>KZ312450.1:180563-264463 GCA_000376725.2 Ladona fulva | reverse complement strand
ATATATAGCCCTAACCAATTGAATTGGTTTGGACAACCACAAGATAAGAGGGAGATACAGATTCGATTCCCGGCTGACTCAAACTTTATCTCTTCCGGTTCTTCCTTTTGGAAATTAAAGTTATTTATTATATACACAAAAGGCTATGATAACCACATTCGAAATACCCTGGCTCATAAGTAACCTATGGAATCTCATACATTAACATAAAATACCACCCTTTTACGGAAATTTGTTTTTACATTAAGTCTCGGAGATGTATTTACTATAAAGATATAAATAAAATAAATATTCCGGAAAAGTGAAACAACGAATTCAGAATATTTTTTGATAACTTGTGGAACTGGAGTTTCCGGAACCACTATTCCGCATCTCATCCCCGGGCCGACACTGAAAAATCTTCACTGCAGAGGGCGATTCTTTAGCGAGCAAAAGCAATGACAGGACTCTTCTGTTTCCAGATACTTCTCATATCGATCCTCACGAATGATTGGCACCGCATACTTCACTGCCTCCTCATCTAAATTTCCCATTTTACTATATCCCGCAATACCCCGTCTCTTCGCTGGATTTGCCGTTTTCATCGTTTTTTTTTTAATCTCTAACGAAAAGTAATCAGCTTGTTTTAGCTGCAATTCGTGGATCGCCATTACCGAACCATCGAATTAAAAAAAGGAGTCGTAATTTCCAATACAATTTTTAATCACGACCCGTTTCGGCTCACTCGCCCGTCGCCAAGCGGACATAAAAAATTCATGTTTTAATTGCAAAGAGATTTGAGATTAGGTTAAGGAGTGGTTAGGAATCGAGAGTGGTCAAATTTAATTCTGCCTTACTCGTCAAAACGATTTCCTTTGATCACAGTGCGTAAATTTTCGAAGTATATACGTCAGAAGCAAATATATTCGTATTTTTTTCAACTTTTGGATTCGTACGTACATTCTTTTTTGGACTATTTTGCAGTTTTTCAGGAAATTACTTTAAAGGAAACAATAACAATCATAGTACGTCTTTATTCGGGTTAGTTTGAACGGATACAATCTGGGTGCGAAAATGGGATATTTCAGTAAAGTCATTACTTTCAGACAGAGCATGTAATAATTGATAATTTTTCATATCTTCTCTCAGTCTGCTGTTTGCATATCAACGTTTGTGAATAAAGACAATTCCATCGATTTTGACCAAACTTCAAATACGGGAACTTTAAAACACGAAATAAAACGCTTGTTGAACTTCATGCACGTTAGATTTAATATCGGACTTCATACACGTTAGGGTTTAATAGAGGATTATGCATAACTTTAATGGTTCCATGAAGTTGTATCTACCCTTAGTTCAATCATCATCTGGATTTGATTCCAACAAATACATGTAACAGAGTTGACAAAATGTCAAACATTTAAGTTTATTCTGAGTTCTGTTTACCATCGAACGGCACTGGCAACTAACTCTACACCAGTTTTAGCATTTACGTTAAAATATAACGCTTAAAGAGTTAACATTGAAATATATACAAGATCATTTCAAGATCAGCATAAAATTGAAAAAAAAGATCACTCTGCCATATTCAATTACAGAATAAGTGCGCAGTTAATGAATGATGAGGAAATGAAAGGAGTAACAGTTGGAGAAACTTTCCTCCAATTGATCGGTGTCTCTGTCAGGAAAAACTGCGGATTTATAAATTTTGCGAATTCTTTGATTTCAAACGATTCGTCTGTATGGCGTCGACGCCTTTGAATAGACCATTTCAGCCATTTAGCTCGTTCTCTTCACGTCACTTCCAAACGACAAAGTCGTCCATCTTTTCCCTTTCTCCCCTCAACCCTTTGCATCTCTCAGCCGAACCAGCGATGCCGTACACAGAGCACAGAGAGAATTCATCTCCGTCGGTCCCCTGGGAATCGGACCGGAGGGCCGGGGAGGGTGTTTAATCTGGGAATGCCCCCCTTTCAATCAAACGTGAAACTGGGAGATTTGCGTATATGAGTGGGATTTATACAAAGGAGTATATGGAGAGGACTTTCGAGTCGCTCTCATGAGCCACAATTGAGGGTCGTATCGTTAGACTCCCGCGTCGGTGAGTTTAATGAAGCGCGATTTTGCGTGGTTGCGAATGATAGCGTGGAACCGGGAAGAGGACATAATGCAGATAGATTGAATAGATGTTGTGAATAAGTTGCGTCCTAGGAGTCCCTTTCTAATACCAGCGAAATAAATGGGAATCCTCAATTTGCCGTGATCTCGACTGAGCGAGCATGAAAAGAGATATGAAAAAATATATCCACTGGAGGAGTAAATAAAGCCTTCGAGGAATAAAACGGAGCTTAACAAGCATTTCCTATAGCGATTTTCTGACTGTTTGGGATGTAGATCCTGGTTCTCGCATAAGCTAATTGGTAACGTGATCGCCTTTGCTGAAAGCTGCCCCGGGTTCGATCCTGGTTGAAGTTCAACTGCTTACTGGGATGACGTTAGGAAGGGCTGTCCATTAAAATCACTGGCGAAACTAAAACCCATCGTCATCACGACCTCTAGTCATCCTTATCCACTAGAAATTTGCCTAGTATTTGGCGAAAAACTTGAAACTTAATCTCAATGGGAAATGTTCCTCGGCAAAATGTCAGTTTAAAAGTAAATAAGAGACGAGTTTATTAGGGAATTTTCTTCTATCGCCCCCTTCCCTTGGTATGTTTCTAGATTCACCAGTCATCATTAATCATAAGCTGACCCATAAATATTGAGAATAAGAAAAAAGGGAATTATAATAATTCTACGGGGACCCCGGATAGCCAAGGGGCTAACGCGTTCGCTTTCAGCGAAAGCGGTCCCGGGTTCGCTTCCCGGAGGGAGACGTGATGTTAGCCCAGCATCGCGAAAAAATTGGGAAGCTGTCTGAAGTAAATGGTGGCAGTCTAGAAAAGCGAAATACAGCGGAGTCGATGCGCTGACCACGTATCACCCACGGTGAAAGCAGCCTGGCTAAGCTATATCCCTCAAAGGGAAAATGCGTTAGGAATTCATAAGGCCACGGTACTTGTGACCGTGTACCGAAGAGAGTCGAAGACTAAGGGAAACTAAAATTTTGTTGAGGTCATTTTATTGAAATTCGATGAATTTCACCTTTGAAATGTTGATGTTACGAACGTCATACTTCACTAGACTTAATTTTGTAATTTACAAATAATCCATACATTTCTGGGATCTGTATCTGCTTTTTAAAGTAAATAAGCAAATACTCGTTCACTACCTTTGGGAGGGATAAAATCATTCGTCCTTGCTGCTATTGTATGTATTTTAAGCTTGAAATTATCAATTTATGAATCGCTATATTTCACATTTTGAATATTTTTGACGCTTACTTTAACCTGTCAAATGATACGAACGCATTACCGAAGTAGTAGTACATACATAGGGTTTTAATTTATGTTTAGTTCTCTGAAGAAATTCTAAACAAAAATATCTAGTGATATTTGGTGGAACATCTTCATATTTCATTATTTTATTTTGTATCTTAATCTTATACTAGAAATTCTAACCTTTCTTTCTCCGTCCTTTATGGAAGATTCTTACATTTATGGAAGCATTTCCTGAGTTTATAACAAGTTCCGCTCTTATATTTGGTTTCAAGTGGAATCATGTGAAAGTAGGAAACCATTTAAGTATGTAATTAATAAGTGACTTCTGAAATATCGTAAAATCGTCTCCATTTACATTTAAGGAGCAAATGAAGTAGAGAGATGGACAACTTGAGCCTTTGCTACAATAAGGAGAAAGAATTCATTCCAATAAAACTTTTCATCCTGTCCTGTTAAGCTCGGAAGTTTCTCTCATAGGGAAAAAATACATAAACCGTTCCTTAATTGTTTTTGAAGTAATTTTTTCCTACTTACTAATATAACCATCAGTGGCCGATACTCTTTCATTGATATAATGACAAAAACTCTTGGAATTATAGGTAAATGCAAGCTGAATTGAATCAATAGAAATATATATGTTCCAAAGATCCATTTTTAATATATTAGACTGCCTCCGGATACTCATGTGGGTAACACGTTCGACTTCGGTGAAAGTGGTTCCGGGTTCGATTCCCGGACGGGGCTCACGTGCGAAATGGCATTAGCCCACTCTTGGAAATCGCTCTTTAGGGTATTTTATGATATGTATTACATATCTACATACATATTATACAATACATATTACTTACTCTATTCCTCATACCAACACTTATGTTATCTCCTTAATAACAGCCTCCCAATTTTGGAACTCTTTACCAGATAGGATGAAGAACTCTACTTCTTTAAGATCTTTTAAAGACAAACTATTTAATCATCTTTTTATTACATATGATTAATCTTGTTTTGTTTTCTTCGTGTACACTGCTGGACAAAAGGAACGCAACACTTGCGCAGCGCCGTACGTGTCCGAAGCTCTTTTTCTGAGCAAGAGCTAGAGATATGTGACAACGGCGTGACTGCAAAGTTCGAAGGAGTGGGGAGAAGGCGGAGCCTTAGTTTATCGCTAGGATCCTATGGATCTCGTAAAGATGACCCTCGGTCGGTATCTCTGCATGTTTGTGAACGGATTCGGAGAGGGTCCGCGAAATACAAAATCTTAAGAGTACCCGTTTGTCGGAATTTTTGGCGAAAACGATACGCAATCGAATCTTATGAAAGTTAAAGGGTTTGTCCTAGATTTTAGGTCTTTGAAAAAGAAATGTTATTCATAGCTCGCGTTACGTTTGGTGCTCGTGTCTACACTTCTCTTAATTTTCTTCATTCGAGAAACATCAATTGGCTTCGTCTGTTCGCATCTTAATTGAAAGCAAAGATAGTCCTTCTCAAGTCAAATCAGTATTCTTCATTTTCAAGAATAGTAGTAACTGTAAAACGTGTGTAAATTTCTCAGACAACATTTTCCGTTGCATCAATTTCATGTCACTCTACCATTCCATGTAAAGCTCCAAGGAATATGACCCAACTTTTTACCTGTGACGTACCTCTCTTTATCGAAAATTATTCGCGGCTTTCTGATGTATTCTTTAGTTTAACAATAAAATATTTGCCTTATACACCGCCGTGTACCCTGCTTTCTAGCGAGACGAGTGACATCTGAGGAGAAGGGACAGATAACATGGGAAATTTTGCTCTCCTCTTATCAGCGAGGGCTCCCTTCTCACCGTGTTTCGATAGCTTTGTACTTTGTAAACTTTGGAACATATGTTGTAGTCTTATTTATTTTGTTCTATTGTATCTGTTTTTGAGAGCAATATTGTACATACTTATGTTCTAGCTCTAATGGGCATCTCCCCAGAGCTAATTAAACATATTATTATTATTATCTAGAAATGGCTTTTCGTTGAAGACTCCAACAGCAACTTTGGGTTGAATAAAGACGCGCAGTCATAGGTCGAGGTCCTCGTAGTTGTAAATTCCGCACTACTAATCTAAGGGCAACATCGGCCATATCGAAATAGCATGAAAGTAGAAGAAACCAACCCTCTTGCCCATTAAATGCCCAGGTGTGTGTCCTCGCAGCCCTTAGCAAAAATCTATTATGCGCAATGAAGAATCATTGGTCTCTCCTCACTCAAAAATAACAATATATGTTTTAAAAAATATTTATATAATTTTACTTATAATTGTTCTAAATTATTTTGTTTTAATTTTTCTTAATTAAAAATTATTCGCATTGATATCAATTCCCTCGTAGCAGCGCCAATGTGATCCAATTACCGGTAAAGGATGTGTAATTGCATTGGAATGATTTTTTTACATATATACCGTAAGGGCTTTTAATCTCAAACCCTTATGACGTCGTGTTTAACGTTGAAGTTTACCGGGGACATTTTCTATGGCTTCACATCGGTTATGTCTCCGAAGTTTCCCGTTAGGGTTTAGAGGATTAATTCTCATTGAAGTTTCCTTCTGAAGCAATCTCCTTCAGATGCAATCTCCTTAAGACGCACGAAAGAGATTTAGACCTTCTCCCTTAAATAGCTTATTCACTGATTAATAGCACGCTCAAGTGTAACAGCTGTAGAACTAGTCAATATATAGAATTTCGTCTTGGAGAATTTTTTTTTAGTATGAGCTGTATAAAGAAGAAACACTTTAAACACTAAACGTTAGGTCCAATTCCGAGAAACCATCACTATCCTTAAATTGATAACATTTCAGAAATTCTGGTAACTAAGCGTAAATACGCATGGATTAAGTAAATGTTTGAATACTTTGCAGGATAAAGTCCTGCGGCTGATCCCAAAGGAATAACAACAATATGCATACTTCAATATTTACTGAAATCTCCGAATATCGTATCTTATTGAAATACTAAAAAAACAGAACAACTTATTTCACGTAATATATAAAATATTTTATCTATTTTTATTTTATGTCATTCGGCTGCAGAAGTGTTTGATAATTTGCATTATTGACGTAGGCTAGTTAAGCGATGAGTGCATCAAATGAAAGATAACAAAGTAACAAGCTCTGGGCTGCTAAAGGTAACGTGAAACTCGAAAGTTAAAGATGCAGAAATGACAAAATTGAAAAATTACACTATTTATTTTCAATGAAGTTTTAAAAGCTTTTTAAATAATTGTATGAGTTTTCAAAAACCCGGGTAAATTGCTCCGTAGAACATTACAGGAATGCAATGATTTCGGAATTTTCATGAAACAATAAAAATTTGCTAATTAGCATGAAAAATATAAGTTTAGCATTAACTAAAGTTGGTTTACAGTATTTCTAAAAAGAAACCCGCAAACTTGTAAATAAAGCGAGAAAATTGCATTATATTCAGTTGGCGGCATAGAAATTCATTCTCCATTATACTTTAGAACGCAGGCCTTTAATTACAGACGTAAAGTGATTTTGAGATACGCGACCGTGTGCATTTGCCATTTTCCAAACATATTTCCCGGGATTAAATTGGGTTATACGCAACAGCAAAGTCTCTGTAGAACGAAACGTTTGAATCCAACAACCCCGTAAATTAAAGGCCCAGAGCCATAGTTATCTCTAATCACTAAAAATACGAGGGCCAAATCATATTTGTTCCGCGCTCTGAAGAAGGATAGTGTGTCTTTAGCCTTTGTTTTAGAGGTGTATGGGGAATTAGGATGACAATTATGCGCTCGACAATTCTGTAATCAATGCTCGGCCGCGCAGGCGCGTAGCTTGGACAGGGTCTAGTCCTTAATCATGGGGCCGTGTAGCAACTGTACCAACAACCGATCAATGATTAATCCAATAATATCCCAGGACATTGAGTATCGTACATGAACGCGACAACCCAAGGGAGAAGAAGTCTTGGAAATGGTAGCTGGAAATATCACAATAAAAATAAAAACTAGCTGTATTTGATTACGCTCCAATGTGAATAAACTGCGAAGAAAAAAACTTTAGCATATACTGATGTTAATAATAAGTTGAGTGTTTTTTGTTTCTATTTTGGGTCACTACTATGGAGTTTTTCAAATGTTTATATTCTACATCATCGTGCCGTGAAAAATATAAATCGATCTGATAATAATTTATTAGGATGATATTAATCCTCTTGCACGTTCATCAATTTATCATTCATTTATCGTTCATCGTCTATTTTTATCTCACTATCCTCTTCCGTGTAAAATATAAATCGTTTCTTGTTTTTATACAATGAAATACTCAATATTAACGCTAAAATATTCCTGCGAAAATTTAGTTTTTAAAAACGGCACATTCTTTTCCTTTTTATGCGAAACTAAGAATGCTAATAGTAGTATCATACATTCTAAAACAATTCATAGGCTGATTATTATCATTCTAAGACATTAACAGGAAACTGCTTCAGTTTCTGGAGATAAAGTGGAATTAATTTTCTTGATGCGATCAATTTTGTTGCGATGGAATAGATTGGAATGTATTGGTATTTGCGGGCGACTTAGTAATGTGTAGAGAAAAATCGAACGTGGAAAATCGTATTTCTCTATCAAATGATTTAGCTCTTATTCAAAGGTACTGCCACAAATGGAAAAAAGATGCAAGTAAATGTGTCAGAACTCCCCGTACAAAATTAATAAGTGTAGCCAGTTCTGTTCTCTTTTCTTCTTCTTCTTCTTCTTCTTCTCTTCTTCTTCTTCTTCTTCTCTTCTTCTAACTTCTCGGGATCATTCTTACAAATAACTAAAACTGGAGCACATATATCCGAAAAATCTAAGGTAAAGCAATTTTATAATTCAGGTAATTGAAGCACATTGTCTTAAGAAGCAATCAAAAGGTTAGAGAGTAATGTTGTTTCATCTTAGACAGGCCGCCCCATCTGGAATATGCAGCGAGAATATGGGATCCGGCGAATGAAACTTGTACCCGCGAACTCGAGAAGGTTCAGCACAAGGTGATACGATTCGTTAACAAATGCTGCGATAAAAAAGCAAGCGATACAAAAATGCCCTCAGACGCAGGTTGGGAAACCTTGAAAAGAAAAGGGATCAGAAGCTACGAAGCGGTTGCTTGATTCTGAGTACGTTGGAAGAAGACGTAATCTGTATTATGCGACCCCCCTGCTACTTCGGTTGATCCGACAATGAGCGTAAAATTGAAGAAATTGAAGGACTCATTCTTTCCGCGAACGACACGCGATAATAATAAGTTAAAGAAGTGTTTGGAACGCTCGGTGTTTTCACACACGCCGAAAGGTGAATTGCAAGGTGTTATTTTAGATGTAGAGTTTTGCGTTAAAACAGCGAAGTCAACACGATTTTATTTCACTCCAAAATCTACAAAAATATTATATGTATTGTGTTAAGCTTGAGACTTTTAAATGTTTACGGAATAGTGAATAGTCTGCAATGCAAGGACATTAATAATGCACGAAAAATGAAGCAATCATTGTTAAACACTCTTATTAATTTCCGTAGAACGCTCTCTTACTACTTCTACAAGATTAAAATGATGGATTAAACCATCATAATTCATAAAAAGTTATCTCAGCGACGAAGAAATAAACTTAGGTGACAAACAAGACATCATTCACGAAGGAAGACTATTAAAGATCGACGACCCTACGAAGGAAATCGCGGAAACTTCCCTCTCAAATTTGAGAGCCAACAAATTCGATAACCCTTCAGAAGACGTTTTGTGTTTGAGACGTCTTCGCATCCCTGGAGACCTTTTGACGCAGTTTCCAGAAATGAGTGTTTCGGTGAAAGGGCAAAAGTTTCCTTCGCCGTAACGATTGACGACAGCGGTCGCACATCTGTGAATGAGACCTGGAAGCGCTTTACGAAGGAAGTTTATCACTCCCTCAGGGAAGATCCTGTTTTTCGCCTCTTAAATTAGCCAATGGGAGCCACTCTGAACGAAGTGACAGAATTTTAGGAATGAGATTACGTTTACCATTTAGTTTGTCCGTTTGGCGTTAATCGACAAAGGAAATCATTCAATTGCCCGCTCAATATGATCATCAGTATGTATATATCCTTACGGCGACTTCACCCCCTTTCTTTCGAATTCCTGTTCTTTCCTTATTTTTCTGTAATTTGGTCGAGTAATTTTGCGTTCATTCGAGTAGTTTGTAATTAGTTCCAAATTAATTTATAAAATAAATCATTTCAATCATTCATAACTATTATTATACGGGGGAAAAGACCCATTATAAGTTTACAGGATGAAAGAAAAAAGCGGAACACGGCTATTAGTTAATTAGAGGTTTAAAAACAATCCGTAATCCGTACGTCGGCAGATGGAAATCGCGTTTAGAGGCAAACGGGAAACTCCGGATTACCGATTTCTGGGAATCACCCTATAGTCCTTTTAAAACAAAATTCGCCGAGTTCCGAAAATTCATTCCTCGAGTTATCCAGGAGAGTGTTATAAACTGACTTTTTGAATCCTGAGACTTTATCTCGCGACAGGATAAACAACAGGATAAAGAAATGTGTATTGCTTTATTTCCTTTCGTCTCAGTATTACCTTATAGTTTTAATAATATAAAGGTTAAGGAAAGGTGTAATTCTTTGCATGACGACTTTGTGATGCAAATCTGATCCCAAAGGAATAACTAGTCAGTCATTTCGCTATTTTTCACACTTGTTATTCCAATATGAAAGTTGCTGGAATATGAGTGATGCTGAATATTAGCATCCGTTTTGGTCTCTCCTTCCTGAAAGCTTTTAAAAATGTATTTCAAAGGGTCATTGCGATATATTAAAGTGAACATTTCTNTTTCTTCCTCTCATAAAACTCTGCATTCATGTTGAAAGCAAGCGTTAACTACCTCAGCCCCCATCTTTCTTAATCGCCTCAAAACTTAACCATTAACTATAAATTAAAAGTATTTTATAGCTAATGGTGGAGGGGTTGCAGATTATATCAGAATAGATGATTTTAAAGACAGAATGTTATAGAAACGGTATGAGGAAAGGTTAAATTTAGATTAACTGATTTCAAATATGAAATTAAGGTAAATTTGAATACGAAATGTTTGTACGGGACATGATGTGTATATAATGGCATGTACTTTGTGCCTTCCACACTAGACAACATAAATGAGCATACAATCTAACTAATAACCTACCTTGTTATTTCGCAGCCAGAGTAATCCATCTCCGGGTGATTGAGCGTCTAATGTCATGTAGCAGTAATGCTATTTTAGGCGTGTTAATGCTATTATTGATGCCTCGACGGCATGTGTCATTTTACTCACTTTATCGCTTTTCGTTCATGATTACAGTTTGGAGAGACATACCCGAGGCTTTATCTAAACCAATTCTCAACCTTAATAAATAAATAAATAAAATCGCCACCAGGATTAAAATAAATAAATCGCACTGAATAAAACCCTCTGTACACACATTATTTGAGGGGTGTAAGCAATTGTTTGAATATTCTGAATAAAAAAGCGCAATCTTCCTTTTTAAAGTCACTATTACTAGTATTGAAAATATACAAAAAGCAGAATACTTTTCAGGAAAGATTGTTTCATTTCAAAAATTTGTTTCTTCAGCTCTTCGCAGTTTCAACATTAATTAGTATTAGTATCGAAACAGGTCTGCTATAACGCTTTACAAAAGATGTTGCTAGCTTAAAAAGTTTCACATTTCTTTCAAATGAGGTGAGGATTCAGAGTTGTACAGGAAGAAAATAAAAGTATTTTTAAGTGGCATTCTGTTCTGACGCTGAAATTTACATCCTAGGAGTCAAGATTTCACCCATATTCCTACCATCTTACTTAACCCATATTTTCCATTTTTACTGCGCTTGATTTTTATGCTTTAGCTTTAGCATGATTAACAAATTGTTTTATAAAATATTTTTCTAGTATGATAGTTTCTATTTGTGAGGTTCGATTAGATACATGCATGTAAAAAAATGATATCATATAAACTGCAATTTGTACCGAACAAACGGCTCTCTTATCAATTTGTAACATCAGCAGAAAAAGAAAATGAAAAATTCCTAACGTCGAAGTGATAAAATTGAGACAATGATGACGATATTCAGATTTAAAAAAAGAAAATACGGGCTTCGGTAGGTTACAAAGACAAAGCGTTATTATCGTTTTCGCTCGAGTTATTCTTTGCATAAATCGCTTCACTCTTCTTCTAGTTCATTGAATTAAATAAAAATATTAATGCAAATCAAATCGCTAGCAAACCTTTTGGGAACCAATTCTCTTATTTTATACAAAAATGTTAGTCTAAATTTGTACGGAACTTTGGAGGAACCTTTCCCCCGTATTAATAAAGGGTTTGGTGTATGTAAAAACTTTATGCATAACATAACAATAAACCCATCTCAAGAAGTGACCAAGAGTATTGCGGCTTCTGAATAGTGTATCAGGTCCACTTTCATCGTTCTTAACCCCATTTCTTTGTCGTGAGAAAAACTTAGAGAAACAAGAAAACTTATAGTGGAGGGAAATACTAAAGCCTCCTTTCTTATTCGGAATTATTTCCTCGGTTTTCGGATTACGTCCCGTACTTCAGCCCCCTTTCTAAAGCAAAAACGTCTATTCTAGTTTATGACAAACTCATCCACTTTCCCCGAGGAAATACGTACTTTTTATGAAGAATTATTGCCGGGAGGGAATCAGCACTGCACACCACACGAAAAGGCAGATATGAGATGTTATCTTTAAAGAGTTTCCCGCTATATATCTAGTCCAACATCCGCCGATTCTCTCCTCCAAAAAGGAAATGGGGATTTTCCGCAAAAGAGCGCTCGAGAAATCCAATTACCTCGAGAAAGTTTCTCCTCCGGACTCCAGACGAATGCAACAGCTGAATTCCTTTCTCCGCAAAGAACTCCCTTTACGGAATCCTTTTCGAAGACTCCCATTACGATAATGTTATCGCGCGATTAATGCCGTAAGGTCTGTTTTGTTTTTCACCCCCTTGGGGAGAAGCAACGTCATGAAACGAGAGACGGATTTTAATTTTCCTCCACTGCCGGATTTAAAATTATGTGCCACAGGATTGTGTGGGTTTCACCTCAGCTGTACAAGTATCAACTTATAATTCGCGGTACACAAATCCAGAAGCCTACCAACCCTTCGGCGTTAAGACAAGAGCCGGGGTGGTCGAACTGATGCAATTAACCCGATGTAGATTAATTCAAAAACTGTACATTTTGCGCTATTAAAACACATTAAAAATAGTATAAAATAGTATCTGAGTTATGCTTTTTTACCGACTGCCTATATTATTACGGAAAAGTGCGGCAAATTGGATTTTCTAGGGGCACAACATACTTAGGCAGGTTCCTGTTCTTTTCAATTAGTCCGAATCAATTTTAACCAAGAATCGAACTTCATATATAAAACACAATTTTAATATTCCTGCGATAAAACCCACCAATAAAAAATAAATCGTAGGAAAAAGGAGCTACACAATGTAAAATTAAAAACACCTTGTACTCCAAGTTAATAGGATGTACTCCAAACGCTTTTACGAAGGACGGCAGTGTACCGTGACATATTGGCTGGGAAGCAATGTTGCATTGACTGCTTAGTAAAAGGCTCTACGTAGATTTAAAGACAATTTTACCTTACTTTGCATGTATTATATGGTTACCATAGTAACTTTCTAGTTTGGTTTCCAAAGAAGATAGGGTTACTAAAAAACAATTTCGGACTTTGAAATAATAAGATTTTAAACAGGTACAAATGCGAATGTCAACTACCAAAATATGCGTTGGTGGCGGTGTCGTGTAGTTTACACACACATATTTGAAAAAGGGTATATCTCGTACAATATGACTTGAATCTTTCTCTGTGTCACTCAAGTTGTCGATATTTTGATTAATTTTTAACGCGAGAAGAGGATGAGAAAAACTATTCCATTCAACTAGAAGACCTTAAACCTTGAGTATGACCCGCTACAAGAGTATGCCAAAATTCATTCAAAGAACAAACAGATTCGATCTTTTACTTAAACAGAACCTGAGAATCACAGTTTCTATTCGGGGACTAATTCATACTTTAATTACTTTAATTTTTCGTTGTAGTATCGCGTTCGCCTTTGATGAACACGTTTATAGGCTCCAATTATAAAAGGGCGATTTCCGTTACCCAGGTTTGCCTAAGTAAGGTCACCCTGCTTTGGAAATGAGCAAAAATATCCAAAGACTATATCGAATTTTTAATTGCATCGGTAGATCAACTCTATAAAGATAAAAAGGATTCGAATAAGAATATTTTTTAATTTTGTCGTAATTTATTTTTATTTATGAATTAATTAATAAATTAAGTCATGTCCTTTCATCATTGAAATTAATGCGCATCCTTTCCCATCTCTGAAATTACGATTTTCAGGTACGCCTGTGTACCGAAACCAGTGTTCCTTTCAACGAGTTTCTATGTATTGTAAAGCATAAGAAAGAATTAACAATTCTTTAAGCAAGATCCAAAGAGTTTGGGTCACGATAATTAAAGAGATAAATACTCGAAAACCACTGGGTGTGGTCGAAATGAAAGACGTCCATCCGTGAGAATTAATTTCACGAGTAAATGGGTGGAAATAATTCGATGCCTAGAGAGCAAGCGGGCGACCTAATTAAGCCTTCTGCACAGGCTTATGGTTAATTAGGAGATGCAGATGCGTTCCAAATGCATTTAAAATCCTTGTAAATTAGTACACTGAGCCTTATCTCTGTCGGGCCTTTTTTACGCCAAAAGAAATGCTAAAATAATTTGTTCAAAATGTCAAGTCCAATGTCTCAATGTGGAATTTATTAAATTGCAGAAAATTAATCATTAGTTTGTGAGCATTTTTTGACTCATGTAGTCATATTACACTTATGGACGTGAGATTTCCAATCACTTGATCCTTTCATATTAACTTTCATCGGCATATTGGATTTTATTCCCCTCAGTTTCATACATCTATGCACTTAAAACAACAGGAAAGACAGCAACCGCTTGAAGTACGCAATAATTGTTGTTTGTAATGTGTTTGCAAGGTAACCATATTTCCTTGATGAAAATTAAACATTATCTACAGGCGACGATATAAGACTAAGTAAAATTGGTTCATAAGAACAATAAAAGTTGTTAAACCCACTGCTTTATAACCGGCAATTCAAAAAAATATTGAAATTTTTATCGGAATTTACATATATCAAAGAATGAATATTAGAGGTAGTTTTCAAAAAATGTAACTAATTAATTAGAAATTCGTTTAATATAATTTTCACCAATTCTTATTATCTATTGTGCAAATACCACACTTTATATCCAAAACTTGATATAATCATGGTTCCGCTAATATTAAACTGCTGCCTGTAATAAGCTAAACTATGACAAAAGTTTAAAGACCGCATTTCTATTTTAGGAAGGAACTGATATTTTAAATAAACTAAAAGAATTTTGTGAAGCGATACCTGGTTGGGTACACCTCGCACGCACCTTGTGTATCACTTAGGCTTCATATTTTATTGAATACGTTTTTCGCAGGAAAAAATATATTTTCAGAGACAGTTTTTGTTTCGTTTATCCAGAGGAATATCATATTGTAACGTACTAAGTCGAATCATTATTGATGAGGGTATCAGAGGAAATAGGGTCTAATCGTAAATGGTAAAAGCTCAAAATTGAAGAGGAAATAATTTGGGAAATGGGAAAATCTGTAAACCTCAAGAGTTATCATTTCAAATGATGGACATATGATAACCTTAATATATATACCACGCGATACCGTACAATTGCTCGAAATAATATCCAGGTATTCTTTGCTTCCTTTAGTTCTCTAATCATCAACACCTAAAACCAAAATGTTAATGAGCAAATTCCAGAAAACCATAAAAACTTTTATGGGTTTTCGGAGTTTGGTTCATTAGGATTTTAGTTTTTAGGTGTTGGTCCTCCTTGGAATTATAAACAATAACTGGTACAATCAAATCCTTGACATTATAAATATCCCACCAGTGGTCAATCGTGTTCTAACTAAAACAATGAGTTTAGTAATTTTTACGAATTTCTCATACAAATATGGAAGCTACACTAACGAGCTTTACTCTTCAAAATAATGTTTATTGGCGATTGTGATGCACTACGTAAATACTTGTTATCAACATTTATAAAACATTAAAGTCACTTGTGGTGGATTAAAAGAGGCTAAAAGCTAGGCTGTGATTGTTAGATAAATTCAGAGGAAGAGCATTTTTTGAAGACGTAATTGGGGGTATGCGACCCCCCTGCTACTTCGGCCGATCCGACAGTGAGCGTAAAATAAGAGAAATAGATGCGAAGACAAGTTGTTTTAGGGACTCATTCTTTCCGCGAACGATACGCGAAAACAATAAATTAAAGAGCTAATTCCAACTCTTGGTGTTTACACCCCCTGCCACACACCGAAAGGTGTCTTGCAGGGTATTTATGTAGATGTAGAAGACAAATTCTTTATTTTGTTTCGGATTAGAAGGAAGACTTTCTTCTAGGTATAAATGTAGACCTCAAATTTACTTTGTATCCAGTTTTGTGGGAAAGAGTGACTTAGATACAGATGTATGACCATTATAACCAATTGAAAGATTGTATAGAGAAAACTGTTTTTGGACTAAAATCTACCATTTCTCATCTTGTGTGAGAGTTAGCTTAAAGGGGAGAAAGCGCATTCTTGTATGCGAGAGGAAACCTAGGAGACACATTTCCTCAGGAAAATAAAAAGCTCACGTCTGAATATCAACGGGAGTGAAAGGGCCGCGTAGAAAAGGGTATTTGGAAAGGACGAGAAAGGAAAGGGTTTAGAGAAGGGAAAAGAAAAGGGGGAATTATTTTATGTTAGGAAGGGGTCTGGACCCGGCGTGGAGGGTGAACTTTCAAGGTAACGCTGATAAGGTTCTTCAAGAGAATCCCGTTTCCAAAAGAATTATGTCTCCCTATCTTTGAATGTTGCGCAGAATGAAAATTTTTCAGCGAAGTTGATCTTTTTCTCTTGCCCCGTCTCACGGCGATTATCGCGCATTTTCTACTTTTCCAACATCATTTTCCTCGTAATCATTTCGTAAATTATTGTTCACGTAACTGAAATTTGAGGGGGAGGAGAGCAATTAGTTGTACACTAATTGCTATTATAGTTTAGCAACATAAAACTATTTAATTTTATGACACAGATTTGACGCTAGATTCCAAAGTTGCGGAACCAAAATTCTGCGTTTTTATTTTCACAATAGAACCCGTTCATATCCGACGAAACAGAACCTTTCTGCCCTTATGAAAAATTATGGTCGTTTTTTTTTATTTTTATTCCTCTTTTAAATGTTAGGATGAAGCAAACATGTAATTTTTTGTACCGCAAGAATACGGATGCTCCACGTAGGTAAAATGATAAAATATATTTCAATTCAGATAACTTATTGATTTCATCGGTGCATCAAACGCGCAGTGTTTATGAAAAAGGAGCTTTGACAATATTGGAAGCATTGAAACATTGAGTGTGATATGATGAAATACGAAAAATGCAAATCGATAGTAAAATGTTGTGCTTACTCGCATAAGTGATGCTTAACTATCGTACTTACTAGTAATTTATTAATTTCAATGCCTCATTCGCATTCAGCAATATTTCATGCATTAAGTAATCTGTTAAACCAAAGCATTAAAACAATTTCTGAAAATGCCTCCCTGCAAGTCGCACCGAAAACCCCGCAAAAACGATATTTTTTTTCCTTTTCCATAGAATCTTAAAAGGTAAAATATAAAAAATGTTCGTACGTTCTTTGCTTGGTTTACAGTCTCTTAACAAATGTTTAATAGAATCTCACTTCTCATTAGGTCTGCATAGCAGATAATACCATACCATGTAAAACGTTTCTTTACCCTAATAATTGCTAAATTTAGGACAAAGAGATATCGCCTTATAAAAAAAGAGTGTAAATGTGTCTCGACATAATAACTTTGGCACCGTTTGCAGGAGAAAGTAAAACAGCAATATAGACATGATCTATTGCCCTGCGGCATCCCATAGTCCCCCGATAAATCTAGGATACGTCGCTAGCGAGCGGAAAACGAACGCAATCCTAGTAAAGTGCACAGAGATAAATAACTTGCAAAAAGAGGAGGATACTGCTTGAAAGCGGTGGCCATCTATTCCGTCGTGTGCGATAGAATAAAATGCCTGAGAGGACGATCGCTTCGGCGGTTAAATTCCAATCTACCCGAAATAGTCGATATGTACACCAGGACATAAAAGCAATCGAGGATTTACCGTAGGGTTCGATATCGTGGACATCTAAATGGGATTAATTTTGAATACATTGCCCCTAATTCGCATACCTTCCTCGAAGCATGAAAAATCTTCCGTGACATGCAGTTTAAATCATGCAAAACGTCAATCAGAGCCAGCGGTAAAAAGATCAGATTATCAACTCTTCTCTTCAAAGAGAAGAAAATTCAAAACTCTTCAAACGCGATCGAGTAGTTTAACCATACGCACAAAATATCAGACTTAATCCTCTTCATGATGAATAGTCATAAAACTAAATATTTCGAATGAACGAAATTTGGATTTTGGTTGTCAATGCAATTTTTTGTCGCCGAGACTAAAAACATAGTCTAATTTAGAATGGAAATGGTCACTGATGGTTCAGTTAATTAATTTTATAACATTTCTAAAACCATTAACGATATAATTGTATGTACAGTACATTGTTGATGGCTTTTGTATCTGTTATTAAAGGGTTAATTTATTTTGGTAGAGAGTAATTTATCTACCAATGAAATACAGGTGAGATTAGGTAATTTTATGCATGTATAAAATTACTCGATGGCGATTGAATTAATTAGTAGTTGGTATTATAATAGATACAAGTAAATATGGAAAAAATGTTTGAACAATAGAAAGCATGAGGTTGGTAAAAGTCTAAGAATTGCATTGAGAGGGAAAATGTTGGAGAAAATAATAATCTACCGAAATTAGAGTTATTTTACTGAAAAAATGTTCATATTAGTGATTTAAGAGGATGCTACCATTGTTAGTGGTCTCAGCGTAGTTACAAACGGGTAGTTAGCGAAGAATTCAGTATGAAATTGCATAGGGATATGAATACTAAATCCATTCCATTCGTAAACCTTATTTTATTCATGAAATCATTAACATTTTTCTTAGATTGGCTACGCTGTGCTCGATACACCCTATACAAATGCAAGAGCAGGAAAATGCCATAAGAGCCCATTGTCAAATGAAAACTTGGAATTTACATAATAGAGTTCCATTTGAGTCAACAACCTGTAATGTGTCCTTCCTAATGCGCTCAAAAAATTTGTCAAATGTTATATTTTTGGTTATTTCTCACTAATGTCTGAGTGGAAAATAAAATTCCCTGGTAACGGGCATGAAAATCATATACTGTCCGTGAACGGGAAGAATTTCGTGTGCGTCTTTTCTTAATCTATACTCTAACACTCTCTTGTTATTAAGCGTTTGTGATATGTCGACAAAATTTCGTACATTAATTCCGTAATTTCTATTTTCTGAGAAATACTATATCTAAAATTTAAAAGAGCGATTTACTAGTTTTGGGCGTAATCTAATAATGTTGTTTGTGGTAGCACAGGTTTCGATCAGAGTAGGGAATGAATGCATGTTCAGCATTAAAAGCTGCTGTTGTTGAAACAATAAAAAGAAATGATTTATATGAAATATATCTTTTAAGAACTCTCTTTCAAAACTATTATAGTATAGCATTGCGGGTTATGAAATCAATTAGAGAAGGCTTAACGTGGTGAAAAGACGCGGAGTCAAATACATAACTTCAATTTCCATAGGATTTATTTTTGATACATTATAGATTTCCTCCGAAATTCTGCATCATACGATATTTGGTACACATGAAAAGTCAACAGCCATTGTTCTCATTTTAATTTAAGAATGACGGCTGTTGAAATGATGGGTAAATACAGCCATAAAAATATTGATTTGATGGTTTCGGCCTTAACTTGGTGGTATTCCATTATCAAAGAAAACAAAAAAGTGAAGAAACTACTCACTTTAATTTTTACTTTACCACAAGAGAAATATCCATCACGATGATGATGCTAGGCGTCGAAACCCGGATCTTGTATGTGGATGTTTCTCTTGTGGTTAAGTATAAATTATAGTGTGTAATTTCTTCACTTGTTTGTTTCCTTTCATATAAATATTGTCAATTTTTAGTAACTACACGGCAGTTTAAAATATTGAATAATGGTTTGCATCTCTACTCACGACTATATAACCAGAAGTTAACAAAACAGATTGATTATTTAACCGATAAAATTAGTCTTTAAATTCCTAAAAAGAACGTCCTGTCTAGACACAGAAATGAGAGAGAAGAAGCCTGCCATGGCCGGGAATCGAACCCGGGTCTCCGACTTTCCGAGTGGATGCTCTGACCTCTTAGCTACCACGGCAGAATGATCTCTCCTTCGATTTCTTGTGTTATGATGGAACACTGTGTGCTACGGAGGCTCCATCTAAGACGGTACTTCGTGACATCGAAGATGCCACCTAACCATAATAGCTCACCGTGTCACATCATACCCCAACAGATTGAAGTATCGTGGTAGCTTAGAGGTCACAGAATCCGCCTGGAAAGTTGGAGACCTGCGTTCGATTCCCGGCTTCGGCAGACTTTTTCTCTTTCATTTCCGCGTCTAAAATCAAATAAGTGAACCATGCTTTTTTCGTTGCTAGGTCCTATCTATCCGTACAGAATACTATGTTTATATTAAGGAACCTCCTCTTTTTAGTATTTTTTCCAAGCATTAGATCTAAGTAAAAGAGAAAGAATGCGTCTCTCTCAAATGTTAGGTGTGCGGAAATAGGACGGGACGAAAGTGGAGGGAAATTTTAAGTACATGAAAGCGAAATCTTAAAGGGAAATTATCAATCTCGTAAGAGTGAGATAACTACCGAAGGAGCAAATGTAAATGGAAAGATGAAAGTGGGAAGACATTTTGAAGGCGCGAAGCATACGACTCTGAATGAAAGAGAAAAGTGACAAAGAGGATGGAGATGAGAGTGCTTAAAAGACTGATGGACTCCCTCCTTCACGAATGGCATGGAGGGAGCATCAAAAGAATACAGCGGAACCGTGTATCTTTCCCAAAAACCCCAACATCATTTTTTTGCCACTTTTGACTCCGGGGTCTTCGTAATATAGAAAAATGTTGCGGGTCTGTGATTCGACTTCCTTTCCCTTACAGCCCTTTGTTCAGAGTCACGGGTGAAAAAACTGCATAATCTCGAGGATAAAAAGGTCAAGAGAAGACCTAAGGATATTTTATCTGACATTTTGCATGAATGGAGACGATTTCCAACTTTTTAATTTTTTGTCCTTTAGAACCTCCAAGATTTAAATATTTTTTACTTTAAATTTAACCAAAAATAGTAAGACAATTTCTCTAGAGAAAAATAATTAGTTAACACTGTAAGAAATGAAACACTTTGTAAAAAAATAATGAAGTGTTGCATCCATTTATATAATTCCACATAGTGAATACGGATACAACTGATTACTTTCATTGATCATATTTCAATTAAAGAACCTAAGGAAGAAATAAACCTTGCTAATTGTTATTAGTAAAAGTGCAGTAGTATCTTTGCCTACGAAATCAATTCGTTCCTGTTCGTAATTCGAAAAGTTTGCATCTCCAAAATCAATTTCCCATTTGTCTTTTCGGTTTTCTAGACCACATCTCGAGATTAAGTTCCAGAAGCAAAATCGGAATAAGAAAAAAGCTGTATGTCGTAAACTGGGGTACCCATTTCGAAGCATTATTATCAAGGAAATCACTAAAAAGGGAAGATGTTACTTGTATATAAAATTTCGCATAAATGAGTTAAAATTATTGAATCAAGAAAGAATCCAAAATTTCCTTAGGAAGGCAGATAAAATGGTGTAACCGTAAATGGTTTCTCTGATGTAATAATATTCGACGTTGATAGGGTTTGCGTGCTAACCGGGTGACGCTGAGGGGTTCGAATATTGGTTACGGCATCGCTGTTTCTATTCCTCCTCTTTTGCGTTTCCCCTTGGATAAGATTGGGAAAACCTTTTCTCTGCTACGGAGAAAAAAGGGATCTGTAATGTAGGTTGGATCTTCACAGCGTGAACATTTCAGTCGTAAAGACAACAGAGAAAGTTAAATGTATTCTTGTGCTGGAAGGAGAAAGCATTCTGATGGATTATTATACGATAAACTGATGATGAAAGTAAAAAGAGAAGATCAAATGCAAAAGAATGTTCATTTGAAATCAAGCAAAAAGCTAGAGCCAGAGCGCTTTCGACTGGAAAGAAATAAATTTTCTAGTGCGATATTTTTATTTGCCTCCAAGTAGCTGAGAATAGAAAAAGATGCAACCGAAAATTTCCAAGAACAAAGGCAAAAAGGCTGACCTTCGAAATTACTTGTATGTACCTTACAAATCTTAGTAATATTTTCTCATATTTTCAATAGTAATTTACGAACCAAAAATTACTAATAGAAAATCCGACAAATGTATCTTATGATAATGAAATTTCCTGGCAACAAATTCCGCATTTGAGAAGCAAAGATGATGTTCTGACATGATCTCAAACCTCCTCAACACCTTGGAGTATTTCGGGTCGGATGTTTAGTAAATTAATAGCGATTTAGAAAAGATGCTGTCACACAACTTTGATCTTGCTCATTTCCGAAATGTTTTACTGTAAATTAAGGTTATAAAGTCAATAGCAAAAGCACTCATATCGAATATATCATATCGACATAAATATTTTTAGTAGTTTGATGGGAAAAATAAGCTAATAACATTGATAGTTAATTATATCAAAATAATAACATTAATAACAATACTAGTTTAGATGCCAAATATCATTGAAAGTACAATAATTCTCCGGTTTTGAGGTAGTGAAAAATGGGAACGATTCTCAGCGCAATATCTCACCTTTTATTATACATCAGTCGGAATAGAGAGCTCTTTTCCCCGGCGGGTGAGAATATTTTAACGTAAACACTCCCTCATTCGTCGTATCATTTCCTCCATTCCGAGTAATAAAATTTCCTCCTTCCATGTACAGACACAAATCGCTGAAAAGCCCCTCTTCAACTTGTTGATATCATCTGCATACTATTCAGTGGATAAAAGTTCCTCGGTAACCGCCGTTCAGTATCAAAACCAGGAACATTCCAGAACGCGAGGGAGGGAAATCCTTCGTATTGTAATTCCCTTGAAGTGGATCCACAATATCGGTCGCAACAGCAGATATCACTCGGAGATATAGGACAAGAATACTTTAGGTGCTTCAGTCGCTCTGGATATGCTTTAAAAATATCTGCCGTCAGATTCGATCTGTGTAAAGGGCTGATCTGGGCGAAGGAGATCTGGGAAGTGCCATCGAGAGCGCGGGATGAAGCGCGGATTCCATTTTTCACGGAAGAAAAGAAGACTTTGCAGAACATCGGTGGGGAATTTCCGGTAGAATGCCCATGGGATAAGAGGGAATAAGGGCCGTATTTTTCCTACGGCGATCCCTCTGAGTGAGAGATGACGTTATGGAGATGGGATCGCGGTGGCAAAAAAGATTACGTACTTCTGCTCGATCCGTTTACCGACATGGGATAGAATCCGGGTGATTTTCGCACAGGAATCCTCGGAAGAGGATTTAGTAATATTGTCAGCGGAGCGCTGTTTGAATAATTCCCGTAGTGTAGAAATCGATCCGTGGATAGCGACTGAGGTCTAAGAGGATGAAAATTCAAAATGTTCGAGGAGTTTATGATGAGGAATCACGTACTCTCCGCCCCACTTGGGATCGATCTTACATCTTGACGATGCGTCGTAAGGGTTCCATATCCTCCCATCTACGTGTTCTAAATTACTATTTTTATCGATCCTTGTCTCGAACACTTTGCCACAACACTATTTCAGTAACGTAATCGACAAGCCTCACGGTGCATTTCTCGCTTTAAACCAATCCGAGGGCGATATTTTTACGGTTGAATGTAATGTTCGCGTTCAATACACTACAAATACCACGCTGATGATGAAATATCGAATTCCTTTAGGGTAATTTCTCTTTTCCAGTCAAAGCTACGTCAAAGTTGACCTCATAAATTGGTCTGTACCGTATGTAAAGGCGTGTGAGGTAGGAATTTTACTATCGCTATCGCGAGTAGTCATCTTCTTGCAGGGATTTTGTGCCGCCGCGCAATTTCATCATTCTGGTGATATTCTCGATAATTTCCAGTTATAGAACAACATACCAGTTGCTATTTTTGCGCGACCGATACTGTTTTGATGGGAATGCAGTTTTGAACTACGGAAAGCTGTTTTGAGATGTGAGATATTGCGGTGGAACTGGGTCGGATGCAAAGTGCTTTATATTGAAGTCTAATTCCCGATAAGTTTTGTGATCTCCGCTTCTGATGGAAATTATATTCACTGTATAAACGCATTCACTTTATAAACATCATCAATTCGCTGATTCTCTTTCGAATCGAATTTCTATCGATTTCGCATCAGAGCTTTCACTGAATCAAAGTCAGATAATTTCAATCAAAGTCAGATAATTTTGTGTTCTTGATTGATTATCCCAAAAGAAATAGATACTAATAACACAAGTTTCGAGCGGTGTGAATCGTTAATTCGTTGATTTTATACTAAATAAAGTCGAAGAAAATTGCATTTATCACTCTGTTACTGATCGAAATGTATTTTTTATGAAATCATAATCAAAGTAGAAAGAGAAGACAGGATGGTACTTTTTCCACAAAGTACCATCCTGTCTTCTCTTTCTACATGATGGAATTCCACCACATCTCGCCTGACTCTGTGAATTTCATAATCAAAGTTTGGAAATTATATAGTGCAAAGGCTTTCCAAACTCTTTAACCTTAATATTTCAAAATTTTTTTTCAAATATGCAGCGTACTTTAACCAATTTCGTTATATGTAACGTTGATTAAATTGATTATGATTATCAACGTTGATTATGTAACGTTGATAAACGATTTTGAGATTTTATAGTCAAAAGAATTAGATTGCCTTTTACAACGTTTACTACGTAAAAACAAGAAAATTATCCTTGGATTCAGCAATAGAATCATCGTATCATCTTCCTAAGATTTTAGGTAATTACTAACCGAGAATTGATGATCCCAGAATAGTTCTCGAGTTAAAAACAGGTAAATTCTACTGGAATATGGAAATGGTTGGATGAGAACACTCATTCTCATAGTAGTTTAAAAGCAATTTCCTCTCTTTTCCACTCAAATTTCAACTGCATGTGCATTATCAATCCTTAACTCTACCATTTGCTATTCAGATTCCATTTAACGCGTCTTCTCGTTATGACATCGAACGTCCCTGAAGGGGAAGCGAAGGTTATTCGGTTACTGTGAATGGATTTCCTCGTACTTCCCATGATTCAGATTGAAGGAATAATCAATGGAGTGAGCGCAAATGGCTTTAATTAACAACCTTAAGATATGCGTATCATCAAAGACTCGGAATTCATTACGTCTGAAATTTCCATCTTCCTTTTGAAAGATCCTCTACGTTCAGCTTCATTCATCCAAACATATTTTCTGGCATCTTTATTGCATATTTTTCCCGATGCAATTTATTTTACCATGGAGCGTTCCAGTTAACGTCGATAATTCTTCTTCTGTCTTTAAGATTTTTAGTCATGTTTATAAAATATAACCTCGAGAAATTACTCAACGTTCCTATAAGTTGAGGAATTTGAATTTTCATTCCCAGAATCTCTGAAGCTAACATAACGATGTTAAAGTAGGACGTTAGAGGATAAATACTATCCATCTATGTTAAGAAGAAAAAAGGCATCATTATGCCAATAAGGTCGTCAAATTCGTCATATTTCGTAGATATTTATTGGATATTTATGTTGTAAATAAATCACGAGCTTTAAACGTGAATCGAAGTTAAATAAAATATCTTACATTCCTATGGAGACGTACTATGATTACAGTGAATAAAATTATACTATTTTTCCCGTCAAAAATGCATGATCTACTTTTTCCATTTCAAAGAGAGGAATATCACATACAGAACGTTTTCCGTAATATTTTCTAGTGAAATTATTCAGATCCTAAAGTTTTGGGAAAACCGATTAACTATAAGGATCACTCAGAGTCAATATTCTGTATCCAAACAGTTATTTTGCATAGGAGCAAATGGTCCCCGTTAAAAAATTTCCAAGTGGGTCGTTACATTTAACATTCCACCACACACTACGAACGATTTGCGATAGCTACCTTAGCCCACGATGGTTTTCTCTAATGATATCAAGAGATTTTTTAATAGACTTCAAAATGAAGCTTCTCTGTAGTACAGCGACCTTACAGTGAGAGGAAATGGTCGTTTCTACAAGTAGGCTTTTCAGATTTCGCCCGCATATTCGAATGAGGCATAAAGTTGGTTAATGGTTCATATTGCCCGTGCTTGAGACGACAAGGATGCCACACAGAGAGGAGATTCGTCCAGATTTCAAGGGAAATGAGGCTTTTGAGTCCAAAGGAAACAGCCTCCGGTAATTCTGCCTCCCATCAAGGAATTTCCCCAGGCCAAAAAAACAAGGAAAACGGAGCTGACCATAAAAAAAAATGAAAGCTCAAAGGATACCAAATGCGGTTTGAGTAGGAAATCGGTAAAAATTAGGTGGAAACCACGATAGTTGAAGGAAAAGTTTATACCGATTACTCCGGACTACTTCGGTAACATTTTTAGCCTCTATTCTGTGCAATGAATTTAACAGTAATAGTTTGTAAACATTAGAGCCCGCGTAACAATATCTCGAATGGTTAATTCATTGGTAAATAAGTGAAACGTAACTAAAAAGATTCTTTGGTGTGGAATACGACCACAAAGTGAAGACGAAATTTGAAAAGTGCAACATTATACGAGCTGGCAAAAAAAGACTGTTTGATTTCCTTTCAATTTGTGGCAAAATCACTCGAGTATGATATCTAAGTGGAATTATTTATGGTATTTGAACTACTATCAATTTTGGCTTCCCTAAGATTTGAACTTTAGAACATTGTGATGTACGTCCTAACTCACCTCAAGGATCCAGAATAAAGGATCCGTAAGGGTTCCATATCCTCCCATCTACGTGTTCTAAATTACTATTTTTATCGATCCTTGTCTCGAACACTTTGCCACAACACTATTTCAGTAACGTAATCGACAAGCCTCACGGTGCATTTCTCGCTTTAAACCAATCCGAGGGCGATATTTTTACGGTTGAATGTAATGTTCGCGTTCAATACACTACAAATACCACGCTGATGATGAAATATCGAATTCCTTTAGGGTAATTTCTCTTTTCCAGTCAAAGCTACGTCAAAGTTGACCTCATAAATTGGTCTGTACCGTATGTAAAGGCGTGAGAGGTAGGAATTTTACTATCGCTACCGCGAGTAGTCATCTTCTTGCAGGGATTTTGTGCCGCCGCGCAATTTCATCATTCTGGTGATATTCTCGATAATTTCCAGTTATAGAACAACATACCAGTTGCTATTTTTGCGCGACCGATACTGTTTTGATGGGAATGCAGTTTTGAACTACAGAAAGCTGTTTTGAGATGTGAGATATTGCGGTGGAACTGGGTCGGATGCAAAGTGCTTTATATTGAAGTCTAATTCCCGATAAGTTTTGTGATCTCCGCTTCTGATGGAAATTATATTCACTGTATAAACGCATTCACTTTATAAACATCATCAATTCGCTGATTCTCTTTCGAATCGAATTTCTATCGATTTCGCATCAGAGCTTTCACTGAATCAAAGTCAGATAATTTCAATCAAAGTCAGATAATTTTGTGTTCTTGATTGATTATCCCAAAAGAAATAGATACTAATAACACAAGTTTCGAGCGGTGTGAATCGTTAATTCGTTGATTTTATACTAAATAAAGTCGAAGAAAATTGCATTTATCACTCTGTTACTGATCGAAATGTATTTTTTATGAAATCATAATCAAAGTAGAAAGAGAAGACAGGATGGTACTTTTTCCACAAAGTACCATCCTGTCTTCTCTTTCTACATGATGGAATTCCACCACATCTCGCCTGACTCTGTGAATTTCATAATCAAAGTTTGGAAATTATATAGTGCAAAGGCTTTCCAAACTCTTTAACCTTAATATTTCAAAATTTTTTTTCAAATATGCAGCGTACTTTAACCAATTTCGTTATATGTAACGTTGATTAAATTGATTATGATTATCAACGTTGATTATGTAACGTTGATTAACGATTTTGAGATTTTATAGTCAAAAGAATTAGATTGCCTTTTACAACGTTTACTACGTAAAAACAAGAAAATTATCCTTGGATTCAGCAATAGAATCATCGTATCATCTTCCTAAGATTTTAGGTAATTACTAACCGAGAATTGATGATCCCAGAATAGTTCTCGAGTTAAAAACAGGTAAATTCTACTGGAATATGGAAATGGTTGGATGAGAACACTCATTCTCATAGTAGTTTAAAAGCAATTTCCTCTCTTTTCCACTCAAATTTCAACTGCATGTGCATTATCAATCCTTAACTCTACCATTTGCTATTCAGATTCCATTTAACGCGTCTTCTCGTTATGACATCGAACGTCCCTGAAGGGGAAGCGAAGGTTATTCGGTTACTGTGAATGGATTTCCTCGTACTTCCCATGATTCAGATTGAAGGAATAATCAATGGAGTGAGCGCAAATGGCTTTAATTAACAACCTTAAGATATGCGTATCATCAAAGACTCGGAATTCATTACGTCTGAAATTTCCATCTTCCTTTTGAAAGATCCTCTACGTTCAGCTTCATTCATCCAAACATATTTTCTGGCATCTTTATTGCATATTTTTCCCGATGCAATTTATTTTACCATGGAGCGTTCCAGTTAACGTCGATAATTCTTCTTCTGTCTTTAAGATTTTTAGTCATGTTTATAAAATATAACCTCGAGAAATTACTCAACGTTCCTATAAGTTGAGGAATTTGAATTTTCATTCCCAGAATCTCTGAAGCTAACATAACGATGTTAAAGTAGGACGTTAGAGGATAAATACTATCCATCTATGTTAAGAAGAAAAAAGGCATCATTATGCCAATAAGGTCGTCAAATTCGTCATATTTCGTAGATATTTATTGGATATTTATGTTGTAAATAAATCACGAGCTTTAAACGTGAATCGAAGTTAAATAAAATATCTTACATTCCTATGGAGACGTACTATGATTACAGTGAATAAAATTATACTATTTTTCCCGTCAAAAATGCATGATCTACTTTTTCCATTTCAAAGAGAGGAATATCACATACAGAACGTTTTCCGTAATATTTTCTAGTGAAATTATTCAGATCCTAAAGTTTTGGGAAAACCGATTAACTATAAGGATCACTCAGAGTCAATATTCTGTATCCAAACAGTTATTTTGCATAGGAGCAAATGGTCCCCGTTAAAAAATTTCCAAGTGGGTCGTTACATTTAACATTCCACCACACACTACGAACGATTTGCGATAGCTACCTTAGCCCACGATGGTTTTCTCTAACGATATCAAGAGATTTTTAATAGACTTCAAAATGAAGCTTCTCTGTAGTACAGCGACCTTACAGTGAGAGGAAATGGTCGTTTCTACAAGTAGGCTTTTCAGATTTCGCCCGCATATTCGAATGAGGCATAAAGTTGGTTAATGGTTCATATTGCCCGTGCTTGAGACGACAAGGATGCCACACAGAGAGGAGATTCGTCCAGATTTCAAGGGAAATGAGGCTTTTGAGTCCAAAGGAAACAGCCTCCGGTAATTCTGCCTCCCATCAAGGAATTTCCCCAGGCCAAAAAAACAAGGAAAACGGAGCTGACCATAAAAAAAAATGAAAGCTCAAAGGATACCAAATGCGGTTTGAGTAGGAAATCGGTAAAAATTAGGTGGAAACCACGATAGTTGAAGGAAAAGTTTATACCGATTACTCCGGACTACTTCGGTAACATTTTTAGCCTCTATTCTGTGCAATGAATTTAACAGTAATAGTTTGTAAACATTAGAGCCCGCGTAACAATATCTCGAATGGTTAATTCATTGGTAAATAAGTGAAACGTAACTAAAAAGATTCTTTGGTGTGGAATACGACCACAAAGAGAAGACGAAATTTGAAAAGTGCAACATTATACGAGCTGGCAAAAAAATACTGTTTGATTTCCTTTCAATTTGTGGCAAAATCACTCGAGTATGATATCTAAGTGGAATTATTTGTGGTATTTGAACTACTATTAATTTTGGCTTCCCTAAGATTTGAACTTTAGAACATTGTGATGTACGTCCTAACTCACCTCAAGGATCCAGAATAAAGGATCCTACATTCCGGTCATTCGAATGGAACGGAAAAAGCCGAAACCTAAATAAAACTTACCATTTCACTTATGGGTAAATCGAGGAAGCACCGCTAAATATGTGTGACAGCGACTTATAGCTAACTGTAATGAAAGCTTGGCACATTTTTCTCGTCTAACATCAGATCATATTCGATTTAATATCTCAAGTTTTTTACTGGAATACATTATGATGTAATAGAAAATACGCGTATCTGCACATATTCAAAGAAATTTCACGGGGATATATTTCATTACCGTAGGGAGCGAAAAAGGTGTTCGAACCGGTACACTAGTTGGCAGACGGAGCGAAACCTGATCAGAGCCGAAAATCGGTTTCCTCATTGAACCGAAGCGAAAACCGGAACGAAAGTATTACAGTTCGATGCCCAGATTGATAAAACGCTTTCTTATCGCGTTATCTTGCAAGTAATGATATTTCCCTATGTCTTATTCAGAGTGGTTATAGAAGAGCATTTTTATCTTTAAGCAAACGAAACCAAACCTATCAACTGAACTTCGAACTGCAAACATAATCATCCTCTTCGTAGCTTCTCATTCTTGTTAATTAATATTCTGAAAACTTAGTTATTATTGGAAGTCTCCGATATGCGGTCAACTCATTAATAACCCCTCCTTTTACCCAAGTCTCAATCCATTTGTCCAGTTTTGTGTTCACCTCCCTATATCTGCAAAATCGATCGGATGAATCGGATACTACTGTGAAAATTACAATATTTGTCATGCAAGTGAAACGTATTGTTATAAAGTAAAGCTGGAACCTGTTCATTTGATATTTTTCCCTTTACTTTTCATTATTTCGTCTATTTTGGTTGCTATAGTTTCGAAAATAGAAGCAGATTTCGAGTAAACTCAATAGAGTCGGTCTTTACCTGGTGGAATTCCATATCATATGGCGAATATTTTTATTTTCTTCGAATAGAAAGTTTTACTTTAGTTTTATTGGAGGAAAATAATTAACTTTTCGTATTTAGAATGTTTTCCACCACGGCTACCAGGTCAAATAGCCTTACAAGTTTGATTCTACTTTAATGGAATTTACGTGATTTTAATTCACCAACGTTCTTCCACATTCTCTTTTATTGTATAAGCAATATCCTAACCCGTTTCGTTTTCCTTTTTCTCAAAATTTTATCCATTTTCCATTAAGAGCGGGTGCTTGGTAAACATCTGAATAAGCTTTTCTTGCTTAAGCAGACCGCGTTCCCTCGTCGATATTCACGCCATAATGGTTTCAAACCTCCTTAATTCATTAGATCGATGAAGCAACGAAATTGAAACCGAAGGGAAATTGGCGAGACTATTTTATTGTTGAATTTTCTATCGTGGTGCGCATTTTCTGTGGACTAAAGGACGGCAAAAGAAGCCATTTTTGGGGAAACTCATTTCTTACCGACATTTGATGCTTTTTTAAACTTTTTCAAGATATGTGGTTATGAATATTCTTTCTAAAACCAAGGCCATTACTTAATCAGAGATCTTCCATTTTCCTAAAAGAGTACAATGGGAATTTAGGCCCATTTAAAAGTAATACGTGGCTATAATTTATGAAGACTACTTAGGAGGATGTAATTCCCAGTGATTCCAGCGTCTTCAGATGCGATTATCAAATCCCAGGAACAAACTCACGACCCTTCAGGAGTGTTCATTAATCATTCCGATGTTGATGATGGTCAGTTTCTTTGTCACGGTCAAGAAGGCGAGGAAGTAAAATTTATTCAGTGCAGGGACAGAAAATGGGAAACTGGGAAATTTTTGACAAAAATGAGGTGTGCAAAAACATTTTGCCACGTATTCGGCGCTTTAATTACAGCGTGTATTTACATCGGTTATTTAGCTCTTTTTAAGGACTTTATTTGGTAGATTTCTGCTCATCTGTTTGATACCTTCTTTTGCGTATTCCACGTATACGTTTTGGAGCTAACGGTATACAATAGCTCAAACTAATGAATTGACTAAATATGCTTTTCTTAGAGTAAATTGATCTTTCTGAATCTCATTTGTTGCATTAACGATATTCTTGAAAGTTCTATTAAGTCAAAACTACATCCATCAATTTTTATTTCCCCGTTGAGGACAAATTTAAATGGATAATTATTTCCTCCTTTCATTAACTATTGTTTACTTGAGAGTTCACTAAGTGGTAATTAGTAAGATTTATTTAATTTTCAGATTCAACTGGCAGTTCAAAATAGACATAAAACTACCTTTATTAGGGAAATATAGTCATTTTCGAAGTAATTAAGCGCCAAAAAAAGAAATAGGTGAGTGAGATATTGAGAGGAGAGGGATTGCTGAAGAATGTTATTGAGGGAAGAATGCAAGGGAAAAGACAGAGAAGGCAGAGGCAAAAGATGTTAGATGACATAAATGGAGGGGTGAGTTACCAGATAACGAAGGAAAGGGCTTTGAATAGGGAATATTAAGGCACATGGACCTACCGAAAGGTAGAACACTTAAGTTAAAGATCATTTTCCAATTATAAAATGAGAATGGAATCGAGAAAAATTCGGAAAAAAATCGGAAAAGTATGATTCTATAAATTCTTTCCATCGAAAGATATAAGGACTTAGGTATTCGCTCTCAACGGTGGACTAATGTCAGCGAAATAAATATTGATAAAGTTATCATTGCTCTTGTGGTTATAATAAAGATTCCGATAAAAGCCATTACCAAGCAAAGACTTCAACAACACGGAATCATGTATCGTTGAAAGATACATGTGTTATAATGAGCATAGCCAATATAAAATAAAAATTATTTTTTCAACACAACGAAGTTTTGAATAGGAACAAAAACAAGTAAATACGTATATTCTGAGAAATGATCCGTGAGGAATTAAGACGCTCGAAATAGCTAACGAAGGTGATTATAATGGCGGTAGGGTGAATTACGAAATATGCGTTTTAATTATTTAACTTCTCGTTTATGCGTTTCATCAGCTTAAACATCAATCCATTTGAGATGTTGTTCCTTGAATTTCGTAAATTTTAACTGTATGAGGTAGGAGAGACAGGGAGGTACACCTTGCACGTTGGGTGGCGTCTTCAAGAGAGAAGGGTGAGATCCTTTCCTTCTCATGCCATTCAAGCCGAAACTGCGACCCTGATCACAGTCATAGGGTATTATTGGTTATAAACCGGGCTCCGGATAATTGGGTCGTTACGACCAGCATTTAAATCCTTCCTAATTAATTTATTGAAAACGTTGGTCGGAAGCAACCAATAACCATCGTAACAGATAAACAATTGAATAGGTCCTAATTTTAGGTAATGGCATCATCAATCATCATACAATCATGAACACATAGAAACCTTTGAGACGAAGAGTTTTCAGGATAAGAATCCCCATAGAATTTATTTATTATTTACATAGGTGATAAGATGCGAGATTTCTATATTTCTAAATGTTCACTTGATTAGCTCTCTACCTTCAATTACCCGGAAACATGTTAGTTCTAAGAAAATCAACTACAAATATATTTGTTTCAAGATGGTCTATTTTACGAATTAACAAATGATTAATTTATAACTTAATTGAATGAAAGATTGTACTGTTTTAAGAGGGGACAGAAATGGCCTTCCTATGATACCAACAATTTGCGGAAATAGCGAATAATTTACATGCGAATTTCTTTATTTCTGAGGAATAAAACCCAGAATATCACTGATGAATACAATAAATGCCGCTGCCGTCTCTTGGGTGAAACTATAAATGCCGTTGGATTGAATTCTGCGAAGCAATAGGATGCAGTTTCGTAGGATTTGTTTCATTAAACTAATAGGATAAAATCTATGGAAATGAGAGATAGTTCAATATCAAGTGAGCGAATGAATGGACAATTATTCACGAGTGAGTTTCAATAAGAATTTCAGTAAAATTATAAAAGTATGCACAACAGTATTACTCATACTTTTTATCTTCTATAAAAGAGGATTTTGACTCCTGGAAAGTCAACCAATACTAAGACCACTCAATCGTGTATCTGAGAACCTGCTATTAAATGCAGAAATTTGAAATCCGTCAGCTGTAATTATAACAAGTGCCTACAAGATATCACTCGTTGAGTGGCAAAGTTGGACATTTTATTTTGCCTTCCAAACAATGGTAAGCGTAAATTCACGTTGCAGCGTATTCAGAAGGCGTCTTGAGGGGGCCAATGCCATCTTATTCAAGGATAAATTAAATTAAAAAATAGAAATATATATAGAGGCATAAAATATTTTGATCAGTCATCTCTACATAAAACTTAATACATTGTCTAAAGAAGAATTATTGCCTGTTTATAACACAAACCTAAAATGGATATATTACCGCTTAAAACTTAAAAGAAGACGCAAACACGTCTCCCTTCCAAAGGGAGGCTTGTGCCCAATTTTGATTCCCCCTGAATACGCCATTGAATTCGCAAACTATCACCCTCTTTTGCATGTATAGCGCAGCTCCGTTTTCTAGGACCCCTTAGGAATTTACCTCCCGCTCGAATCAGAAAAAATTTACGGGGAACTGTGCTCCCCAGAATGAATGTTGATATGAAGTTTTATTCTTCGCCCCACGAGTTATATGATGAGATACATCTCTCTGCACATATAATCACGTAAGACTTGTTATAAAAAAATAAGTCTCACAATTTATAGTTTTCAGAAAAATGATTCAAACATTTTCTAAGACCGAAATATTTTGGAATTGTTTATCTTCAGTAGAGAACAATTCTCGAAAACCTGCCGGTCACTCACTCCTTGAGTCATACCTGTACATTTCTTTGAATGGATATGCGTTTATACGTGTACAATGCAGGTGTTAGAAGCTGTGGTTCTAAGGCAATATGAAACCTCAAGAACCCCTGAAGGAGAAGAGTTACCGAACGAAATTTCTTACACCCATCTAAAATTTTTATTAAGATTTCATTAATGTCAAAAAACATCTTTCATTTGTTGAGAGAGGAATATTGCATTTTGATTCCTCTCTCATCATAAAGATCTACCACAAAGTAGAAGCCGAAAAGGTGGATTTTGTTATCTTTCATCGGTAAATTCCGATATCTGGGTTGAAGGACACTAAAAGTTACATTTGCAGAATTGTATAAGTTACGATGAATTTAATACTAATGATAATTAGATTATAATGCTCAATTGAAGAAGAAGAAAAACAAACAATAATGAAGTAAAAAGGATGATGAAAAAGCCTTGTGATGACTAGAACTTGGTCGAAACCGATCGTAGAATAAACTCCTTATTGAACTGAGACATACATTTCTTTTCTCCGCAACGATAATAAGTCCCTTAATGCCACTCCTAAGTGATAGTGGCAAATTAAACTTCTCAGAACAAGGCAACATACTCCATGATCTATTGATAAACAGGTAGTTAATTAATTTGATTCATTAAAAGTTTATGAGCCAGCCTTATAGAGCTAATGGAACAGGCACAAGTTTAGCCAGTACCGCATAGGAATTGTTTCGGATGAACTTGGCCATGGATCGATGAACAAAGAGAGAAACTTTATCAGAACTTCGCCGGAGTCTATGTAGGAATTAGTAACGCAATGCAGATACAATAGTTATTATCCCATCTAATGTACATACATAGATTAGTTGCGAGCATCCGCAGTTATCATTACTTCCACTTCGTTGAAATGGAATCCATGCGGAATAGAAATGTCCTCATTCTTTTCGCCATGAATTTTATGTTTCGAAGAAAAGAGAGCACGATCTTCATGCTATACAAGCGCCTTCTTTCCATGTAAATTTTCGATTTAAAATTTGCAATTTTCAAAACAAACGTAGTATAGTACGTCTCTACTTCAAGAGGAATCGAGATTTAAGTATCTCCTGTTCCTTATGTTGACCTTATGAAAATTCTAAGAAAGTGGTTAAATGTATTCATTAACAGACGGAATAAGGGAAAGGTAAATAAAGGAATATGTAAAAATTTAGGAGAGAAATAGAATAACAGAGAATGTTTTTGGAGTGAAACACTGTTTTGTTTTATAATAAATTTCCGGTTTCCTCTTCGTGGAATTGCATAACGAAGTATAAAAAGACTCCGAATTTTGTAAAAATTCACTCTTTACTAAAAGATTTCAACCGGTCTCATCGTCATCGTCGTGTCTGAGAGGATGAAATATTTAGAAATTTGTTGAGAAAGAGTGCAATTTTTGCAGAATGGAAACGAAAATACCTCACGCACTTCCGCAGAATGGTTAAATTAACGCAACATGTTTTCCTAGTAAGCTAGCTTTATCAGGCCATTGTGAATGTTACTTTGTAGTAAACAGTTATTACCCTCAGTTTTTTACTTTCTTATTAGCCAAAGGAAAAAAAGTATCACTGAAAAATGGTTGTAAAAAGTATATAATGAGAATGGTTATGCTAGTAGTTGGATAAATATTGTTTAACCTGTCACATTTTTATGATGTATGGGCCTATGAGATTATTTTTATTATTGTTGTTTTCGTTTTTGTTGTTATTTTTGTTTTTTGTGCAAAAAATGCCGATTGAATCGGTAAAATAAAAGGGTTTGCTTTCAACAATGGTGGCTATTTGTATGTTAACGAAATCTCAAGGAAATAAAAATCTGCCCTCGAATTCTGAACTTTTCACTACGAGGAAGTCAATAGCTATCAAAATTCATTTGTCTCAAGGGAAAAAAATCACCCTGTTTATTATTCAATACAACTCGTTTCAAGGCATTTCATGCATATAAAATATATACTAAGAGAACGTGACAAAAATTTCGAAAATATTAAATTCCAGTGAATTACATACTTCTTGGAAAAGTGAAAAAAAGAATAGAGTGTGAACTAACGATAGTAGGAGTTCGACGGAGTGAATTACAAAAAAATAAGCGTTCAATCAAGACTTAATTGAAAATTGATACGAAATGAATAATTCATGGAAATCGCCGAGAGCGCATTAGGGAAGCGTCAATAGCGGAGCGATGTGAGAGGTACTTAAAAATTGATTCCCAAGACGCGAGCAAATAAACGATCCTGTGCTGAATCAATTACCGTGATTATTCACCAGGAAAGGGTACGGTTATCCTTAAAAGAATAATTAGAAAATTTGTTCAGAATTTTGCGTATGAATTAGCACAGTTTAGTAATGAATAATGTATTTTGAAATCCATGACGAAATTATTGAGAAATCGTTTAAAAGTGAAAAATTACCAACGTTTACCTTTTATGTTTTAGTCTGGTGAATATGACAAGGAGACCTGCGAAAAGACTTTACCACTTCTCGTAAAACTTAGCTCAGAAAAAACACAAAACCTTTCAACCAAGTCTACCTTTTCCATCATTCAGTTAAGGCTTGTAATAGCCACATCCTTTGATCGTGAAGTTCAGATTGTCCACAGATAATTTGTTGCAAGTGCCTCTATAAGCATCTAAGATAACTTTGAAATCCTGTTTTACATTTAGAGAACTAAAACTTCCTTTAAAATTTCATATTGGGAGTTGCATGATATAAGAGATAGTGTAGGTAAACGGGCACTATTTCTTTATAACTTGGAGTCGAAGTGGCTAAGTATTTTAGATTTTCACTGTCCATATTCATTTCTTCTTCCCATCTTAAAAACTTAAAAAGCATCTTTTTTTGAGGTGTAGTAATAATAATAGCATGACATTAGTTAGAGTTACATCGGATGTAATATTTTCGAGTTTGTAAGCATGTAATGTAAACCCATATTAAGATTTTCTATACTCGGTAGCTTCCATGGGCATGAATAACAATAACGTTACGGGGGAATTTCATACGCACATATCTCTCTTACAATTAGACCTTGGAGTAACAACGACAGCCATGTACTAAACAGGATTCGAACCCGGTCTTTTGGACTCTCAAAGCTATTACGAGAACCCCTACACCACCGAGGCCGGCATTGAATGAGTAGATTAGTAAATTAAAGATGCGTTTCCCTCTATTTCATATCAAATACAAGTTGCAAATATTTCATTCGGCAGATGAAGTAGCAGGAATAGTAGAAAGGACACTCGTTAATAAATTTCGTGAGATTTTGAAATGAAATGATTTCCATCCTTTGGTTTTTAAAATAGCCGAATATTCCCTTCTGTATTTTAGCACTCCAAGAGAAAAACTCTCAGTGACCAGTTCTGCACATCTGCTCCACTTGTAAACGAATAAGTAAATAACTGCGAAGGCTGTCGACCCCCATAAAGTTACCGGAGGAAAGTCTGACAACCGAAAAAAATAAATAAATTTTTTCTTTGTCTTCTGAGCATACGTTTGAGTATTTTTCGACCTCTTTTCCATCGACTTATACTTCCTCCCCTGACTACCCATAAACCCTGGAAACCCAAAGACCAGAAGGCTGCCCTTTCTTTTCTGCACGGTTAGGATTTTATGACCACTAGCGCGTGGGTGGTGAAATAGAGGTTCCATAAGTGACACGTGGACGAAGTGAGGAATACATAACCCCATTCCTTGCTTTGAGGGCGTCTTTGCTGCATATGGCAAGGTCACGCTTTTAGGCTTTTGTTAAGTTTCATCAAGGTCGGGGGTAGTAAGCCTATGGAACACATGGCTGAAGCGAACACCAGAAATTTTCTCAGCAAGAGAAACCGTGATGGATTCACCTCTGCTATGAATTCTTACTCAAACTATTTAATTCAAAATTAAGTATTTTTTATTTCGCAAGCTAGATACCGTTTTTATCGATAAACTAGCTCAATCCCATAAGGGACGGATTTGTAATAAAACGGAATAGGCGCTGTGTCGCATCCACAAAATTAATTGTTCTGGTTTTTCGCTTCAAGAAATAATTCTACATCTGTTGAGTAAGCCTACATAATATTTTTAAAGAATATTTTTAATGTCACTACATGAATTAAAAAGTCCACCCATTATTCATTGCAATTTATAGGAGTGATAAATTTATTGTAATTCAAGCTCTTTATTCTTGCCTTAGTGAAGCGAAGGAGATTTCTATGGGATGTATACAAGTATTTATGAAAAAAATTGAATTTTTATTCATAATTCCTGGTGGGGGCCTAAATCTGATCCCTGATAGCTTAAATCCGTTCCTTATTTCCATTATGGACGTTAGAAAAAATGCGTGCATGATTTGGTCAGCACGCGATTCAGTTTTTTAAAACCTGGCTCTCATATCAGTCGATAAATTACTCACAATTATCCAATTCTCCATCTTCTTCATAAGAATTCCACATCTTTATATTTTCTTTATCTATCAGTTTTATTTTTTTTATCGAACCTATAATTCAAAAGTTTTTCCCTACACCCACAATTAGGTATATAATATTCAAATCCGAAGGGTTCTTTCTTAAATGTCCCGTCTAAATTAAATCTGTATTATTTATTGCTGCTATGGGACCTGTACTTAACTGTTAACTTAAAACTTGAATCGCGAGATTTTTGTTGAAACTTTTATATTCTCTTGTTCCATATTTTTCCTCAGAGTTTCCTTTTAACCATGGTAGATATTTGATAGTTGAGGCGCTGGATTTTTATTTAATGCCACAGCCATCGATTTGGAATTACGAAGTCATTTGATTTCATACAACACCTCTTTCCAAAAGATGATTTAAGTGAATTGAAGTTCATTTTTAAACCACTATTCAGTGATGACATGTGATTACTTGTCCGATTTGTTGTTGCACTGGTACCTTGCTGAGTTCATATCTGATTGCGGTTTCAGTGAGTTCATACTGCTGAGATAGCAATTAAGCAAACAGGAGTCATGGTAACAGATAAGCAGGAAATGCTCGGAAAATGCGATGATATGTGAATGGCATGAGAAGGCACGTTCACTGCACGTTTAATTCGGATAATGCGATACGCGTGGAACGGATTTCAATTTGAATTTACCCTTGGCATTTTCAAAGTCCTATCCTTGCTGTACGAAGTGGTGAACGGAGTCTCAGCGTAGCTGTATGTAGCTGATGTTTCGAAAATGCAATGCCTTTTATGCGCACCATCAGCACGACACTTACGTACGTCTGAGTGAGCTCTTTTAGGACCAATTTAGAGCTGGCAATTGAACGTTTGTTTCTAAGAGTTTTTTTTCTAGTTTTATAAAGAATGGATAGAAAGAGGTTAAAGAATATGCTAATAATATAACCCGTTCTCTTTGCATGGAGACTTTTAGAAATCATGAAGTAATCTATGTAAATCTACGTAAAACTTCATACTTTATTTAACGCATTTATGCGTTATGTATGCATTTATGCGTTAAATAAAGTATGAAGTTTGGTTATAACCAATGTAATATATCTATCAATCAAACTTTCTTTCAATGATGACGGTTTGTATCCCTTAAGAAAATTCTCTTATTTAGTTTGCGAACAATACTGAAAAATGAAATGACAAGCATCGTTAATGAGAAAATAAATTGACAGAAATATTCACTTATTTCATTCGATTTTATTTGTCATCAAAATTGGTAAAAATTCGCTTGCAAATTTTGATTATTTTCGTCGACATATTTAAAACGACTTCTCAGATACATAGAATGAAAAATTGTAAAATGTATCCAGAAAAGGCTTTTAATAAGATTCTTATAGCATTAACTCGCGAATTAGATTAATTATTATATATTTCATTTGTGTTTCATCAAATATATTGGTTGATCGCGCGCCGATCATAGATTAAAATTATAATGGAGTTTCTTAAAATGAAAATGCTTTCGTTCGAATTTTTATGTACTTGTTTGACAGCTCACGTTTCCTAGCTAAATACTGATTTGGGGGAAATCACCATAGTTACCAACTTTTCTATTCTCTACCAGTGTTTGAAGGTTGATGCACCTTTTGCGCTGCAGCAGTTATTACAGAACTGTTTCGTAGGTCCCAGCAGTAGGAGTTACAGAGAAGAGATACTCCTGCAATTTATAACCTTTATGTTTATTGACTTTTCTTGTTGCGGTTCTGTTATCTTCCGAATGTTTTGACGGTATAGAGAGTTTAAAATTAACTATCAAACGTTTCTTACTTTTTTAATTGAAACATTTCCGTCCTCAGAAATATTGGATAGCCCAGTTCTTTTCAAGACTTCCAATTGCCATCTGTACGAGAGAAGAAAAACATTTACGCTGAATTTACATTTTCATGTCGTCAGAGTAGGAATGTGTTACGCCTCACATCTCGCCCTATATAGTTGACGACAATAAAAGAATGACGTTAATTTCTTTCCATCGTATATATGCGAACAGAAGTGCCGCGCTTTCAACATTTCCATTCTTCCGTCGAGTTTTTTCGATGAAAAATTCCGTTTCCAAAGGAATGTGCAAAATGCATTTCCGCGCCCGAATGTTTCCAACCGTCCCTATCCCCAAACGGGGAAATGCACGTTCTACATGTCTTTAGTCACAAGATTATTTCTGGATGCGAAATAACCTTTGAGAAGGAAACGACGGCAACCGGTGTTTCTGCTCCATTCTTAAGGTAGTAGACGAGCTTCTGAGTCAGCCACTTCCGTACCTAAACAGGGTTTATAATGACATTCTCAAAAATCCTACGTGCTGTATCGTCTCCAGCTGCTTGAGAAATTTTTAGGTTTATTCGATAACCACAATAATCTCTAAAATTCCAGTATGAAAACCCACTCCGCCGATCACTAACAAAGTTTAGTGTTAATTCGAAGTGACTAATCAAGGTTGAGTCAATGAAATGCTCTGAGGAGTAAATACATCAACTTTTCATTAACTGTGAGAAAAATACACGAGAGGATAGAAAAGTTTTATCACTAAATATTTTAATTAGATTTTAGTCGAAAATTAAAGGGTTATTTTAGGAGAAAATATTTTAACACTCTCAACAAATATCACTCGACAAGTTAAATTTTAACTTGTCGAGTGATATTTGGTGTAACGTCAAATCCTTCATTATGTGTATTTTATCAGTATAATTTATTTCCCTAAGAAAAGATTTAATTCCATCTTAGGCGTATTCTGGCGCCGGGTGGTTGCTCTTCCTCCAATTAATCTTCCTTGCAATTATTCTCTTTCATTATCCAAACCCCTATTTCAATCCCTCATTGGATAATTTCTTAATTAAAAATAGAACATAATTAATCTAGAGTCTATAATAAAGGATCCACTATTTCCAAATCGTTATCATATGTATAACATTGAGCACTAAAAATAATTTAAACGCTGACTATAGCATATTTTTTATATAAACTTCACTGAAGTAGGCGAGGTGTTGTGGTAATCCATAATTATTTCCATATTTTTGACAAATTCCAAATAGATATTTTCACAATATTATCAAACTCGTCTACTTCTCTCACACAGCTGTTTAATTTAATCATATATATGTCTCAAGGAAGTTAATTTTACCACATTTCCATGACTTGTTGAAATACATAGAAAAATATGGAATATAAAGTATCTCCATCATTTCTGTAGTTTTATATGATCTGCTCGAAATTCACCGTATCTATTGATATGCTGTTTTATTTCCTCTTTCAGTACACCACATATTTTCCCAGAGAGAATACCGTATATCGAACCTACTCTTAAATGGAGGTTACAGTGTGGTGTACGTTTTTAACGGGAGACGTGCCTTTGTTTTCTCTCCGAGCACCGTAAATTGAAATACAGAGTCTGGCCTGTATCGGGTTGTGACATACGACGAAATTCCAATGAATATTTCAAACTTGTTTTCGGAAACAGAAATAAAAGGACGATTTACAGGAAGAGCAGACATTATTTTACCTGAAATGCCGTCGATTCCGTTCAATAATTCGTTTCCTTTTGCACCATGTGCGAGTTGTATGCACACATGAGTGTTTTCCCTTTAGGAGACGTCGAGCTCGTGCATTCAATGCAATTTTGGAAGAGTTAGAATATCTTTTATAGAAGAGTGCTGAATAAAGTCAAACCTCTAATTTAAGGAATAGCTTGCTGCTGTTGGAGAATTTCTTTGGTTCACCAGATATAAATATAAACAAATTGTAATTTTGTTACTAATGATGGCGATGTTACTTTCTTTTTTAATTGTAGCACAAAGTTCAAGTTCAATTTGTGAAGTCCCGCTTTCTTACTTAATGAATACGGTAACCCCACCTATAAAGAACGCATACACAACTATTACAATATTGTAATATTTCGTTATAAAATTATACCAAAAATAATGTAACAAGTAATAATTTTTGTTTATTTTTTCCGCTTTCTATCAACTCACTTATTAACATTAAATACGAAGCTCATCAAAATACTAGGATTTGCAGACTATTGGAAAACTAAAAGTATTAATCGTTTTCTTGGCAAAATTTGTCAGTAAGTTTTTCGAATTCACTTCTATACCAAGCACAATACACAAAAAAATACTGATTTTACAGACATGGAAGACTAAAATATATCAATATTTTTACTAGCACGATTTTTCAGCAAGCTTTTTGAATTCATTTTCTTAAACCTACTGCGAATTAGCTCGTTTGGAATGTAATCGTTCCTTCCGGATTTTCCGACCATTTTCTAGATTAGTATAATTACAAACCTCAGAATTGATAGCAGAGGAAATTCAATCATTATGAGATTCAAAGCACTTTACAATTTTTTTTCTTGGGCTTCATATAATAATAGGTTATTTGCAGTTTAATCTGTTATCGATGAGACATTCTTCCTCCGGCTGTTTACTCTCGACGCGTTCTCGTTAAGTGGCGATACCGAATCGATGGAGAGAATGAAAGAGATGCAAAAAAACGAAAGAAAATCGAAGCTCCGTTGAACTGAAATGCAGATTAGTAGTATTTTTATTCGTGAATCGACAACTAAGGTCATTTCGCACATGTGGGATCGAACCCGGGACCGCTTTCACCAAAAACAACGCCTTACCCACTAGGAAATCTATAAGCCAAGGACTAACAACCATTTAGTGCCTCTGTTATAAGGTTTTTGCCGGCATTCGGCACTGGATCTGCAAATTTTTAAATCTCCTTTGATTCTCTCCTTAACATTTGTCCGAATTCGTTGATCACATCTAAGGAAACAGCGTCTGCTACTCAGTAACTTTTCTATACTCACGATATAGTAAATAACTTTAGTCCCAAAGTTTGTCTTCTAGATTATTTCATAAAATTTTGAACGTCAAAAAAATCTCTTTCCACTATGTATACTAAGTATACTCGCGGCTTCTTTTCAACCCCACTTTGTCGGTGTTTTCCTTCACAGTGTGGCTTTTGTCTTCCTCAACCTTCGATGGAGGAGTTCTCCCACAAACACATACTTTTCTGTTGTTAATTTTTCTTTCAATAATGAACATTCTTCAGGTAAACTTACGATACCAATGCATAGAACGGATATGTGTTCAAAATCAGTTTTTGTATTGGGATCCAAATATTAGAATGATCTCCCATTTCCCATGATCAGGGATTTATGATTTCCTTCATTCAAACGCGTAGTACCTATCTAACTTACTTTTAAGTGAAGATACTTAGTATGAATTCTGACTTTGCTCGAGTTTCCTAACTACGTTTACACTTTATTTTCTGTCTGTCATTCTTTTGATACTTTTTATTGCCATATTTCATATTAAGCGTATGTGACTTATTAGTTATTCACCTATTCTATAGACCAGATTACTCTCTCTCTCTTTCCCCCTTTTCAGAGTTACACCATTGTTTACACGTCAGACGAGGGACGAATGTGCCGATATACCATCAGTGACGATACAAATTTGTTGAATATCACCTCCACCATCATCTATACTTATAGTGCATTTATCACCTCTGTGTTTTCGCGGGTTTTTTTCGCCCCCCTTCTTGTGTGGGTGTTTTCCCGCATCGTGGGTTTTTCTCCAAAAACCTTCAGTTGAGGAGTTTTTTCCCCACAACCCAAATCTTTGTAGTTTTATAAGTATCTGTATTAAGTTATATGTATTAGTTTATATTAGCAATATTTTATATACTGTAATTAGAATATTTCTTTTACCCTTGTTTGAATTTTATCTTTGTTTGAATTATTGTTGAGATTTATTTCTCTTTACATAGATTTAAGTTAATTTTTAGTTATGTATTTTAGTTATTAATGTAATATTAGTAGTTATACACTGTAATATCCCCAGAAGTTAGGTGGAAGAGAGGCCATTTTGGCCTAACCTCGCCGGAAGAATAAATAATAGTAATAATTAAATTTAACGAATGTATTAACAATTGAGTTTAGGTAGAGAAGGACATAACCTCGTCTTAATAAAGAGTTTATTCATCTATTCACTCATTGGAGATACAAATCTTGGTAAAGAAAATATTTACAACATTTTGGAGACTCAGCGATAAATCGTAATTTCATAGTTAAAATGAAGGTGCCTCATGTGGGATAGTCACAAAGAAATATTTGAAATGCTCGCAAATAAGTGAATTGCAGAAACATACCATTAAACATTGCTGAATTATCAGACATCTTATTTAATATCACACAGTATTGTGGTTTCCACGGAATTTTATTTAACGACAACTAGTTCCCCTTAAAAGTTTTATCATCGGATACATAAAGTAGAGCTTCCAAACCAAACATTAAACCACAGCTTTTTTATCTTCATTCAAAATTCAAATCGAGAAAGAAGGAAACATCATGTGAGGAACAGAATATTTTATAGCTGTCATTACGAACTCCATTCAAAAGAAAAATCCCGCATAATGGTTGAGGGGGTAGACATGAGATTTTCAAAATAATCGAAAACAAGTAATAAATTTATAGGATGCAAAGTTTCACATGCTTCAATTAAATGTATTCACTGGAATTAATGTTTGTAAAAGTACCATTTTTCGCACTGGTCAGGATGGCCTAGCCACTTATGCAAACTTTGGAGAACATATTATCTCCGAATATATCACAACCCACCAATCGCTGACTCATGACACGCCCCTATCCTGAGGTACACCGGTAAGCACAGAGGTTGAGAAACTTCGTTTCTAATTTGACGCTGTATAGTAGAAACTAACTGAAATATATCCTGAGGAAAAAGCTTTCTGTGAAATTTATTAATATGCGTAAGTTTTGTATATTTATAATTTCAGTGTTCGAAGAAAAGAAGGCAGAAGTAATGGCTTAAATTATTAGTTAACCGATTAAAATAAAAAAATTATAATGAACGAGGAAGACATTTAAATATTCACGCAATATTCGCAATTTTAAATACATATAATTTGAAAATGTCTCCCTTCAAAAAAATGAAGAACGATGAAAGCGACGAATGTCACTTTTTCCCCCCAATACTGCAAATAGCTCTTTCACTTCTCACAGCTGTTATTTCATTTAAGGTAGGTAATAAAGGATTTTAAATTGCAAAATGACATGAATAAAAAAATAAACTAGTAAAATTCGTTAACTACAGAAAAGCGATAACCATATCGTTGTTATCAGTCCCTTTATTTATTATACAAAAATATTTACAAAAAAATGTATAACATATAGAAATAGTTTACGTGTTTAATGGATATTAGCTTGTAAGCTAATAAAAAAAACATGTAATGTAATGAGCTTTTGTCAACTTATGATTACGCCTTCTCAAATGATTTATTTTTAATCAATTAATTTACTCAATGACTTTTTCTTAAGAAAATTTAAAATACAACACTTACAGACATGATATACCAGAACATAATCAGGCTCTGGTATCGAGGACAACCGCCCAGGGTCGTCGAGGCATAGGAATGGCAGTTGAGGAAGCTGTCATGAAAACATAATATAAGTAAATTATAAACATAAATGCACAAATAAATAAAATATAAAATAATAAAACNTCTCAGTCTCTTAGATTTTTTATTACCTAATATTTTTTAAATAAAATTAAAATGATTAAATAAAAGCTGAATACATTTAGATCGTGTAAATAACAAAAAACGAATTAATCTGAAATAAATAAATCTGTGACTTAGTGTTACTCAATGATCTCCTTATTAATAGATCTTGTTGGGGCATTAAGTTGTACACAAATATAAAACTAAAGTATGATACCGAGTATTAAAAATAAATATTATTCAAAAGATACGAAACGTATCCAGGGAAAATATACGTGAAGCGTATAAATCAAATCAAACTTCTAACAAGTACTGTAGTAATATTTCGAAAAGAAACATCGGGAAAAGAAAAAGTGTCGAAATAAAACACCGATAAAGTACACATCAAGATTAATTTCCTCCCGTGTTAACTTTAATAGCCAGAAAATCGATGATTATAGCCAACAGAGCGGTATAATTAATGAGATAATAGATGACAGAAAGATAATATGGCTCACTGCACCGAAACAAAACATTTTTTCTTATTCTTCGAGGCGAATACTTGAAGCAGTTCTGCTGAGTGTGAATTCTACGGAGATACAGGACGTTTTGTACTACTATAGATTGTTGGCGAAGGTAACAAAAGATATATTGAAAAACTTAAATCTTGACAGAGAACTGAAGATTACTAAAATCAGTAGAAATTTCATTTTGAGCAAAAAGGCCCAAACTTTCTTTTGATGGCCCGGATAACTATTATATTAGGGCTCCCAGATAGCCAAGTGGACAACGCGTTCGACTTTGGTGAAAGCGGTCCCGGGTTCGATTCCCGGTGGGTGCTCAAGTGCGAAATGAACTTAGATGTATTATACTAATACTAATACTAACGGTTCTTTTTTCGTTATCTCCGCATAGAATAAAAGAAACCGAAACTTATTTCCAAAAGGAAAGACAAATAATAGTCGTCAGCGATTATTATTCTCAACAATCTAAATTAATGTGGGTTACACAAAATATGTTCGCGGCCACACAACTTCTGCTGCCGGAACCCTTCGCGATGTCTTCGTCAGAATTAGAATTAGAATTAGAAGCACTTTTAACAATACTACGACCACTATTATAACATATAACTAATCCTGGGATTGAGGTAAAGGTTAAACTTTGGAGTTGTACGGCTAAATCCCAAGGAATAACAAATGTGAAAAATAGTATAGTATATAAAAATACTTTTCACACTTGTTATTCCTTAATCCTGGGATGTTGGAATATCACAGTTACGTATTTGTATTTCAATGACTTCATTTTCGAATCTTTTTTCTTTCAACTTTATTTTGTCTAATTCAGAGTTGAGAAACTTGCGACCTATTTGGACGGTCAATGCGGCCTTTAGTCATATCCGGAAACAAGTACTGTATTTGAATATTCTTTCTCCAACCTTCTAATGGCACCTAGTGGGAAAAATTCTCTTTCCCAAGGAAGAATGGACTTGAAAAAAGTCTGACGGGACCGGGAATCGAACCCCAATTGCCGGTCGGGTGCTCTGTCCGTTGAGCTATCCCGGCAGAACATTTCTCCAAGCCATTCTCTTTTCTTTCACCGATCGAATTAGTTTTCAGATACACAATTCTGAATATTATACATATATATTCACATATTCACTGCTTGTCAAATGTTTTAGTACATACATTATGTTTGCGAAAAAAAACCAGTGGACTCGGTAGGATAGAATATTGTTTTTAGGCTAAAAAGAGGATACTGAATCTCTATTTTCTCTCCATCATTCTTTATAATCTTTGTAATTTTTATTTTCTCTCTATTTTTTTTATTGACGTATTTTATATTAAGCATATGTGACTTATAAGTTGGTCACCAATTGTGTCGATCAGATTATTCTCCCTCTATCCCCATTTTTCAGCGTTACACCATGGTACATACATCCGATGAATTACATACGGGTCGATGCATGATCAGGTGTGACGATACCAATGTCTTCAATATTACCTGTATCCTTCACCAAATGTAGTATATTTATTACCACTTTGATTTTGGAGGTTTTTTTCGCAACCCCCCCTTGTGTGGGTGTTTTCCCGCATCGTGGGTTTTTGTTCATAAACCTTCAGTTGGGAATTTTCTTCATAAACCTTCAGTTTTCCCCACGACCCACATCTTTGTCTTTACATGAATCTATATCTAGTTATGTGAATTAATTTTTATTTATCAACTTGTCTGTTAGTAGCATTTTTCTTGTAACTAAGTGTGCCAGATTGTTTAGATGTTTTAATTTACTTTTCTAGATTTATGATAATGTTAGTCAATAATTTTTGGTTATCATTTGGTTAATCAAAAATATTGGAATGCAGGCAATACACAATTGAAGAACGAGATGATGGTTTAACATGATGCCTTTCTTATGGGACTGAATGGTTAATGAGACCCTCCGATGGAAAAAGGTTCCCTATAGCTGGTCTAATTCATATGCAACATGAATCAAAACTTTAAATTGAACGAAGCGAAGGCTATATAAGAAGCATGGACAGTAACGCAATTTTTAAAATTCCAAATCATTTAAGAATCAGATATGAATTACGTTGCTAATGTCTTTGGGGAAAGAATTAAAGTATTCGCTAGGCCGTATTTAGCCCGCGAGTGCTGTTTGGACCTGGGATGGCGAACCTTTCGCCAGAGATGTGCCATATTTGATAAATTAAGGACTTACATGCCTACGTGGTGCCAAACTATAGAATAATATGTTAACATAACCTGTATTACATCGTTAATTGACAGAAGTTATATTTACTGATGAAATTAATTATCAAATAATATTATTAAGCGTCATAATCCAAATGTATTAACTAAGAAGCATGAATTTCTTAGCTTAAGCATGCGTATCGATATGAACCTTAAATGTTTCGCGCGCAAAAAAAATCTCCAGCATGCCACCTTAGGCACGCGTGTCATAAGTTCGCCATACTTGATTTTCACTTATTATGAGTAACGGTTTCGATAAAAAATTAACATAAATTTTACTATTCTTGAAGCACCGTTATTATCTGGTAACCGTGGTTACGATTAGCCCAATATTCCTCCAAATTATAAAGAGACCTTGTAATTCTTCCCGCACACGCCAGATTACGTGGAGATTGAATTAAAATCAGATAGTGATTCCGTTGTCACCATATACTGACAAAAACGACAAAATTGCATTTTAAAAGTTAATAGCTGATGAGCTCATAAAGAAATTGTATTATTCCTTTGTTATTTTATAGATCCATCCTTTTTCTGAGAGATAATGAAATAATGCTTTATTTTTTCTTCCAAAATGGAAATCCAAAGCACATCGCGTAGCAAGGTTATCCGCTTTAAATATGACTGATTTATAACCTAAAGTTTCGAGGAAAAAGACGTACTGCATAGTCCAAATAAAAACCGGCATTTTACTGATATTTCAAGCACCAATTATTCTTGCTGGATATATATAGCGATTCCCTTCGCGGAAGAGAGGACGTAGCCCATTAAAAATCTCACGCCAAAAGAAGACGTTTCATGAAGAGAAGCATTAATACCACTAAAAGCTTTTGCATGCAGAATGGATTGCATGCATTATACTTTTTCTAAGTCTCTCCGCCTCGATAGTTCCTCCTCAGGAACTACAAATCCTCAATTTTCTTTTTTTAATGAGTCTCTACTCAGTCGAAATTTCACGAAGGAAATTGAAAACTGAACTACTGCAGCTTTTCGAGCCTTATTTCCGCACGCGACGCTACCATTTTCCGCACTTGACTTTGACGCTTTTGAACGCAAAAGTTAGTCCTGCACCTGAATGATTCTCTTTCCTGTTTTTATCAGCGATGGAAAAGTGCGAGAAAATAGTTCTAAAATTCGTTTTCAAGAACGACTGTGTGCCGTTAATGCAGTGAAAGCTATGGGTTGTTTCAAATCCTCTCTTTCGCTGGCCTTTTTCTTACGAGTTATTACACATCAAAAGTTTTATTTGTTGCCATTGGACAACTTAATTATTACTTTCAGCAACTTTAATCGACGCAGGCTGCCGACATATTGCGAAAATTCAAAATAATGATTATGGACGCCTACATCACACAGGATATAATAAGGGACTTTTTATTAGGATAGTCGGATTCGGATTTACACAGCCATCATAAGGAATCGCATAATAAAATGATATTAGATATTTACAGCAGAGGCGAATCAAGTAGCTTTCCAAGGGGGAGGAGCAGTGAAGGACAATTTCCTTGTAAACTCATCTCCAATTGACTTTTAAATTGCCACTTTGTCTTGATAATTGAAGTGCATGTATAATGATAGCGGAAAAATTCACAATCTGACACATTCAAGCTCCTCGTCAAATCCAAAACCAATTGCTAGTACCGAAATAGGAGAAGAGGTCGACCCCCCCTCCTCATAGGATCCGCCAATAATTAACAATATTTTGTTTTGTGACGTGATAATTTGTGATTGTGATGTCCATTTAAAGCCAAAATCCGAATTTTCTGATAAAATTCTTTGGAAAAGTTATCTATACCTATTCTTTCGGTCTAATAATATTACATATTCTCCATTCTGCGAGGTTTCTCTAAAATTAGGCGATTGATAACACAACTTCATAAAATATCTAATAACTAATTCTATCATCCAGCACATTTAACTGATTGTTAAAAAGTGGAAACTTAAATTTTACGAATCGTCCAAAGTCAGGAAATCACCATTTGCGAAAAACTTCCTAAAATGTCGCCTTTGACAACCTTATAGTTTTTGCAAGGGCGAATTGCTTATTTTAAATAGAAATTTTTAAATTATCAAGTTCGTAATAAAAAGTAAACGTCTATAACTGTTTTCAATGATACGTGTTAGAGATTTGTCATACATTTTTTAATTGGATATCTTCAATTCGGTCTATTCACATAAACTAAATAGTGAGATGAGAAATAAGGAGCGTTTTATTTTCGCTGTTATTAGTTATGAACCACTCAGGCGTAACGTAATTCAACAATGTCATCACTGGTCTTTGTTTTTTTAACTTTTCATCGCATCAATTATTTATAATGGAAACTTTTTCCTGATTAATAAGCCTCTCGCATGCATGGCCGTGCCTACCACGGGTGAAACGTGTGTATTGTACACGGGCAGCAGTCTCGAAGGGACGGCATTATCCTCTAAGTAACATCCATAGGATGATTTTTGGAAACAGCAATAAGGACCTATTTCCTATTTTAAGACCTAAACAAACATTTTCTGGTGTTTTTTTTCAATTCTCCAGAAGATAATATTACGAGTGGATTCTCAATTAATTATTACTGTAGAATCTTAGAAAATAGGAAAGGTTAGCGATTTTGATATGCACAGAAAAATTCGCATTTAAATGTCTAATTACTGAATTTTGGGAAGTAAAGTAACATTTATCATAGCATATAGGAATTATTGTAGTATTGAATTTGTCTACGAACCATCTAAAATAACGATTAATTAGCTATTTCTATGAAAAATCACACAACATTTCCGTAAACATTAAGAGGCTAAAAGCAGTGTCCTTCTATCTATTTTTTATAATATATAGTACTTCGTTTTCTGAAAGAAAATGGTTTTTATTTCTTAATAATAGAATCTACCACTTCGCCCTCGAGTTTGTGGTTCCCTATCGCTAGTCTAATTCACATGAAACGTGAATCATAGCTTTAAACTGAACGAAACGAAGGCTAGAAAAGGAGCATGGACAATAGCGCAATTTATAAAATTCCTAATCATTTAATAATCAGATATGAGTTATGTTCCTAAATTACGTCTCCTTTCGGGGGAGAAATTGAAGTATTCGGTAGGCCGTATTTATCCCGCTAGTACACCTTTGTTTAGACCAGGGATGGCGAACCTTCCACCATAGGTGTGCAATTTTTGATAAAATTGAGGACTTATATGCCTATGCGGTGCCTATTTAAAATAAATTTTACTACTCTTGACTACGTTATTCTCTATTAGTTCTCCATTATAGAGAATAGGGAAAAGAACACTTATATCGTTACCACAACAGTTTTAATAAGAAGTTTGTTTTCTTTGTTCTTTTTTATTGATACAGAAATCTGCATGAACGGATACAATTTTTTTAATACCCACTACAAAATTGTATATTCAATTAAGAGGTTCGACTTTGCACTCGGGGGGCAAACGCCCTGCTTCCAATGAATCGGTAAAGTCAACAAGTGAGAAATGTACGCTTGACACTTGAGTGCAATTGACTTTTTAATGAGCCTACAAAAGGCTTCTTATCAGAAAGAGAATGGGGAAAGGTAATGAAATTCTTGGTAAAATCGCAGCAATCACATCTCATACGATTGGAAACTCAGGCATAAAAAAACATTGTAAAACCTGACGATTTAGTATTCCGTGAATTAATACGCTCGGGTTCAAGAACCTGGAGCTGTGCTCCATTGCGTGTGCCACCAAGCGCACTGACTAATTGCTTCTTAATGAATTCCGTTCCTGGCTCTCGAATTCGATATGCAAATTGGTCGTTCCGACAAGTTCACCAGCGCTTCTAAACTCGTTCAATCGTTTCTTAGGGAAATTAGCAGAGGAAATTGAAAAGATTCTTCTCGGGCGAGACCCAGTTCCCCTGTCTCTCGCGGAATTGCCAAGAAACAAAAGACGTGCGCGATTGGATTTTCTTCCCAGCAGACGGAAATAGAACAACGATCCCGAATTTTTCGTTGGACCTTTTACGGGAGATGAATGCCAAGCGAAAGAGAAGAGGTGACGCAGCACTCAGCGTCCATCCAATCGATGATGTTACAAAGAGTTTCCCTCAAGTTTGAGTGACGTTTACGTATTGGAGACCGCTGACGTTGTTTCTAATATGATTTACCTCGAAAGTTAGTAGATGGGGTATTTTGGGACCGATAAAGGACCGATCCGAAAAGTGTCGCTATATTTATACGTGACTGACGGCTTTCCTTTCTCAGATTCCTTGTTTTAGTCGCTTTCTTAGATAGACTGTATGAAAATTCAGACGGGTTTTCCCCGCAAGGATTTATCTAAACAATGTTATCTCGTATGAATATCTAAAAGGATGATGAATCTTTCTGCTCAAAAATAATTCTTTTCTATTTTCCAGAATCGGATAATAATTTTTTCGGTTTGATGCGCGTGTACAGAAACCTATTCCAAAACTGTTTACCGATAATAGAGCTTGGTAGTTAATTAGAAGTTTTGTTTTTAGAATTCTTAAGTATTAAATTTTGATATCGCTATGATTGTTATGATGCAATGTAATAGGCCATTTCTGGCTGTTTTGGAATCCTATTAATAAATAAATAAAAATAAACATTTGCCAGATTTAATGGTGAGAGAAATCCTCATTAGCTTCAACGTATTACTTAATATGCGTTCGAGTAAAATAATATCAATTTGGAAATCCAACTGGCGAAATTTTAAAATAAAATGAGGTAGTTTTTCTAATATAGCAAAATAATAACTAAATCAATTATTTAGCCCTGATCTAAATCTGATTTCAGAGTATCCTCTGGAAACCTGGCAGGATGTAAAAACAGAAATTTAGAGATAATTATGCATATAAGGCATTACAAATAAGAATTTATTAAGAATTCCCTTGTTAAATACAACTTTTAGCCATCTACCTTTTTTTATTGTATCACTAGTAAACGCNCTGGTCCTCCGAAGCCAGAAACATTCCGTCGTAAGATCATAGTAACTCAATACTCAATTCTTACCATTATTTATAATATTTATTCTACTGTTTTCAAGTTATGAAAGCCTACTTTACGTAAATTTCTTATACAAATTATAAGAACTGATTATCTCCGTGCACTTATTTGTAAATTTAATTACCTAATTATCACGAGTATATACTATTGCAGAATTTATGCAAAATTTACCACTAATAAATTATTCAATGTCTTATTATGCCGATGTATGTTATTACAAAAATCGATTTCCTTAGTATAGCACAAATGTAAGTTAAGCAAAATATGAATTATCTGTGTTAAAAATGAGACAAATTCAACCATCTGTTCTCAGGAAATAAAAAATGACCGAAAAGGCTGCAGGACTAAAACTTTACATGACGTTTGAAGGACACGATAATATTCATGAAATATAAAAAGGATTAGGGAAAGGTGAATATCTTAGCACGGAAGAGCCGTGCGGTTGAAACCGAATAAAAATTGGAAATATTAAAAATTACAAAGTTAACGAAATTTGACTTGTAAAACGAAACAAGTTTATTTATAATTTGAAAGACCCATGAAACCGAATTGAATTTGATATTAGCTTTGGATTGAGAGATTTTCAAAATCTCGCCTCGAAGAAATCTTTAAGACCGTGACAGAGAGAAAGATTCAATTCCCTTCGTGATAAAATGTATTTACAAAATTACCATGAATCTGTTTTTTATAGTTGTCACTTGTTCGAGATTTTATAACAGAAATACTCCATTCAAAATTGATAAACTAATTCCGTGGAAATGAAGGAAAACTGACTTGCACATAAAAATTTAATGGAAAGTCTTGGAACAAATATTTCATATTCAGGAAGTGTCCTCAAATTGAAAGAAATCCGGAAAAAATGCTCCCATTCAATATTTGCTCTTGTTATGAAATTTTTACGCTCCGAAAAAAATATATATCTTAAAAGGAGATACAATGAAAATTTTAATGAGGGTGTGGACCAGATTTTCTCCGATTCTCGGATTTTTAGATAATGGCAGCGATTTCCAAGGAATATCATTCTATCTGTTTCTTACTTTAATCTGTGCGGATTACGAGTAATCCACATTTTTCTAGCCATTATTTCATGCTTCCAAAATTTATCGTTGTGGGTTAGAAGACATAGAAGGTCTCCGGAACCTCCGGAAAAATAATTGCAGTACACCGATTCCTAATAATTTTCCCACAAACGGTACTCTACGTTCAAGATTTTTATGGTTCCTACGAAATGATACACACAAACAAATTATACGCACAAAAGAAATTTGACCTGTGAATGAAATACAGCTTTAGGTTAAAAGTTAATCCCCTAAAACAATTCATGAATTAGATAGTTTGAATTTTCCGGATTACTTGCTGAGAGTGACACTAGTGAAGGACAGGTTGTCCTGAAAGCATGACAAATAAGTTCAGGCGACTTCATGGTCACCTGAACTTACCTGGGTGTTAACCCGAGAAAAATTTACACTAACTATCCACCAGGAAAATATCAAATCTCTACATGACGAATGCTTTTATTCGCTCAAGATGAATAAAAAAGCAATGTATATGGAAATTTTACATTCCGTAGATTTTTTTAAACTTAAAAGTTATCAACTGTCCTTGAATATGTATTGTGTCATTGAATTAGTTTCAGAAGAGAAAATTCCATAAAATTTGACATGTAGCACCCATAGGGTCGGCAATTTTCGATCACTTAAAGCTTCTTAACTATTTTAATTCTTCAAGTCATTGTAATCTCAAAGGCCCCTAATTTGATTAACGAACTCTACGTAAGTTACCATCAAGCTAAAAAAGTGTTTCTACAAAACAACATTAGCAATAAATTTAAAGAGCAGAGTTGATGAACGATACATAAATTACTCTCAGTTTATTAATTTCTATTGCAGTATTAATTTATAATCTCGCATCGCTTTGAGAATATTTTTTTACATTTCATACCTTTACTTCCCACATATCCTTTTAGAACTTGGAAACCCTCATCCAAGCACGTTTTCCATTGAAATAAATAAATAAGTATGAAATTACTTGGTGGTTTCCACAAGAAATTTTACTTCACGACTATATTGATTACATACGTTTTCTATTCTTCCTCATTCCTTGCCATTTAGGTCCGTTTGTATATTTCCTTCTGCTTCCTCAAAATGACTAAATTATCGAATAACCTCTAAAGCTGTTAACAATTTATGAAATGCCGTGTTATATCGTGTGACTCAGGTTTCTTCTGTTACAATAGTGCCTCTTTTAAGGCAAGGATGGCCAACCTGTGGTGCATCAGTCAAAAGTGCATCAGCCCATTTTATGAATATTAATAGGCGCATTCTAACCAAAGGAAAATTAAAAATAAGCTTTTAAAAAATTTGCATAAACAAGCAAATATATAAATTTATAACCAAAATATTACCTACGACTGAATTCTAGGAGTATTTATTATAGTTTATAAATTGGTATATTGTTATAGAATTTGGCATATCGTAGTTCATATGACGTACCTCAAGTAAAAATGAAATACATTATGTATGAGAAACGAGAAAAGTTGATCACATTTGCTGTAGGGTCTAAAAATGATTAAAATTCAACTGGAAGCTACTTTATAAAACAAAAGTCGATTAGAATCTTTTGAAAGCTAAAACAAAGAAAGAAGTGTTGCAGCCATGAATAAACACATATTCACAATAAATATATATAAGACATTATCTATGCGCACCATTTTTGGGTTCCATATTTGCCCTCTTCGTATATATTCCATTCTCGAAATCCGTTCATAACTTTCCATAAATATTGAAATTTAGGAAATACCAAATAGTGTTTTCTGAGTATTTTATGTAATACCAGTTTTTTACTCACTCTATTAATAATAATATACAGTAACACTGATATTTTGGATAGAGTAATTGACAGTTGAAGAAATCATGAGGTAAAAAAGATGTTACCTTCGTCCAGACGAGAAAATCTGTTCATCTGGAGAAGGATTTAATAACTTGCTCAAGCTCCCTCACAAGCAGGTGGTTCTCCTTCCGTTCCCCTATAGAACCAACTTTTAGCGCGTCAGTTCCCTCCCTCTCCCTTCACCAGAAAAAACGCCCAAAATCGACTAATGCCACACGTCCTCTTGTGTTCATGCGGCGAACTTTCGCCGCGACACCCACTATCTCCCGCACCGTGCTTCCGGTTACTTATGCCGGTGACTCAGTACCGCGGCGTGGCGCTCGCTGCGTCGGACAGTGTGACGTCCCTGGCTCTCGTAGCGTCGGAATCCGAAGCGGTCCCAAATTCCGCGAGGTCACGCATGGCGAACCAGACGGGGAATTTTCCCTTCCCGCCAAAACAAACAACCACTCTGCTAACCGCCGACGCTTCTGCAAGCAGTCTGTTTATTTGTTTTCACCCCATGAGAATGGCAGCGCTGCTTCGCGACGAGAAGTACGGGGAGAGAGGCTCTTCGCGGGCTCGAAACGATTCCATACGGGATTTCATAGAGGAAGTCTGACTGCCGCAGTCCTAAACGGAAACGAATTTTGAAATATGAATGAAACATATGCAGTGTTTTATTTGTCTGGAATCTGTGCACGTAACAGATTCTACCTCAAATCCTTAAATCTCAGTACCGAGTGTTTGTGGGTGAAAGCAAGACCCCGCTGCTTTGCATAACGCCGTTTCAGTATTGCGCGGTTTTATTGGAATTCCCCGAAATCGAACGCGGTATTGGGATTCCCAGTAATCGCTCATAATTTTATTTATTAGTCATTCTAACGATGTGGAACAAAAGGAATTTTCAACGGATTTTTTTAATGAATAAGTAGAGTGCCGCTGGTGGCAAAAATGTAACAAAGGGTCAGACAGTCCGAAAACCACCAAGAACCAACACAATGTCCACCAATAACCAACATTGTTGGTTATTGGTGGTTTTCGGATTGTGTGACCCTTTGTTGGATTTTTTTAATGTTTAGCCACTATAACGGAAATTATGGACCAGTTTATACAAAATGATTCAAATTTTGATGGAATTCCAAAGGCAAGACGAAGCATAATTGATGCGATATCTTGCTATAAACGGCTGCTTCCTGAACAAAACGGGTGAAGGCAAACGACGTTCGATAACTTCTTCACAAAAAAACAAAAGATGTCAAATGAGGAAGAGCCTTCCTCATCACAAACATAACGTCTTTACTCCAACCTTTTTGATTTTCGTGGTACTTTATTTTATGGTATTTATTAGTATTGATCGATTAATTTTACAAAATGAAACAAACACCTAATAAATTTTCTTATTCTCTGTTATTTTACAATTATCCCCAAAAAACAAAAGATGTCAAATGAGGAAGAGCCTTCCTCATCACAAACATAACGTCTTTACTCCAACCTTTTTGATTTTCGTGGTACTTTATTTTATGGTATTTATTAGTATTGATCAATTAATTTTACAAAATGAAACAAACACCTAATAAATTTTCTTATTCTCTGTTATTTTACAATTATCCCCATTATTTTCGTACTAAGACGACCTCGTTTAACGCTGTTTCGTTTGGCACTCAAACGTTTTGGAACGTATCCCCCCGCGTTAAGCGAAGTCTTACTGTACCGAGTTTTTGTGGGTTACATCTCTCAGGCCCGCGGGTAAAATTGGTAATCACCTCAGGGCACAGCCATAGATTTGGCGACAATGCATACATATGATAGAAATAGTATCTTCACCAGCAGTAAAATTTGAAAAACTTATAATAGTTTATCGCACTCATCGTGTTAGTTACATCGATTTTAGCTGTATTTACTAGCGTATGATAATTAGAAATGTTACATTTACCGAGTAGTCATTTCATAAACTTTACAGAAGCAGGCGTTACTTTGAGGCGGTTATTAACGCAAAAAATCTCCATGATAACAAAAGTTTACTAGACCACAAGAGAAGTAATTATACGAGTATTTTCAGGATTATGGTGAATTTCTTTTCTTGTGGTCTAGTAAACGTTTGTTATCATTGAGCTTTAATTTAGTCTAATTATTGATGCACGTGGCTGAATAAAGACATAGATCCTCGTTGAATGTTATGACAAGTGCTAATCATAGGGCCTTGCACTGAACTACCGCAGTTTTCCACTCCTATTTGCTCAACTCTTGCATATTACAGGTAAAATGTTTCTTTTGACGTTAACCTCTCTTGAATTTTGTGCTCTTACAGGGAAAATGAGCAGCTTGAGTCACCTACATACGTACGGAAAGGTTCCTACGTATGATTCAGCTCACTTTGTTTTGATTCACTGAACGAAATTTCGCGAGAATTTTCATGGCGTAGCGTAGAACAATATTTCATTCAATAAAATTTTCATTTACGTTGTGAAGTTTTTCCTAATAACGGCAGCATAAGTAATATTCTGTTAACTTGAGCTTTAAGTGACATTATTTACTTCGGAGTACAACTTCATTCACTGATTATGATTTTCCGCAAATGACGAAATAATGCCATTCGAGAAATCTGCACTTACCGGCAGTGAATAAAAGATCGTTCTATACCAACCTCACAATACACTGTTAGATGTTTTCGGTTTCAATGTATTGCCTTTTAAAGTTAGTATTTAGAAGTGCTTCGACAACTGAGGTAATTTCGCACATATGTATGTGATCCCACTGGGAATCGAACCCTGTTGGGGGTCATATGTGCGTCGCTTTCACTAAAGGCGAACGCGCTACCCACTTGCCTTTTACTCCATGCCAAATATTGCACGGTAAAAAGAGTACTAGCATTTACTTATCTTGCCGTAGTTCATTTCATGCCATAGGAATGCTGTTTCTAACTTTCCTTTTGTCGAGTACATCAATATGTGGTGGTATTTTGGAAATTCACTCGCGCCTATGTTATAGGTCAAGTAATGAGTGGTTCAACTATTAGCTTTATCGCACAATTAAAAGGAAACGCATTTTTAGAACGCGTTTTCGAGTCTTGAATCATTGGCGGACAATACTGGTTTGTTTTATCAAAAAACAGCAGAAAGTGTTGCTCATAGCAGGATTTCATACGTTGGTCACATGGAATAAATAAAAAACAATTTTGAAATAACGGTTTTCACCTAACTAGATCGAAGATATCTCGTTGGATGAAAAATTGTTGAAAACAAATAGAACAAAAGAATTTCGAACTTTCCTTACTTTCGGTGGATTTAGATATACCTTTAAGATTCATTTGAAATTTATTCCGAGACAAAAAAACATTCGTACAGATAACACCACTCATTCGGTATCTTAACGAATTCTCCACATTTCGTTTGGTTCCATCCTTTCACTTTCGCTTACTTTCTCAATTCCAAGCTCAGACAACGATCCTTTCTTGTTTTAACTGTCACCGTTTATCTTACTTTACTCTGTAAGGTAAGCATCCAATTTTCCTAGCCATGCTTTCTCATTCGCACATACGACCCCACAAACAGTGCAGACAAATGCAGATATGTAGTGACTTTAGGATTAATACCTCAGATCGCAACATTGAAATGGAAATAATCTCTCGTTGTAACGTAACTTTATTCTTTTACTAGACTAATACTTCTATGCTTGCATTAGTTGTAAGGGAGAAATTCTACTATATTTTCACTAGGATATCTTCCGCATCTTCCTTTCAAAAATAAATCAAAATACATCATACTTATTCACCGTGAAACAATTCAAAATAAACAGTAATAAGGGGCCAAGAAAATTAGAGGATAATTAATTATAGAATTCTGATAACCATCGAGGTAGACGTTTTTCGAGGGAAAGCAAGTTCATCTACGAAAGTTTGCTTTTTGTACCATAAACGAAGCCTGGAATGATTACATATTTCTCTTTAATCGCCATGAATAACTCATCAGGTATAAAGAAAAGCCTTTCAACAACACTTAATTTGCACCCGTTCCAAGGGATAAATTTTGGCTTCTGTTCCCATTACATGGAATTACTCTTATACGCTAATATATCAGGTTGCAAACCTGAGTTCCTCGTGAGTCAGCATTTTACGAAACATTCTCTAATGGGCCTGGAGCAAAAGAATATATAATGCTTTCATCAAACAGGTGAGCAAATTTTCTAAAACGCAGCGTTAACTCGGGCTGCAAGCAATTCTGCTAAAAATGTTCATATAATGATGACTGTTTACTCTGCTAGTGTCGTATTGCACTCTTGAGTTATCGTATCGTGATACGACATGGGATATAATAACTAAAGTCAACTTAAGTTTAAATAAAAATGTTTTATTAGCACTGTATGAAACTTACATTGAAGCCGGACTTGACAATCCTTGGCCAATGGGTACTTAGCGTAAACACGGGGAGTGCAACGCGTGGTCGAAGTCAGCACAGGAGGAGAGAGAGCGGAGTGTGGCCACGGGTCTTATGAACCTAAGAGGCCACGAGCGGGAAGTGCGGCCACGGATCTTATGAACCTAAGAAGCCACGGAAGGGAAGTGCGGCCACGGGTCTTATGAACCTAAGAGGCCACGGAAGGGAAGTGCGGCCACGGGTCTTATGAATCTAAGAGCCTGCGGAGGTGCGGAGTGTGGCCAGGGGTATTATGATCCTAAGAGGCCACGAGCGGGAAGTGCGACCCCGGGTCTTATGAACCTAAGAGACTGCGGAGAGGATCGGAGTGTGGCCAGGGGTCTTATGAACCTAAGAGGCCACAGGGAGTGAAGCCTGTGCATGGAACGGTTCCTATTTATAGGGAGAAAAGGATCGGAGTCAGGATGCATAAGGGTGGGGAGGGCAGAGGTCACGGCGGAAAGCGTATGGGAAAGGAATGCAGAAAGCGAATGGGAGATGCTGTGTCGCCAGAAATGTTTGGATTTAGGCGTCTGGTCAAGTGGGTATTCGTGTGAGGTCCAGTGCGAGAGTAAGATCGTCGGGTAGGATGGGAAGAGGGAAGCGGAGGGTAGAGGAAAAGGAACAAGGCGTTGAAAGAAGTTATTAGGTCGCTTGCCCTCCACAACACTAGACTTAAGAATTAGACTTAGAATAAGACTTCTGCTAACCAAAGTTTTACGTACAGCGAATCCAGGAGTGCAACAAAGAATTAAAGTTACTGAAACGAAATTGATCCGCCCATTCTTGCGTTTGTGCAAATGAGTATGATGGTTTTTCGGTAGTTTGGTGTTTATTTTAGGGTTCGGAAAATGTAGCGCCGGAAATTTCGCTCGTACAAAGAAAATGATTCTTGAATTCTCTCTTCTTAAGCTGCAGTACCCATGCTCTTCAAACTATTTGCTTATCTACGAAATTATGTCGAGAATTTTCGCGTAAGATACAACAGAGAGTTGGTAAACCAGCAGTAAAGAGTAGATACAGATCAGGAATAATTCAGTAAAGAGACACTTAATGATAGAGAGGCCGCGTAGTTTCATAGAAAATCCGTGTGTTGGCAGACGGAATATGAAGGAGGAAAGAATTTTATCATCTTAACCAGCACGCTGAACATCACTAGCACTGAAAGAAAATCCAGAAGTTGTATTTTTGACTCAATAACAATTTGATACAGCTGTAATTCCTGCAGCAAAAGTTTTATACTCTGTTTTGCGTTAATCGAGAATTGCTAGTAACGACCACCAGTTAAAATTATCCATTGCATACCTAGAGAGGAACAAAAGAGATTTGCACTCTATAAGAAAACCAAATAATGTCCAAAATATTATAATGTTTGACGGAAGTGAATAAGGACATATCCTCCACTGTTTCAGTGAAGAAAATCATTTACCAGTGATGTCTTCAGTAGGAAGAAAAGATGAATACTTAACCCCATTAAATACGATAGGCTATAGCGAAAGGATGAGAGGATGCGGCAAGATGAGGAGTGAGATATTTTGCCCTTGCATTCCTCAATTTATTCTTTTACTCCGCTAATATGTGAGATAAAACTATCCTAGTAGGGTCTAAAATTACTGTGAAATAATTTTATAACATTCAAAGCCGGAATATAACATGATAATAGCTAAAATATCATGATAAGACTGCCGAATAAGCAACGTGACAGAATTCTTAGTGACCGTGGCGCTCAGCCGGGCCATGCAGCGGGATCGAAAAAGCCATCGCAATCCATAGCAGATGAATCGAAACAGTTTCTTCACATTCTATATTTAGAAACCTTAGACATTGACGTGGTATAAGAGACTCGATAGTTTGTTGCCGTTTTCCTAATTGCTTTCCTCACTTTATCTCAAAAATTGGCCGAGAAAGGTGTCCGCCATTTTGTTGCGTAAAATGAGCAGAGATCCATATTTGAGCACAAAGCTATAGCGAATCAAAAGATCAGAAACCATATTAAAATATGGCATAATCGGTTTAGCCATTAGTTTCCTTTAATCACGTCTGTATCGCAGCAAACTTGAATCTTTTTCAGAAAAATCCGAGAACATTCTTTTCTGTGAAAATTTCCCAGGTTTGACACCCTGTATCTTTTTGACGCGCAGAAAAAACGAAAAATTAAAAGTAGACGCAGTCGTTTGCAGCTTCTTCACCTTCAAGATATTGCACACCTCTTTCATCAACTGTGAAGTGAAATTCGCACCCCTATCGGTCAAGAGTTGTTTAAACGAGATCGTCTTAGTATGTAAATATTTGGGGATAAGTGAAACAGAACAGAGAATAAGAAAAATCATCAGTTTTTGTTTTATTTTGTAACATTTATTGTTCAATTTTTCTTTATTACATTCATTATATACTTATTTACTCTTGATATCGTTAGGTGATCACTAAATCACTTATGAAAATCAAAAAGGTCGGAGTAAAGACGTTATGTTTGTGATGAGGAAGGCTCTTCCTCGTTTGACATCCTTTTTTATAAAGAAGTCATCTAACGTCGTTTGCATTTTTCTGTTTCGGTCAGTATGCAAGATTTATAGTAAGACATCGTATCAATTACACTTCGTCTTACCTTTGAACTTCTAACAAAATTTGAATCATTTTGTATAAACTGATCCATAATTTCCGTTATAGTGGCTAAACTTGTGTTTAGAAAATCCGTTGAAAGTCCCTCTTGTTCCACATCTTCAGAAATGCTAATTAATTTGGATTAATAAAATCATGCGCAATTTCTGGGAATCCCAATACCGCGTTCGATATCGGGAAATCCCAATAAAATCGCACAATACCGAAACAGCGTTAAAAGGAGTCTTCCTGTATCATAAGGACATAAAAATAAAAGAAAAATCTGTTCAGAATGGAAAGAAAAAGTTTGTACACATAAAACATACAAAATTAAAGCTCTGAAGTACTAAAAATTCCAAGTATTAAGAATCGTGAATGATCACCATCAAACGTTTCGTCAGGTAAATTTCAAATATATATATATAAAAGTCAAAATGATAGCGAATTGTACGTATAGGCACAGTAAATGACGGATAATTGAAGTATAATTGAGATTATTCCAACTCTTGGCATTCGTCTAACAATCAAGTTTTCCTCAGAAATTGGTGTCCCTCATCTCTTCCAAATTTGTCCATGCCATGTTAGCGCAAAAAGCAGTCTGGAATGATTCATACTGAAACGAACTAAAATCTTGCTTTCAAGTCCCATTTTCTCTGAGGATGTCCAAACTATTCAGAGATAATTAGAATTCATGAACATTCTCTATGAATCCCAAATAATAACGATGGTACTGGTAAAGAAACGACGGCCGAAATGCTCTAAATTTTACGGAAGTACCGATCTTTCACTGCGTTATTTAAGAGGCGAAGAAAGCGGCAATCGAATAAAGCATGAGTAGAAATCACAATGAAGGAGATTGCAGGAACACATTGTCTTACTCGAAAACATTCACCGTTCTTAAATGATGATAATGAAGTGCCGCCCCCTCTGATGGAGAGTGCGGTCGCCACAAAGAACGGGTTCTTGCCTTTGGTCGTCGGGAAGCGTCGAAAAAATTAAAATATCTCCGTACGAAAAGTAAAAAACAAAGATTTATTTTACCTTACAAAATGGTTTACTGCTGCCTGGGGGGGACTCCTTCCTAAGGGTGCGTGCTCGGGGTGCGGAAACACGGCGAGGTGTGGCGGCGGAGAACGATGATCGGGCGTCGAGCGGTGTACTGGCAATTTCGGGCAGAGGCCTGTCGTTTCGGCCAGAGAGAGAGCCCCCGACCAATTTCCGTACGGAACTTAAAAAGATACCGTACTTGTGGGGCTGGCTCTAGGGGGATGTGGCATCTAAGCAGATCGGCAGTGCGCAAAAGGGTACAAAGTTCAAAAAGGCTACTGAGGACGGCCGATGGACGAAATACTCCGGAAACGACATGTTTTCGGGAGGAAGAGCAAAGGGTGGACGGAAAGAACCAGAATTGCTTAGGAAAAGAGGGGACGGGGAATGGGAAGCATGAATTTGAAGCAATCTGGTAAATAGCGTTAAACCGAAAACATGGAAGTTTACCGCCAAAGTTCAGGCCCGCGGAAAATACTCTGACGCTCACTCGAATCTCTCCGTTGTCGCCATGGAAGGGAAAAAAGGATTAGGGGGAGAGGTGAAGGACCAGGTGAGGTAAGGTGGGAGCACCTAGGTCCCCTAGGCATTACACTGCTCCCCCAATAAAAAAATCAGTTGCCTCGCTGGGCAACCTACTTTTTCACCCGAAACAACAAAAAAAAATTGTCCCTGAAAACCCAACACCAACAAAAAATACCTGAAACTTGTCCTATTGTTCCACAAAAAAAACCCACACAAATCGCTTCTTCCCACAACACACAAAAAAAATAAGAAGATCAATCGAGTCACTGGCACGCCCCCTTTTTTCCAGTTTTTGTTTTCGCGCGCTAGCGTCTATATTGGTCGTTCCCCTTTATCGGGACGGCGGTCTCTCCATCCAGTGTCCTGGCTCCTTCTCCCACCGATCTTCGAAACCGGCGTCTTGCGGGTACCTACAGGGGTCCATCGCGGCGCTCCATTGGTTGCGAAGGCGGCGTTGATATCTCCGGAAGACGCATCACAGGAGTCCCTCCAGGGTGACAACAGCCAGTGTGCCGTGAAGATGTTCCGGGCTGATGAAGGATGCTCCCTGAGAGTGTCGAAGTAGGCTAGTTCCCTGGGGCAGCTTCGGCGTCGATCGTTTCGCGGAAGTGGGCCGACAGGATGTCTTCCTATTCCATTTTTGGGGTCACTTTCTATTAGAGGGTTATGGGTCCCCTACTTCTAAGTTGATAGGTATGAGGGGGAGGTGGTTGCGGAGGGGCAGGGGGTGATGACGACGGGGGTGGTTCGGATGGAAGGGGAGGTAACAAGTCCAGCTCCAACACGAACTGGGATGGCTGTCGCATCTCTGCGCGGGGCGAAGTCGAAGTCTTCGGCGGGGGCGGGTATGTTATTGCCTCTTTAGCTGGCGGGGAGAGGAGCGGTTTTGTTTGTATTCCGCGAGCAATTTTCAGTCTATTCGCGTGCACAAGCTGGCAATCTTTCGGACGGAAGATATGCTGCACACGAAAATTTACTGGGCTCGTCTGCTCTAAATCACGATAAGGGCCTTGCCACTGACGGCTTAATTTCTTTTTCCTCCCAATTCCTACGAAAGGGACGTGCAAAAATACTCGGTCTCCCGGTCGGAAGCTGGCTTCTCTCGATCCCCTATTATAATATTTCGCCTGCTGCTGGTGCGCGTGCTGAAGGCGATCTCGAACTTCTCCGAAGGCGATGTTTAGCCTAGCCCTTAATTCGGCGGCGTAATTGGAGTCGTTGGCGTAGTTGACTCTAACAATAAGAGGTTCGATTATGTCGTCGAACGGAAGTTCGATGTCGCGCCCATGCATCAAAAAATGAGGGGATTCTCCGGTCGTGGAATGAGGAGTGCTGCGATAGGCGGAGATGGCGAAGGGAAGCCAATCGTCCCAATCTCACTGCTTCTTGTCGATGAGTGCGAGAGGATGCTCATTAAAGTCCGATGACTCCTTTCCACTAATCCGTTACCCGCCGGATGGTACGCAGTCGTTTGCAGCTTCTTCACCTTCAAGATATTGCACACCTCTTTCATCAACTGTGAAGTGAAATTCGCACCCCTATCGGTCAAGAGTTGTCTTGGGGCTCCATGGCGCAGGACGATGTTTTCCATGAAGGCCCTCGCTATCGTTTTCGTTTTTTGGTTCCTCGGGCCTCGAGGAGGATGGCCTCGGGATACTTCGTAAATGCGTTCTGAAAGGTGAGGATATATCGGTTCCCTTTGTAGGTGGAAAGTAAGGGGCCGACTACGTCCATGGAGACGCGTTGGAGGGGTGTTGTCACTTCTGGTAAGGGTTGGAGGGGTGCTTTCTGCGGTCCACGGGGATTTTTCCTCTCTTGGCACGACACGCAATTTTCGCAGTATTGCTCTACATCTCTCCTAACGGTACTCCACCAGAATTAAGAGCGAATGGATGCCAGTGTTCTCTTGACACCCATATGACCACAGGTGCGCTCCACGGGGAATTTGATTCTCGTATAACCCCTTGATCTAACGTCTCCTCGATGTGTTCCGCTATCACTCTTCTCTGCGTATATGGAACGCGATACGGCGGTTTGCTGACAGGTGCGGAATTTCCGGTTTCAATTCTATGTTGAACCCGATCAGTTTTCCCGAGGGGTTCCCCTTCCTTATGAAAAATATCCTCATATTCCATAAGTACGTTTCTTAATGGCTCCGCTAATTCTCCCGGTAATTCCTCCACTTTTTCGATTAATTCTCTTGAGAGATATCCTCGCGGCTTCCTTTCATCTCGTCTCTCGATGGCTTCCGCGAATTCTTCCGTAATTTTTCCGATAGCGGTCTTTGCGGGTATCAATAATTCTTGTTCGGAAACATTCATTAATTTCACTGGAATTCTGCAATCATTCGTGGGCTTCGCTATGCACCTCGCGGCCATGATGGCGTGCACAGTAATCTCGACCGGCTCCATCAAAAGTGTCTGCCCGTTGAATTTGTCATCTGGTTCGTAGTATCCTTTTACAATGACTTCACTACGTGGTGGAAGTTTGACATCTTTCCCCACCTTTACCTGGAGCTCTTCTGCTTCATTTCCAGTTGCTTCTGAATTTTTCCTTTCTGGATTCCTTTTATTAAGCCTTTTGGATTCCTCTGTTTTCCCCTTATCCTTTTTTAATTTCTTCTTTCCCATTCCAATTCTCCCGTCTTTTCCATTGGAGGTTCCTTCATTAGTTTGGCTTATCTTGGGATTCCATTTCTTCTCACTTATTCCCGTTTTCCTCTTCCTTGGTTCTCTTTCGTAATTCTTCCCGGCATTTGCTTCCCCTTTTAGGCGCGATTACCCTTCAGACCTTCAGGTTACCTCTTCATACGAAAAATTCTCGCACCAATTTCACGTGGTAGGGAGAGATTTCAAATTGCCATGTGACGGGATTTTAGGACTTGATTTCCTTCGGGAAAATGAGGCAAAAATTGATATCGCGAGAGAAAGGATCGTTTTTCGCAACACAACACTCCCGTTGCACCGCTTATCACGGAGCGGGCCGCTAAAGGTAAAGATAGGTGTTGCAGGACCAGTCGACAGGGACCTTAATATTTACCCACATTATGTTACTGAAATTCCATGTTATGTTATCACATGTTTATATTTGGGAAAAGACAGTGGAAAGCGCATTTGATAAGGCTGTCAGCGGTGATCAACAAAGTAGCACTAATACACATAGAAACGTGAAGCAATCGGTTGACACTGCTTTCAGTCGATTTAATGGCAATATTACGTTCATTATTTCACCGAATACGACTTTTCATTATCGTGTTGAATTCAAATAACCAAAAAGGCTTTGGAGAAAAATCTTCGTCAAGTATCATTGCAAAACGTTCATCTAATATCAGTTATGACAAGTTATCCATTGAAAAATGACCAAGCTAAAATTTATTGCGATTTTAAAGTAAATGTCATTATATTAAACAAAATTTAGGAGAAGTAGTAGTCAAATGGTCATTGATGTTTCAATGACATTTCGATGAATGGAAGTAGAACCAAAGCTAAAGGACGAGGAAAATGATTAGCTAAAGAAGTACTATCTCTCCATTCCATGCTTTCCTCCTGAAAAACAAATAAATGGTGAAAACTGAATTTAAAATCGAAACCCCCTAATTTAGGATTCACGTGGTCGGTTATTGCCTTTGTGTAACTAATTATTCCATTTGACTTATGAACGAAGCTAAAATCTTCGGAAAAGGAAAGCATTCATAAAGAGAATTTCAAAAAGAACGAGAAACATGCCCAAGCAATTCTTCGCCCTGCGCGACAACGATTGCACAAATTTAGAGCGAATGCGTAAATGTCATTTTAGGGACTTGAAACAAACGCGAGTTTCCTTGATCAGAGTAGGAATTTACATTGCCGACGAATAAGACAGAGAGATGTGGCAGGATGGAAACAGCAATACCGCGATTTACGAGATAGGCATTCGCTATATTTCCCATTTCACCATTTCGTCCATCGCGCGAGGCAGTTGCAAGAAGCTCTCGGCTAAATTGAAAAACGGCTCAGGAAACATTGAAATCCACATTAACTGGAAGGAATACAAATATGATATCACGCTACGACGAAATTCTATTTGGAAGAAATAAGACATTGCGTCGTAGGCCTGGTTTTTTAGATTTTACGACCCCATCGACTTCGAAACATATTCGTGTGCGGTGAATCAATATTTTTTCATTTTGTATTAATATGTATATGGAGTTGAAATTTTATGAAATCTTTTTCTTCTAGTGCTTGTGTTACTTCACGGTCCCAATCAGACAAACTTCAACGTATATATATGTAATTAAAGTACTCCGACTTGGGCGAAATCGACGAACGCGATTTTTGTCGGTTCCACCCATCGCGTAAGTACAGTATATTACTGTATTCATTTTCATAGTAACCTCGATGATTTCTTAATAAGAACGTTAAATAATTCATCAAATGGGAGGAATGAGATCCGTGTTTTTGCGGATCATCAAGAGGAAGTTATAGTCTTGGGAGAAATTTCTTTTGGAGAATAAATTCTTGTGGAGAAATGATAGTGCAGGAGTACAATCGAACGGTATTACATAACTGTAACATATGCGACTAGAGCAAACGACAGATAAAAATCCCGATTGGAGAAAAACATCACGTCCGCTGCATCAATAAATCTCTTGGCGAAAACTTCATCAAATCCAATGACACAGAACCATTCCCATTCTACCCGAAAGCTTTCGCGAGATATTAAAAATTTCTAATTCATGGTATATCTATCCTGGAACTTTCTGTTGGTAGCTGAAATTTACAGCGTGTTTCTGCAACGAAAGAACTGTGTTTCAATCTAAATTCTGAAGTTTTGAAAGGAGCTCGTAATTTTTGACACGAGCAGTTCAATTCCTTCTGTTGTCAGACGTAAAAGGCTGGGTTTGGATTCAACTCACGTGATGAGACGAATGACAACTAGCTTATCGGATCATTAAGTTCTACTTATGGTTTGAATGCATAATCTAGGTTAAACGTAATGCCTTAAATTCTCTACTCTGATCATCTTCAGCTATTCCACCTATTCTCTGGAACATCTCGATGTATATAACTTCTCTTAAGCTTACCAGACGTCCGTGATTAACATCTGACCTTGGTTTTGCAAATTTCGCTAAAAAGTAGTAAAATATAGTGATGAGGTTAGGTGTAAAAGAGCCCTATTGGCCTAACCTCGCCAAAATGGTTAAATAAATTAATAAACATATACAACTTATATCGTAGCTTGACGACTTCTATGAGCCGATGGTTACTCGATCGCTAAAGAAATGACATTGCGCTCCGATTCGTTTAGGAAAGAAATGTCGTTGCAGGTCAAAAAATTGATTTCATGTAGAACACTAGTAATGCCACAACTAAGTACCAGTGAATAATTTTGATGTTTGTCTCTGGTGTAGATATGTTTAATGTTTTTGATATCGTTTTACTGTACATAAACATTTTACCTTCATTCCGAAGATAATTAAATTGAAGGATTTCTCAGTTAAAAATTTTAAGCTCGAACGCAAACAAATTTGGTTGGGCAGCCCTGTTCAAACGCTCAGAAAAAATGTTTGAAAAACAATCCAATTCTATACTGGGTTGGGACAACTCTCCACCACTTCAGGCGCTTTCATGTGTCGGGGTCGAGAGAGCCGTAAATCACCCAATTCCGACGTATTCGTCAACACAATCCTCCGACAAGTCTCCCGAAATTTGGGAAGGTTGCAATAATTCCTTCCGCTGCCCTTCGAGGACGAGCTGAGTCGGTATATCCACGGTATCTCCCCTTTTCCGAGCTGCAGAATCACACTTCCCCCTCCCCTCCGCCTCCCTTTCTTAAGCCACTTCCTCGGCGAACAGTGTCAGTTGGGTATTCTTTCTTATGAGCGTGACATCTTTCGTTTGTGCGCGCCTGATCGTGTGCTGCCATCTCCACTGCCGGTGCATCTTGTGCTAAAAAAGCGGCCAGGGATCGCTCGTTGGGAATTTAGCCACGTCTGCTGGTAGTTATTGTGCTTCCGATTCGAGAAGTACGTATCGTCGCGAGCTGCTGCTTGCACTCAACTTCCTGTTGTGCTCTACGGGTGCATTACGTAGGGTCGGATGTGTGACGTCATCTCCGTTGGCGCTGCGTGTGATACGAGCAGGGCGAGAGCGGGAAAGGCTTGTATCGGCAATTGATTGCTTATCATCATTAAGGTGAGTTCACCTGTTGAAACTATTGAAGAAATTCTTTCGATCTAATAAGATGTCTAAATAAATCGTGATATTATTTTTGCGCGTGCATGCTTGGCTGAAGTGTACTCGTTAATGCCTAAATGCGGCGATCCTCATGAATGCTATGTGGGTTTATATGTTATGAATGTATTATGATTTTCAAATATTCTTCGCTCTGAAACGTTCATTCTGCCGTTCTCCTCTCCTTCATTCTGTGAAACCTCAATCGCACTTTTCATCGAGAGAGTTATGTTCTCATTGCATGGCCGTATACAAAAGGGTATTTGGGATTGAGGATTTTATCCCCCCAATGGTATTAATAAACTCGATAAAATGCCATGAAACGAATCGATTCGTTTAAATGAGAATAATTTTCGATGCCAGGAGTGTATTAGCGTGATTCTGTCGGCTGTTGAAACAAATCTTAAGTTTTGACGTTTAATCAGGAAGGATTTAAATTAAAAAGATTTTATAAGTGATATATGTGATAAAAACAATGCGTAAATTGATATCTATGAAATTAGGACTAATTAAATTTTATAAGCGTTAGCAAACTTGTGAGGAAGCTCACCCCATCTTTGATGTATATCGGCGGCTCTTGTGTGACTTAATTATAATAACGTCATTTAATTTAATGTAGGTTATTCCATAGCGCCCCTTGTAATTACTTGAAGTTACAAGCATTATTCCAGCGAAAAAATATGCGAAGGTTGGTACTAAGAGTTGCATACGGCTTCGAAGTGTTATATAGCAAAGCGTTGAGCTAAATAATATGTATGTTGAAGTGGAAACCTGGATGGTCGAGATTTTTCTGCTGCCTCAACTTATGTGCGAAAATTACTTCGAGGTAACGGCTACCTGAATGTAATACCTATTTTAAGTGATCTTTTCGCATCCGTAACCGCCTCTACCAATCATAGTTGCACGCCAATTTCAATCACTCATTTAGTATATACCATTTCGAATCTAAGAATATTATCTATAACCTCATTAGTGGTATTAATTTTAAAATTGCTCAGGTTATTTCGCGCATGAGCTCCTCCCCGGGAATCAATTCCGGAACCGCTTTCACCGAAATCGAATGCGTTACCCACATGGCTATCAGGAGGCTCCTGTATTCTGCTTATCGATAAATATTATTTAATGTATTCACTTTAATAGCATAGAAGTTGCCATCGTTCGGTTATTGAACTTCGCTGTTTCCCAAACTACAGCAAAAATCTTCTTGTCGTTTAAAATCCGTTAGGCATTCTACTAATTAATTCATTTGCATTTTTGGTAGCCAATTTTCCAGCTGAAATGTAAATCGAGACGGTGGAACCAACATCGATCCAAAGGCTATGAAACTATTGCTATATGTTGTATTCGGTCACTCAGTTAAGGTTTTACTACAATACTTAGCATAACATTAAAAAATTCGTTGATTAAATTCGCACTATTTGTCGAGGGGCGTCATAGCTTATCTTCGAGTAAAATTCGTTTGAGTGACGTCTTTTGGTAAGGAAAGGAAAAGATATTTGATAAGAATATTGGAAATATAGGTATTAGTCACTTCGTTGAGACTGATTGCTTCGAGATACGATATTTAGTTCTTAATGGGAACTTATTTCATGACAGGAACTCGTATAGTCTGCTCGAACATCTAAACGAAAGTGGAAGTTTAATTATACTTTAATGAGCCATTTCAGTGACTACAAACAAAACCGATTCATCTCTGCGAACACGAAATATTTGAATGATAAAACGACAACAAAGGTTGGATTTGTTGGAAGGTTAATACTTTTGGGTTAATACTAATCTTTTAGGTTTTCAATTGAACTCAGCCTTTGGACATTATTTGAAACGTATCCTAATTGACTTTGTTAGTCCTTTGCTCATGTTACGAATTATCCGAATCCTCGTTCGCTATAATCAACGTTTTATTTTCGTATAAATAACTGCATATATACGCATTCCTTTGAGTAAATTGTTAGGGTTTTGTTGCAACGTATGTTTCGTCCGAAGTAAATTTTTTGCTGTAATGTTATTTGTATATATTGTGCGCATGCATTCAGGTACTTTTAGTGCGATTATTTGAGTACGAAGGTATTTGCGCAATTCAAGCACTTTTTTTCGTATCTGAACTCATGGCTGGAAAGATAAGCTATCAAAAATTTATTCCCTGTTCTAGAAATGGGTTTTTCACATGTTTTGCGAACTAGACGCCTCTGTTACACTTGCTAACTCATCTGCGTTCGAATTTGCTCTCCAAGTTTTGCATCGATGGCGACTGTCGACCCTTACAGCTTTTTATCAAGCGAGTAGATCCACTAGAAGCCCCAGCAGCCATAGGTTTGATATGGGAGTTGTTAAACTTACTCCAGCCGAAGCGGCAGACATCAACTGCGATAGTAACCTCAGCGCATAGCCTTCAGCAGGAGAGTGTTTTGTTTACTGAACGCTGAATTGCCATGAGCGTCTCACTCCACTGAAAGATGACTCAATCGGTGCTCGCGGGGCTTACGTGTGAAAGTCCTCACGACACTTTCGATTTCGTTCGTTGCCACTTCTTTCGAAGATAAGTGTATCTCATTGTGCTTTACTTCCTTCCCGAATTCCTGCAATGGAACCAGAAAGTCTGGAAAGGGCGAGAAGTAAGTAAGTTAGCGGAACTTCGACGATTCTTTTAGTTGGAGGGACTGACCGAAATTTCACGTTGGACCTCCTTTATTTTCTTCGGCCTTCTAGGGGAGCTGCCTTAGTGACTGCTAAAGGATCTCATACTCGCGTGAGAGTGAAAAGGGATGAAACTCTACCGAGTTAACTTCTGAAGTAAATGACTCGAACGATACCCATTATGCTTTCATAATTCATTGTTTGTCTCATTCTTTAGGCAAATTCTCGTTTATATAGTGTGTGTGAAATAGCCACATTACAGAAAGTGAGTAAACATTTTATGAAGCCACAAGCAGTGCTGCCAACTTAAGACCTATCTATGCTGAGAAGCGAAATTCATTTTAGCTGACAGGAAGGGACTGCTGAAACCGTAGGCAGGAATTGTTTACATGCTGTTTCAAGTGCTCTATAGCCTTTTGACGTGAGATCCCGTCGTAGTTTTTAATCGTACCTCACTGAGGTATTCCGCTATTCGCGCGCCATATCTTTCCTCGGGCTATTTTGTCGAACCCGATGTGGACCTTCCAACAGTTGAGTATGGAACTGAAGATTTGAAGAAATAGCATAGATAATCAACATTTCATCCGCTGTGATTAACTACAGTGATAACGGCTCGGCTGCGAGCAAAGTTTGAGAGAACTTATAAAAAGTTATATTCCCGAGTGTGTCGATACCAAAGATGCGGAAATGCTGTTTAAAGTTTTTCGTTTTTTCAAAACCTACATAGAATTCACCAACTCATAATTAGTGCATTGATAAACTTGAGTTTTTAATAACTTACTGGACTGGAGGGATAATAAAATGCGAATTCCCCTTTTGCATGTGTAGAACAATCTGTTGGTCCTTGATATTAAAAAGCAGAGTAATTTGTGATAGCCTTAGAAAATAATACGCTAAAATTCGCTGATTTTGGACAACTCTGCGAAGTTGCCATGGTAAACGTTACTATTACTTGTTTAAATATTCATGTTTGAATCTCTTAAGTGTTTTTTATAATGAGAGACGAAAATTGGTTTAGTTTGATTATTGCAGATAAAGTTTGCGAAGTAACAGCAAACATGGCACCCTATGATTTCAGTTATTTATTAGTTTCGGCATGTAATCGTAGTTCAAGAGCTCCCGGATAGCCAAGTGGGCAACGCGTCCGACGAGATAAAGCGGTCCCGGGTTCGATTCCCGGTGGGAGCCTAAGTGCGAAATGACCTAAGCTGTCGAAGCACTTTTAACAGTACTACGTACTACTACAACTGCGTAATTCATTGCGTAACTCATTTTCATCGAACGTAGACCTCAAATGGAAGATAATAAGTGTAAGTTTTTGGAATGAGAAGTTTGTATTATTTTTAAACAATGATTTCGACAGTGGTTCTCAGATAGCTATGTTAATCCCAATCCCCGTTCTGTAAAGTTAACAATGCAGTGTATAATTCTTAAGATTTTCGAGCTATTAATGATAATAATGATGCAACTTAAGGCGAAATTGATACTATCCAGCTATTGAGAGGAAGGGGGAAAAGCAACGATACTGGAGGCGGTGGAATCTCGAAATAATTGTGAATATCCGGTAGAGTTGGCAACCGTGAATGTATCCGACGAAACGAAGAACTTATTAGGAACCGAATTTGAGACGAATCGTCCACAGCGGACCATCGTAACTTCGTCCTTTCGCCTTGGTTAGAATTACAAGCCGAGAAGCTTTCCCCGAACGGAGCGAGCAAACATGCATCGATAACCGTCGATATGGGTGTTGGAAATTTCGATAGTATATCGTCGTACTATTTCGTTAAGTTGATTCTTTTAAGAATGATGATCAGTATTACTTTTGTTGTATCACTACATCTTTGCAGTGTCCTCAGCCTTTCATGCAAAATTAGGCGCAACTAACTGTCTTTCTCCAAGTTCCCTATTTCAATTTTATTCCACTCCAAATTCGAGTATATATCATAAAAAAAGGACAGCAGATGAAACTGATGAAACGCCCAACTGTGATTTAAATTAGATTAGGTTAAGATCTATAACCCGTGAGCCGCAACTGGTTAATGAATGGGGTGAATTAACATCTTCACCTAATCCACCCCGTTTGCTTCCCTAATGCTCTGCGGAAAGAACTACCAGTAGTAAATATTGGTCACAGCGATTATTTCCGTGTAATGCTTTGCCGATAACTCTTGAGGATCAGGCTCATTGTTTACTAGAATTACAATTATTGGAAATGCAATGATTATTTAACTGAAAGAGGAATTTTCCTTTAAATGGAGTCTTAGAGTATTAATTTATAATATGTAGTGCATTTCTATTCCTATTGTGTATCAAAGTTTAGTATTAAGATCTTAGACTACAAAATAAGTTGAGTAATTGATGACGGTAGTATAGAAACTCAAGTATTGGTACAAGTGAAAAACTTGGAAGGATATTTGGATAAAAACAAATAGGAATGGTTTATGTTAAGATCTAATTAAGAACTAATTCTTACCCTGAAAAACTGGTTTTTGAATGTGTCCCACAATGTGTAATAATCAGGAGTCAGCTGCATGAATTGGTTTGATGGTTTCGTAAAGAATATTTCTCTCCAAATTATAACCAAAATTCCGTAATAATCATTATACTTTGAATTCTCGCCGTTTCCAGATTGCGTAAAGCTACAAGTGGATCAACGGAATACGCCAGATAGAGTGTTCTTAAGGAGATAAGTTTCAGATTGATTGCCATTCATTCCCAAGAAAATCTCCAAGTTATCGTTTTGATAGTGATTTCGTCTTATCGCTGTAGATAGCAAAGGCTGACGCTTCGTTCGGTTCACACCTTTCGATTGTTATCTCTCTTCCGTGTCCTTGGTTTTGAAATGTTGCGTTGGATGTAATGATGGATTCTCAAACTGTAGTGTGATACGGGGGAGCTAAATAAACTCAGTGAAGAAGTCCTCTTTAGCTGTCTCTTTTCAAAGGGTTGAATTTGAGAACTTGGCGAAAGCCATAGGCACTTCTGTTTACCCCGAGTATCGCGACCCTATCGGATTCTTCCTTTGAGTAAACGGAAATTTGAATCTCGTCAGTGAACACCTGCTGTTTCTGATTTAAGAGAAATAGAATGATGGTAGAGAAATTGATTTCTAAAGCAGTTAGTTACATCAGGTCGTTCATTCCACGGAGCATTTTGTGAAGCTAGCATGCTATAAAGCATTACACATTTGTTCAACAGTATGTGTTCTTATGTAGCTTCATTTTCCGATTATTTTCCGGTAAGGAGCAAAGTTTGACGTTGCCAAATGCAGCAAAACATTTAACTTATGATGAAATAAATCATTCTAATGGGAAATTGTAAAATAAATATACATGGTATGGTGGACCTTATTCACATCTTCGGAAGTTACATTTAAAAAAATATTTTCTTGCGTTTCTTCGATCCGTTCGATTCTTTGGTCCGAAATGTTCGAATTATGCATTCCAAAAAGCGGTCGCCACTTGAATCTCCTTCCGTAAAAGATACTTCCATACATGCTGTGTGTAAAATTTTAATAAAAGTATAAAAATATTTCTGGTGAAGGATTTAGGAGGTTGTCTTGATAGAAAAAGTGATTAGTGAATTTTTCAATTTGCAAGGTTGTTCCGCGCGGCAACATTCCACAGCCTCGCCCGCGAGTGCCGTCTTTGCTTTGATTAGTTTGAAAGATGAATAAGTACTCCCATGGAAAATCGCGAGAAATAACTTCGTTCTTTTTTAAGTTTTGAAAACTTTTACACGTACACTCAAGAAACCCTTACTGGCAATTTGCAGCTCGGAGACTATTTTTGTTAGTTATTAATTTCCAGCTTTCAGAATTTTCGCGAAACACGGCGAACAGGGATGCTTTTGAATGGTCATAAATCTTGAACAGAAAAATATGTGGATATGGTGCTTTCAATTATTAATATGGATTGAATATACCATAAGATATTTATACATCAAGGCCCTAAATATTCTTTAAAAATTTGTGTACATTTTCAATTAATTCCTCAGTACAACTTTTGACAACTTTACACTAGCTTGCCGGAGTTTTAAATACACCGTAATATTTTGATGTATTTCCAGTGAAAAGCAAATATTGATATATTTCAGATGATAGTGGGAATATAATGACGTACTGAAGAGAACTGAGCGGCACATGAGCTCATGCCTCGATCCCAAGCTATTTGCTAACGCTTGCTTACGTTTTGAAAATAGGATATTTTTTTAAGGATATCGCTATATTTTTGTTACTCAATCTTAACCAGAGTTAAGTCCTCAGGCAGAAGAAATGTCTTTTGTATCCTGTCAACGTCGACAGAATTCTTGTTCGAATGAGTTATCAAAATAAAGGATACCGAAAATCGGTAAAGCTTCAACTTTCTATTTACCGCCGAGAAAAGATTCCAGCAACTTAAGGAATGGCACGTGACTCCCTAATTACGGTTAACAAACCAGCAGCTGGTACAACTGCTATTGTATGTTAAGTCATAAAACATCTGGGCGAACGTTGCAACCTTGATGCTCGGAAGATGATGACAGTTGGTATAGTTTTGGATTTGGTTTTTCATACTACTAGTAGTAGGAGTAGGAGACTACTACTACTAGTAGGAGTGAAACTATGCGTGTCTCGCAACTTTGAAACGAGACTAGTTTAGGGTGATAGAGAATCAAAATTAAATGACACCGTGTTTTTTTCTTAGGGGTTTCTCTCCACTCGTTCAGGAGATAGGACTTTTAAACTAAAACCCCCATCCGATACCTATATTAATAATTGTGAGCGCCAAAGGGTTATCAGCAGAGTTGGTTAGGGTTCTCGCCTAAGCATGTTTGATAGCGGTGGTAGCTGCTTCGAATCCGACAATTGGTCTCTTTTATTTCTTTCTCTATTTATCTGTTTTTTAACCTAAAATTTTTCATCTTTTATGAGCCTATCGCATGCTTTCCTCGGCCGAGTTTCATTTATTTTTTAGAATGTTATCGCATCTCTTTCATAAGAATTTCCCTGCGAGATTGTTTGTAAAAACGTATTTCTTCGTCATAACCTCATTTGTTAAATAGGAGTATGCCACGTGAAAGCTGACGTTGACTTTTGATAGGAGTTGGCTGTGTATTTCTCTTAACTTGAGCACTCCTCCTAACCTAACTATCCTAAGGAAACATAGAGCAAAAAACTACCATGCTATTAATTCATTGAAACGGACAGTGAAAATAAACTTAAAATTAGAATAGCAAATAATTAATCTGTAGATAATACTTTGCAGTCTTTAGGGTGATAATTGTCGTAAACACACCGAAAAAACACAAATAATCTGCACCAGGAGCAGTGTATGAAGGCTGCGTCAGTGAGCGCTAAATAGTTATCAACGTTTTTATCTGCTACCGAAATTCTCTCCATGTTTCCTAGGTACGGAGAAAAATTAAACAAAAATACACATTTCTCAATCCAGGACCGAAGGACCCATGAAAATTATTCTTCTTATCAAGATAAAACGAGGAAATTTAATGAAGATAACGTATGGGTAAAAAGAGATTTCGATTATTTTCTTGGTCTCGCAGATGCATTCCTTTACGTATGGCTTCTGTCAGCAGCATCTCCTCACGGCTGACTCATAAGCGTGATGTTACGTCCCCGTCCGTGAGCACGGGTTCTACGTTCGTCTTACACGTTTGGGTCCCGTGATTTTATCTCTCTAGAGATTACGGGAGTTCCTTTGAGAATGGCTTTCCTTTTGTCCGAAAAACGTTATCGAAATGCGTGACGAGTGAACCTATTTCTCCGAAAAGAGTAAATTTATTTCGATTTCTGAAAAAAACATCGATGCTCAGCTATATACTCTGTAAGTTGGTTTTATATACCCTGTAAGTTGGTAAGGCAAACACGGAGCGTTCCAGCTACTTCTTTAGCCAATTGTAGTCGCGTATAGTTCTTTTGAAAGAATGAGTCCTTAGAACGGCTCCACCCTTCTGGGTTAGGTCTTTGGTGTTGACACACCCCCTGCCATGCGCCACTGGCGGCTTGCGGGGTATGGATCTTAAAATCTAATAACTAAATCATCCATTTCTCTTATTTTACGCTCATTGTCGGATCGGCATTCACATGTTTACGGCTCACAATCAGATATTTCCGCCATCGTTGGTCCACATTCCAGGGAGCATTTAATTTTCAAGGAAATTCATTTGAGAATGCTTTAACATATTTTGAAGAATAGTTCGAAAAAGAACTATGATTTTAGATACGTTTACGCGTAGAAAGAAAGGAGCTACTGCATCGCGTCCTTTACGTTCCTTATGATTAAAGAATTGATCTCTCAAGTTATCGATTGCCATGGAAATAATCAACTCTTGTTTACTTGTTCAGTTTTTAGTTACTCATTTTACTCATAATTGCTAAAATTTACTAAAATGCTATTTAGCGGAAGGGAAAGGGCGATTTTGTGGAAGGCGAAAGAAGGATTTGCGGGGGAATTAAAGGCGGACATAGCGAAGGAGAATGTGGAGGATGCGAGGGAATCAGGAGTATTGGGTAGAATCGAGTAAAAGGAGGGCAAGATTTTGTGGGGAGATCCTGGGAGGAGGACAGAGGATAAAGAAATCAGAATGGAGAAGAGAGGGTTGAAAAAAGGATACGCTGGTGGAAGATGTGGAAAGAATAGGGTCTGATGATCTGGAGCCATGCAAGTTAGAATTTTAATGTAACAAAATTTGGGATGTTTAAAAATGCTCATCTTTTTATCTAAAGAGAGTTTAACCATTAATAGTGGCTATTTAACGATTGAATGTGACCCTTAATTATTGTGCGACTGTGAAGACATCTGGTCAGTCAGAGGGCTGGTTGGAACCTCAATCTCTCTGCCATGAGCTATCAAAAGCCCTTGAGAAGGAATGAGGCAAGATGAGGAGTGAGGTACTTTGCCCATTCATTGAGGAATGAGTGAATCCTACTGAAATAATGCTTCGACTTCTGGGAAATTGGAAACCATCGAATGACATGTTCGTAAAAACTAAATAATGTAGAAAAAAGGAATACCAATGCGTCAACTTCCGTTTCTAATACGGAACTAATTATAATCTATAATTACATTTTTTATTTACTGTACTAGTAATGTTTCAGTGTCAATCTGCATTGCAACGAATTCTAATTATTGGTCAATTTAAAATATGACGAACATGTTAGATTCGCGACTACAGTTGCAGATTTAGCTAACGTTTGACGTGCGGATTTTCGACCGCAATTGATAAAAATGTAATTCTTTATAATTAAATTATTATAATAATATTAAAATGCAATAATTAAATTGTAATGAACTGAATTCTATTTGATTCGTATCGCTATTAACAGTATGTGATGGAAACAATGCTTTATGTATATGGGTATTCAAGTTCTTCCCTGCGACGAGCCTAATGGGGAAGATCTCACTCATTCGCACAGCTGGAGTCGTCTCCGACTGAGAGATAAAGATTATTGTGTTTCGCAACGCCTTCATTTTTTTGTTTAGTCATCGCAAACAAGGGAGGCAAAAAGAAGCTACTTAAGTTGACCCCACACGATCAGTAATGCTGTCATTTCTGGTAATGATATTCCCGACACGTTTCCCCATCATTTCTTCTGTCAATGCCTTTTTTATTTCACACAATCAATAATAATGTTAGTATTTCTCATCAGTACCGTTGTTGGAGAAGCGCGTCTGCTATGGATCCACAACGATTAGATTGTATTGTTATAATTACAGCAGATTACAGATATAAGATACGGAGTACAAATAGTACAAATCACAGATGTAGATATAATTACAGAATGTATTGTTATAATTATTCTTACAGAAATTACAGAAGCATGAATTGTAATCTTAAGCGTTGTCGGTGGGCGAATGTCTGATTAAAAAACGTGAGCTGTATTTGCACATCCTCTAGTTGAATCACCACTCTGTTTACCCAATATTCGCTTTGTTGTTGTTTTACCGAATTTTCAACAAGAGGCATTTTAATGTCTCTTTCAAGGAATCTTCTCTTTACGTATTCAAAAATGGTTCTAATTCCTCTCACCAGATAAACCTCATCTCCAATGTTTGCAAAGTTATTTCCTTTGAAAGTGAATAAAAAACCCTCAACAACTGTGAAGCTTATATTCGGCCTAATTTTCGGTAATTTTTTTCTTCAAGACAATCGGAGCATATATGGAAGAAAACTCGACAAGAAAAAACAACTGCCAAATATTTACAAACTGAAAACAAACAGAATCACTGGAAATCGTAAAGAAATAAAACTTTGCCAAGATATATGTAGTATCAAACACTTTAGCTTTCCAAAAAATATTCATCCCGCAATCACATTCTAGAGAATGTTCAAGTGAATGATACGTAGTCTTGTTTTTCTATTGATATTTTGGGTGGGTGAGGGTAGGAAGGGAAAACTGTCTCGTTTCTTATCTTGCCTAGTACACCATTCCCTCTTCAAACCCTGAAGAAAGAGAAGGTTGGAACGCGGCTGTTAATGAATTAGAGGTAAAAAAACATTCCCTAAGCCGTCTTTCGGCTAACGGAGTGTTTTTAAACCTCTATTTTAATTCCTGAAGTAAAAAAAGATAGTTCTGCCGTTTGACTTTAGTTGGTAAGAGCAAACGCCACGCAAGTGCGAGATACAGATTCGAAACTCGTCAACTTTCGGGATCACTCTCTTAGAATCTTTATCATAAAATCGTTTACTAAAGATGTTCATATTAACTGTAGAATTTCGTTTAAAAGTGGTACAGGTGCTGCAGTGGCATTATCAGCGAAATATAGGAATATTTTACAGGTAATCGCCAATAAGAGCAACAAATAATTAATTAACAAAATAATTGCAATAGAAAATAGCATTTCTCGGCACTATGCTGCGGGGTAATTGACCCAAGAGAAACCATTGCCAGGGGAAGACTCCCGTGAAGATGGGCTCAAAGAATAGAATACATACCTGATACAGGCAGTGGTTCGAAAGTATATACGGGTGAGGTTTTTTCCTCGCTGTGGCTCGGGACCTGGATGCGGTTTTACGATAACTTTGCCGGCGCGAAAGGGTTAAAATTAGGGATCCCAGATAGCCAAGTGGGCAACGTGTTCGAAGTCGGTGAAAGCTGTTTCGGGTTCGGTTCGCGGTGGAGACCTACGGCCGAAATGACCTTAGACGTCGAAGCACTTTTTACAATACTACTGAACTACTTCTCTCATAAAACTATGATTTTTTAGGCAAAAAAGAATTGTTTAATTAACTACATATATTCCATATAATAGACCATGTATTCAATTCCTGCAATTTGAATTAAGTTAGTTATAAATTTTTTTAAATATTTATAATTGAATG
>KZ312450.1:163643-176273 GCA_000376725.2 Ladona fulva | reverse complement strand
ACGACTTCGCAACTGCAATGCAATCATTTTAATCGAGACTCTTGATTAGTTGCCACCCATTTGAGCTTATTGTAACGGTACAACTTTTGTGAATTTCTCGACCATTACACCAGCTTATCTGCTTCTTGCATCTGAAGGTTGCTATTTGTAAGGATTTTCTTGCATCAAAATAGCTGAGGTGAAGTCTCGGTGAAGAGCGTTAGTCCATTTTAAGAGCTTTCGTAAGCGGTGAATTCTAGGAGTTGGATGGAGATATTTAAATTATACAAACCTTTCAATCCTTAGAGTCGGCTACTTTTATTTTGTGCATTGGAGTCTTGATGAGTCACTTCGGATAATCCAGATCTCGGAATAAGCGCTGGGGTACGTAAATTGCGGAACGAACACGTTATTTCCATGCCTTGCCATAGTACATACCACCGTATTTACAATTTGAAAAACCGCTTTGACGTAAAAACTTTTTTAAATGTAAATTTTTCTGTTTTCCTTCATAATAAAAACGTCAATTGTCCAAATGCAGCTTCGACCTACTTTATTGGAGAGATTGCACGTATCAATGTGGGTTTCAACCGTAATTTTTAGAACGCTTGTTAACATGTTAATAGTGGTTCTCGTTTTCCGCTAAGTATTTAGCCAACAGCTCCCGGATAGTCGAAGTTTACGTTCACACAGGTTCGCGTCAAACACGTTCAACGTCTAAACACGTTCGCTTTTTGTGAAAGAGGTTCCGGGTTCGATTCCCGATGGAATCCCATGAAAGCGGAATGACATTAGCTGCTGAAGAACTTTAACTATACCTCTAGTAGTTTTAATCAAACGACCGGTTTCACCCTATACATGCTCATTGGTATTAGATTTTCTTAGTAGCGTCTTTATGACAAAAATTTTATAATCTTTGCCAACGTCAATCTTTTCTGTTTCTCTAAGGAAGAAGTACTCGGTGAGCCGGGAAGTATTTCTACTACTTTAAGCTATCAGAAACCTGCGCCATTCACGCCAAATTAGTCCTTTTATCACTTAATATACATAAACTAGTAAACGTCCCCGTAAAGCATGATGGAACTTAATTTAGTTTAAAAATGTATCTATTATCGTATATATGTGGTCATCCTAAGCCAGAAACAGTCCGTCGTAATATCATAATAAGTCAATATATTTCTTATCATTATTTATAATATTTACTCTACTATTTTCTATTTATGAAAGCCTACTTTACGTACATTTCTTATAGAAAAATATAATAACTGGTTATCCCCGTGCACTTATATGGGATAATTCATGAAATCAACATTCAACAATGGCCTTAGTCGTCAAAGGGATGGGTTGTTTATTTCCGAAAAGTTTTACGAAATTTGCGTGTTTTATCAAAATCATCGAAAGTTCGGATTTATATCAATATTTCACGACTAAAATAAGAATCTATGATCATTTTTCTTTCTTGTGACACTTGTCTCAATAACTAATCGATGCATTTCAATATATTTTGCTTCTGTCATTTTTATAACGTCAAATGAGCATAATATGGAAGATTTTTCTCCTTTAGTTTACTTAACGATTAAATCTGTTGCCATGCGATAAATTTCAACATTAGATTATTTAAATTAAGGCAAAATTCCGCACCAATGAGGCCCGATGGTTTCATAATCGGCCTTTCGATGAAAACAGGTACCTTAATCCCACTCCAGGTTATAAATTTAACGGAAACTACGTGTACGGATAATATTTCGCCATATTTATGCACACGCGAGTTAATTTGCATCCGATCGCTACGTATGAGGGTATCAATCATGAAGAGTCTATTAATATGGTCGTCATTTGCTTAATGGAAATTGTATCACTCCCCCACAGGACGATCTAAAGCTTCTAATTGCCGAATATATTAAACTTTATGTCTTTGTGTGTGCGTGTCGGGAAATGTAGAGAAGTATAAAGGAAGAATGAGTTTTGATAAGGGACGTGGGCGTAGCGTGGAATTGATTGCCACGAATATGCGAAAGCACGAAAGATTAGAATTGAAGGTCAAAGGAGTGCCTGCGAGATGTAAATTGGCTATCTGAGTTCGAGGTTTATAATTATGAATTCCCTTTTCAAACAAAATGATTTATATAGTGCTCTGCCTTTTCGTGGCTTCTGATAGCGTTCATATCCAAAATAATCGTGTTGTGAAAATGCGTCGCCCTTCAGAACCGTGCTTTCTTTTTACCATCAAAGCACACTTTTGCACGCTGTGGCGGTACACTGAATTATATCTCAGCTTACGTGAAAATTGTTAAGGTAGTAATTCATGTAAGTAGAATTTGTTTTAAGTTGACATGTCTTTATTATTTCGCGCAGAAATTCCTCAGTGCGTTTATGAATGTTCATACTACGCGAGTCTTTTGCATCCTTAGGAGCTTTCTCGTTATTGATGTTGTTTAATGAATTGATTTTTAATATGACGCGAACGGCAGTGGCCGTGCATAACCACCTCTCAATGAAAATGTCATTATTCTGAACTCTGCTCCTGAAAATTAATGGAGTTCGCAAGTAAAAGGTCGCCAATGGTAGTGATGATTGTACGAAACGCGTTCAAGTTCGAAGGTCTCTAAATGTTTTGCTGAAAGGTTACTTGCTCCAGAAAGTTGAAACTTCTATTACTTCTCGACGTAACCTCCGTTAAGTTATTTTTTATAGATTGTCAACTAATTTAAGGCTGTGTTTTGCTAGAAAGTCTATGGGAAATAGAAACCTGTTCACGTTCGGTATGATGCTGCCAGGTATTTTACAAATTCAGAAACATTTCAGAAAATGTCCTGGTTGCATCTTTTAAAAGCTTCTGCATCTATATACCTACTCTCAGCGATGATAAAAATATTGGAGACCTCACAACTTGTGAAGGTACTACATACTTCGATGTCGCAGGGAGTTTCCTCAGGGCAAAATACACCCCTAAGGAAGTGTTTTCAGCAGTCATGGCGGCGACGCTGTGAAAAAATGTGTATTTGCAGAGAATACGTCGAGAAGTGGTAGTAGTTTTAACTTTCTGGGGCAAGTACTCTTTCAGAAAAAAAGTAACCATACAACTTGAACTCACCTCGTATAATGGGTATACGTGGCAAGATTAAGAGGTACAGCGTAAGTATGAATGAGTGATCAATCGCCGTTCCGTCGAGTTTATTCAATGAATGTTTGTTAAAAGGAAGGTAAGTGACAAAGATGATTTTCTTTGACTTGGACCAGAGGTGGGGTACCTGCGTCCTTTTTCACTCTCATCCTGAAGCAAATGACAGGATTTGAAAAGTTTTGTTTTCAGAGATGAGGGAAGGAAGAAAACTTTTGCACGAAGCGAGTGCCATAAAATCCGAAAAAAGAAGAGAAAATATCGTCATGAGTGAAAATCAAAACTTAAATCAGAATGGTGGTTTAGAGGTTAGAATACTTGACCGGAATTTTTCATCATTTTGAGACCTACGTAGGTTTTTATTCCTATTCATATCCATGTTTTAAACTTCTGTTTATTCTTGAATGTTGTCACCAATCGTGTTAATGACTCCTAGCGTTACTACGGAGAGTTTTCTCCTTTAGTTCACTCGGCGAATTAACTCATTTTCTAATGAACGACTTCGGTGTAACAATATTTGAATATCAGCGTAGGCCATGTTTAGAGAAGATGAACATTTACATGAGTTGAGAATTAAGTGGAAATAGTGGAAGAAACAGCTGCGTCAGAAGCGAAATATGTTTACAGGAATAGGGAAGTATGATTTATTGTGAAAAGAAATCTTGTGCCCACCCCGAAATAGAAAAAGGGTGAATGAGCTGTATTTATGCAACCGCCATAAAAGACGAAATAGCATTGTTTTTCACGACCTTACTGAGAGGTTCATGAATGTGTAGCAGTAAAACTAAACGTAAGTGGTAATCCGAATGTCATAAAGAGCTTTTTATCTGAGAAATGTTCCATGCAGTACAAGCTCTATATACACTGATCGATATCTTGCAGTCGAGACAAATTTTGAAAAATACATCCGCATAATTCACCTGATAATTAGGGTGAAATTTTCATCATTGCGGATGATTGATGAGGTGCTTTGATATTATTGTTTGAGATTTATTAAGTGCTGAAAATCGAAGCTCGTACAATGTGGGTGTATTATGTTTCCCACGGAGAAGTTGCCGACAGTTTCCTCTCCCTTCATATCCTGACAAATATTCACCGAATACGATTTCTTACGAAATAATTAGGTTTGGCGGTTATAAAAAATAATAAGAAAGTATATATATAGTAAAATTTTGCTGAAGAGAAAATGTTTAATTAAATGTGCTTAAGCGTAAGCTTGAGATGAACTTTTGCTTGGAAGGATATTTGTAAAGACAATTGTAGGAATGCGGAAAACGTATTTGTTTGTTGAGTTTGAATCATATGGGTCTACTATCAGATTTTTTATTATGATTACTCGAGTTTGAAGTTCCACGCATCACCCACTTTTAAACTTACCAATCCTAACAAATTTACCTTTAAAAATTCTTAAGTACAGCTCATCGCCTATTAATTTCATAAAAGCAAAATATTTAAACGAAACTCAGACAAAAAATTAACTATAGCGGTAATCATCTCTTATCTGTAAATATCTGGTAAATATCTCTTATTCTGGTCATATTCAAATAAAATTTTATCGCACTGTTAAAAGATGATACGAAACCTGGGGCAACATCAAACTGTATTGGATTTTCGAATTATAACCGCTAAAAACGGGGTGTTGGTGACTAATGGATAGAGCGGGTACATCCTGAGAAAGTAACGTTCATGAGATTCTCCAAGGAAAATGAAGTAAAGCTATGCTGTTGAGGGAGACAATACCAGGAAAGGGATACTTGATCCGCAAACGAGACCATCTGGACTCGACGAAACGGCGAACCACTGAGAACGAAGCTGTCCTATCCATGTTTTCTTATTGATTTATGGTGATCCACACCATATCACTCTTTACTCGGTATGGATTTTCAATCGAGTTTTGCGATGTCGATAGCAAGGGTGGCGTTAGAAACAGACTTCCTAGAAATAGCACATAGTGTCATCAAACTCATCCGAAGACCTGTATTTTCAACTCTTCTACCAATAGCTACCGAAAGCCCTAGATAGGGAATGAAGCCTTTTGCCACAGGATTGAGAAAAATATATTTTTCATTTCCTTTCGTCAAAGTCTTACTCTTGGCTTTAATGATCTGAGTGCTACTGAGATATGTGTATAGCTGAATAATGATATTAACTATGGTTTATGCTTATGGAATACTAAAGAAAGTTTTACTTTTAGAATCGTGCGTCATACGTGGACCTGTTCCGCCCGTAGCATTCTGGCTCGGTGAGGAAAGTAAGGGNAAAATATTTATAATTGAATGTACATTATAATTTCTTTCTAATAAAATCCTACCCAACCGGTCGCTTAATTCAAAATACCCTCATGGCTGATACAGCGCTGACTTTGATGGCAAGAGCAAAAATTGCCGCAGTTAAGTACACTTGACTGATGTGAGTGCAACTGAAGTCACCGAATCCTAATCGTTTAGTTCAATAAATTTAAACGATTTTTCAGCTGAGATTTTTGGCTTAGCCGGAATCTTTTTGCTATTTTTTATATATTTCTATGCTTAATCGTTTACGCCCCGTTTATCGCTGCATCCTGAGGCTGTTTTCTCACATACTCGTACTGTTTGTAGCCGGCCCTGAGAAGTTTTGATCGAACGCTTGAGCTCGATTAAGCTTCACTGACTGTTGACGTTAACCCGTTTACCTTCAGTTGGCCGAAGATAGGTCACGCTTGCTTCGTGAATTGATTTCCCTCTGTCCACCAGCTGTGTTTGACATCAGAAACCGATTAATCTGGTTAGCTGCAGTCTGATTTCCGAGCGGTATTTGATTTACCATCCGATTGAGAGAGAGCTGACCTTCGTAGAGTGCTGGGTACGATATAAGATCGATCTAAAGCCAATAGTTGTAGACTCTTAGGGTTTTGGGATTTGAAATACATGTTATATATTGTGCACGTGTGCTACAAAAACTCGGTGGTTCTCAGACCATTGAAGTAGACGCTCTAGTGCAGTGCGTCCCAATTTTTCTCTTCCCAGGCACCTCTATGCATTAACTCAAACATCACGGAACAATAAACCGAGCGATCGTAAATGGTTGAGTTAATTCAAAATGGAAAAGGGGAACATTCCAGCTGTGAAGTCAAATATTTCAACGTTATTATAGCATTTTTCTATTTAACGAAAAAATATAACGCCGTGCAACGAAGAAATATATCGTAATTTGACGCTGTGACACTTATGCGGGCAATACGATACGATTCTTCGACGATCCAACATGAATTAAGAGCGCTGATTTAATCACCTGCCTTGCAGATGGGATTCATTTCTCAAATGGACCGGAGTTCATGAGCACTCATACTCTGGGGAATCTTTGCTCAAGAAATATTTTACTATTTTATTTATATTTTTCTCTATGTTAATCGATATATTTGGTTGTGTGTCGTTCCGAGAAAGTCTCAAGGTCCCGATTTCTCCCATAGATTTTCACTGTTACGATTTTCAAGTTTCTTTTGAAACGCCTCCCGAAGAGATGCATGACTTTGTCATGAGCCAGAGAAAGTTTGTTTGCAACGTTAAAGACAAAAACGTAATTAGCCCTGGTTTTTACTGATTAAAACATAAAACTGATGAACAAAGTTAGAACTTTGTTCTAATTGTAAGGCTATGTACAATAATAATAATAATAATCACGGCTCGTTGAGGGCCTTAAGCTCACCAATTTGATTTGATAAAAAAAACCCATTGAGCATTGCACTGAGGCGAATTTCAGAATTTTTTTCCGAACGGATGATTATCACCCGAGATATCGATGGAGGATTTAATATTGTTATGTGAACGCCAAGGACTTTTTCTAAAATAATCCAGGTTCAACGCCAGTCTACAATAATTTTATTATATTGTTTCGATTAGATAAATACTGGTTGAGAAATAAAGTTTCAAAGTAAGAACTCCGTTTAGGAGCGCGAAAAAAACAAGCCCTTTTTTCGTTCTACTTGTGATTACCTCGCCAAAAGAGTTAAATAAATAAATTATCGTATTTACTGGCCTATAAGACGCACCGTTATTTTTCAGGTGAAAGAAGCTAACATTATTACACACAGTATTGATAGCTGCTTATAAGTGAAGCAAAGAAACGCGATTCGCTAAAGAGCGCCAATTTACGGAAGAATGAAGTACAAAATCCTAGAAAGGATTCTTTGGTGATTGGAAGATAAAACCCACGAGTCAAAGCGAAACGTCTACAATTATTATTGTATGGCTATTCCTGAAGTCAGAAAACATTCTCACCTTCGGCCCGTTTAGACGTTGGCCGGTTTTAGGTTAAATTTTTGCGGGAAAAAGAGCGTCTTATGGCCCAGGAAATGCGGTAAATGCCAACCAGGGGTATGTAACTTTTATAACCAGTGATATCTCCGAAATTCGCGATAAATCCACCGTTTAAATGACGGATACACGTATGTTCATATGAACACGGCGGATTCATCGCAAATTTCGGACATATCACCTGTTACAAAAATACACAATCGCTTCGTTGAGATTAACATAAATACGTATTTGAGTTAAATGGTTGAACGCAGAATGAAGTCTGCGAAGTTTTGGGGTAATTTGTTTTTATTTGGAATAACTGGTTTGATTCACCTCCAAAATCGAGTATCCATAATAAAAAATCGGACAGTAGATACCCCTTGAAAAAGTGTTAAGGTTTTTAAAATTTAAAGAAATTTTTCCAGAAATCTTTTGAAAGATTTCAAAGGTAAATTTGTTTTCTGATACGTTCGAATTGGAGAATTCTAATGCATCATATTGTTCAAAATACTGATTTCATTTTTTTTCCTTTGTATAAATGTTATGTCATATATGCATTAAGACTCGTATAGTAAGTTGAAATTCATCAGACTCCATTTTATAAATTTTCAAACGAATTTGAAACGCGTTCTGTTTGTGGCTGTTTACTGTGAGATATTACTGTTTATGATGATCATTGCTGTTTTGTTGTTCGAACTGAGCTAGCGAAACGTTAGTAAAAAAGTGAAGGTAACGAAACATTGGTTAGTTAATATAAAAGTTAAACTACGATCTCCACAAACTGAGTTTTATTTGAAAGAGTTCCATCACCTAATACTGTGAACATCGTGTCCTCCATGTTTATTTGCAATGATTCGTAGAATTGCGTATAAATTCGCTATCGTTTGGTGGGTGTACATTCATATTTACGCATTCGGAATCGAATCATACTTCAAATAACAATCCTTGTTTTCAAAACCTCGGATGTTTAATTAAATTTCAAATTGTCTTTGAATTACTACCTACTTCAGTTTCATTTTAAATGTAGTAGAACGATAAAGAATATATTTTCTTTGGAGTTCGCTCTGTTGCAATTGAATTTTCTCGGTATTAGCCGAAGGGTATTTACGTGCGAATCAAAGGGAATATTGTGTTAGTTAACTATTTTTTCTAAAGGTCAACGAATGAGGGACAGATATTTTATGTTGCTTGGAACGTGTTGACATTTAGAGGGCTGGCTTTTTAAATGAAGAAGCGTGGAATTATTCAGATATGAATTATGGGTGAACCACGATTAGGATGGCCGGATTAAGAATTTGATTTTGGAACATCCTACTTAAACATTAGGGTAATTACGGTAAAGATTGGTGATAACCATGACTGGATTTTGAGGTATTAATCCTGTGTATATTCATGGAGCTATAAGATACAAAGAACTGGAAATCACAATAAAATGAATTTATTTCTATATTTACATATTTCCCAGAATATAGCAATGCACGTAACATATAGTTCGCTAAATTTTGGAACGATTAGTTAAATTTGTTGAATGTCTGTATGAAAATTCAAATATTTGATTTTCGTGGCTGTGTAAACTAAGGTGAGTTTGAAATATATTCACAGTAAAAAGTGAGGAGGATGATTCGCCCTATTCCACCAAGTATTTATTTAGAGCGACCAGGTTTCGACGTCATTCTCCTGATATAGTTAGNCTGTCCTATCCATGTTTTCTTATTGATTTATGGTGATCCACACCATATCACTCTTTACTCGGTATGGATTTTCAATCGAGTTTTGCGATGTCGATAGCAAGGGTGGCGTTAGAAACAGACTTCCTAGAAATAGCACAGTGTCATCAAACTCATCGTCCGAAGACGTGCTTTTTCAACCCTTCTACCAATAGCTACCGAAAGCCCTAGATAGGGAATGAAGCAATTGCCTTTTGCCACAGGATTGAGAAAAATATATTTTTCACATCCTTACGTCAAAGTCTTGCTCTTGGCTTTGATGATCTGAGTGCTACTGAGATATGTGTGTAGCTGAATAATGACATTAACTATGTTTTATACTTATGGAATACTAAAGAAAGTTTTACTTTTAGAATCGTGCGTCATACGTGGATCTGTTCCGCCCGTAGCATTCTGGCTCGGTGAGGAAAGTAAGGGAAAACTACGTCAATCCTCATCTTGACTTGTAAGCCTCATTTCCCTCTCATAGCTCTTTTTGGCTATTGGTAGAACGCGTCGAGGTCCCAATTGGCCTTGGGTTTATTTTATATATTTTATAAATAAAATTATACATTTTACTGACAGGGAATGACGCTTATTAATGATGATAAGGAAAGGTAATTAATCATTGCTTTCCTAAGTAAGCCTAATCCTATCAGTAGAAAAATTTCAGTTAATTATCAGCGCTATGACCATACGTATAATGCTTATAACAGGTCTNAGTAAGTTGAAATTCATCAGACTCCATTTTATAAATTTTCAAACGAATTTGAAACGCGTTCTGTTTGTGGCTGTTTACTGTGAGATATTACTGTTTATGATGATCATTGCTGTTTTGTTGTTCGAACTGAGCTAGCGAAACGTTAGTAAAAAAGTGAAGGTAACGAAACATTGGTTAGTTAATATAAAAGTTAAACTACGATCTCCACAAACTGAGTTTTATTTGAAAGAGTTCCATCACCTAATACTGTGAACATCGTGTCCTCCATGTTTATTTGCAATGATTCGTAGAATTGCGTATAAATTCGCTATCGTTTGGTGGGTGTACATTCATATTTACGCATTCGGAATCGAATCATACTTCAAATAACAATCCTTGTTTTCAAAACCTCGGATGTTTAATTAAATTTCAAATTGTCTTTGAATTACTACCTACTTCAGTTTCATTTTAAATGTAGTAGAACGATAAAGAATATATTTTCTTTGGAGTTCGCTCTGTTGCAATTGAATTTTCTCGGTATTAGCCGAAGGGTATTTACGTGCGAATCAAAGGGAATATTGTGTTAGTTAACTATTTTTTCTAAAGGTCAACGAATGAGGGACAGATATTTTATGTTGCTTGGAACGTGTTGACATTTAGAGGGCTGGCTTTTTAAATGAAGAAGCGTGGAATTATTCAGATATGAATTATGGGTGAACCACGATTAGGATGGCCGGATTAAGAATTTGATTTTGGAACATCCTACTTAAACATTAGGGTAATTACGGTAAAGATTGGTGATAACCATGACTGGATTTTGAGGTATTAATCCTGTGTATATTCATGGAGCTATAAGATACAAAGAACTGGAAATCACAATAAAATGAATTTATTTCTATATTTACATATTTTCCAGAATATAGCAATGTACGTAACATATAGTTCGCTAAATTTTGGAACGATTAGTTAAATTTGTTGAATGTCTGTATGAAAATTCAAATATTTGATTTTCGTGGCTGTGTAAACTAAGGTGAGTTTGAAATATATTCACAGTAAAAAGTGAGGAGGATGATTCGCCCTATTCCACCAAGTATTTATTTAGAGCGACCAGGTTTCGACGTCATTCTCCTGATATAGTTAGCATAATTGTTTGTAGTAGATAATCAGTATTTATTAATTTATCAAATATTTTGTTATAGAATGTATACATATCCATCCATAGACAAACAAATAGATAGCATATCCCGAATACAGAAAAGACATATTGTTCGTATCCTATTTAAGATTTTGCGGAAGGGGTTATTTATAAATTAAATTCAGTAAATAGAGACCTCAAAATAGGACATGTCTAGCCACAGACTAGCCAGTACGATAGAATTTGATGCTAAAAAAACTGGTTTTCTAGGTATCAGGATCCTGATGCCATATGGCGTTTTGGTTTCTCTGTTGTGTATAATTTAAACCTGGCTCTTTTATTATTATTATACTGTAATACGCTCTTTTTAAGAACGACTTCGCAACTGCAATACAATTAATCATTTTAATCGAGACTCTTGGTTGGTTGTCACCCATTTGAGCTTATTTTAACGGTACAACTTTTGTGAATTTCTCGACCATTACACCAGCTTATCTGCTTCTTGCATCTGAAGGTTGCTATTCGTAAGGATTTTCTTGCGTCAAAATAGCTGAGGTGAAGTCTCGGTGAAGAGCGTTAGTCCATTTTAAGAGCTTTCGTAAGCGGTGAATTCTAGGAGTTGGATGGAGATATTTAAATTATACAAACCTTTCAATCCTTAGAGTCGGCTACTTTTATTTTGTGCATTGGAGTCTTGATGAGTCACTTCGGATAATCCAGATCTCGGAATAAGCGCTGGGGTCGTCTTGCTTACGTAAATTACGGAACGAACACATTATTTCCATGCCTTGCCATAGTACATACCACCGTATTTACAATTTGAAAAACCGCTTTGACGTAAAAACTTTTTTAAATGTAAATGTTTCTGTTTTCCTTCATAATAAAAACGTCAGTTGACCAAATGCAGTTTCAACCTACTTTATTGGAGAGTTTGCACGTATCAATGTGGGTTTCAACCGTAATTTTTAGAACGCTTGTTAACATATAAAAAGTGGTTCTCGTTTTCCGCTAAGTATTTAGCCAACAGCTCCAGGATAGTCGAAGTTTACGTTCACACACGTTCGCGTCAAACACGTTCAACGTCAAAACACGTTCGCTTTTTGTGAAAGAGGTTCCGGGTTCGATTCCCGATGGAATCCCATGAAAGCGGAATGACATTAGCTGCTGAAGAACTTTAACTATACCTCTAGTAGTTTTAATCAAACGACCGGTTTCACCCTATACATGCTCATTGGCAGGGGTGGCCAACTTTTCTGTATATAAGATCTACTTTTTATCTTAAAAGTGTATCGCGATCGACTTGTTGTCATAGGTGTAGTATAAGAGTGAAGAAGGGGTGTGAAATGCATACTATGTTTATACACTGTGTTTCAGTATAAGGTGCATTCCAGCGAGGTATGGGTAGATAAGTAAACTAAATTATTTTTTAAATCACTTATTAAGTTTTCGAGATATAGGGTCATGAAGAAAATAAATTTCCAGACCCAACTTTTGATAGCAGCATTCCGTACATGCGGTGCGGAACGGAAAATTCGATTTCCGACACTTTTTCAAGATATATTTTTACTAACTTAAAATGCAATTTAATTTTTTTATCAACTGCAATGTATAAGTTGTTGTAATATTTGTTCGTAAATATGAAAAAGTTGTTATAAAAATGCACAGTATGGCTGATAATTTGATTTCAATGTTTCACTTTCGCGTTTTTTTTTGGG
>KZ312450.1:147915-161257 GCA_000376725.2 Ladona fulva | reverse complement strand
CTCTTATTCTGGTCATATTCAAATAAAATTTTATCGCACTGTTAAAAGATGATACGAAACCTGGGGCAACATCAAACTGTATTGGATTTTCGAATTATAACCGCTAAAAACGGGGTGTTGGTGACTAATGGATAGAGCGGGTACATCCTGAGAAAGTAACGTTCATGAGATTCTCCAAGGAAAATGAAGTAAAGCTATGCTGTTGAGGGAGACAATACCAGGAAAGGGATACTTGATCCGCAAACGAGACCATCTGGACTCGACGAAACGGCGAACCACTGAGAACGAAGCTGTCCTATCCATGTTTTCTTATTGATTTATGGTGATCCACACCATATCACTCTTTACTCGGTATGGATTTTCAATCGAGTTTTGCGATGTCGATAGCAAGGGTGGCGTTAGAAACAGACTTCCTAGAAATAGCACAGTGTCATCAAACTCATCGTCCGAAGACGTGCTTTTTCAACCCTTCTACCAATAGCTACCGAAAGCCCTAGATAGGGAATGAAGCAATTGCCTTTTGCCACAGGATTGAGAAAAATATATTTTTCACATCCTTACGTCAAAGTCTTGCTCTTGGCTTTGATGATCTGAGTGCTACTGAGATATGTGTGTAGCTGAATAATGACATTAACTATGTTTTATACTTATGGAATACTAAAGAAAGTTTTACTTTTAGAATCGTGCGTCATACGTGGATCTGTTCCGCCCGTAGCATTCTGGCTCGGTGAGGAAAGTAAGGGAAAACTACGTCAATCCTCATCTTGACTTGTAAGCCTCATTTCCCTCTCATAGCTCTTTTTGGCTATTGGTAGAACGCGTCGAGGTCCCAATTGGCCTTGGGTTTATTTTATATATTTTATAAATAAAATTATACATTTTACTGACAGGGAATGAGGCTTATTAATGATGATAAGGAAAGGTAATTAATCATTGCTTTCCTAAGTAAGCCTAATCCTATCAGTAGAAAAATTTCAGTTAATTATCAGCGCTATGACCATACGTATAATGCTTATAACAGGTCTCAATAGAAAATCACCAAAATTAATGCCACAATCCAGCATCACTCGTACATCCATAGCTTTCATATTATCACGTCCTTGAGCAATGCTGAGACATATGTATGGAAAGATGTTTTTTCTCTATACCAAAATGAAAATATATTGAATTAGTCAAGATGTGGCAACAGTTTAAAAAATTCTCATCGCTTAAAATTATCATTACCTATTCACTTGAAGTTGTCACATTTACCCTTGAAATTGTCTGTGGTCGACACGCGTGACAGATGATACAATAATATTCAATTTAGCAATCACGCTCTAAAATAGGCTGCTCTGAAACGATGGAGGTGCTACATTAAAATACGAAATTACACAGAAACTAAGCCCCAAAGCTAGCGTAACCGCCAATGCTACACACCAGCTTCGTGTGTGTGCCAAGCAAACCCACCTGCTGCATCTCTATTTCACCATAAAATCCAATGTAAGCCCTCTCCTGTTCCTAAGGATTTACCTAGCCTTTAGGCGATAGAATAACCAAAGGCTCCTCCAATTTACTCAGCAAAAACCTTCCTCTATGCGATCGGATTGTAACCTAACGGAGGCCTTACGCACAAGAAATACGGTATGCAAATGAAATCTATATTACGCGAAAATTAAATGCCAAATTTTACGGTGGAATTTCTTTTGATGAGGTGCGAGGTGTTGTGAAAGTTATGTATCGCTTGCAAAACATTTATGGTATTCCAGAAATATTTCCTCGGTTATGTTTCTGGGATTATATGCTAAAACGAACCTTTGTTCTAACTTAAGGCATGAAATAAGAAGATATATAACATTTCCACGCTCATTCCTTGATGCAAGTGTAAATTTAGCAGTAACGTATCGTTTCCATCATATCCCTGGATAGATATACCATTTGCGAAAGTTTCACTACATGAAAAAAAAATTAAAGCTTTTTTAGTCCATCTTACTCTTTTTACCCTCTCTCGGGCCCTCAATTGCAAGGACAACAAACTCACGTCTGGCCGTTATTGGGAGAAGGTCTTAGAGCACCCTTAAGCTTAGTAAAATTTCTCTAAGGGGCTCGGTTTATGATACCCAGCTGTGTGTGTTTTTTGGGAAGCGGTTGTACTTCGTATTGTGTTTTCGCATGTTTTAGCTCAAAATATACACGCAGAGTCAGTTATAGTTTGGCTTCGGTGCAGTTCAGTAGCTTCACGGTGATCTTTCCGTATCTTATACCTCTTTCCGTATCTTATACCTCTTTCCGTATCTTATACCTTCCGATACGATAATAAAATTTCTTTAGAAAACATCCCAGATTTTACTGGTACTTGCTCTCCCATCCTACACCGAGAATTCAGACCTATATTTTTATGATTATGCAGTGCCTTTCTATTTGTGGGAGTTTTTGCGCATTTTCAATCTTTTTATGTTCTTGAACGAATGAAACCATTTCTATCGAAGTCGATGGTAAATTCCGACTCGATAACAACTGACGGCATATGAGCCAGTGAAAACTAATGATGTTTACACAATCAGAGTTTCTTTGTCAGAAATCGGATTGTATTGACAAGGTTTGTCCCTCGAGACCTCTCTTATGGGAAATGTTGCGAATAAAGATATGTGAAATGCCTCCTACGCATTTGTGTATTTTAGTAGCGGAAGACGAGTCGGAAAACGACGCAGCTTTTCATCGCTAAATGTCAGGTGTCGTTAAAGTTCATTTGTTCGATGATACATTGGAACTGAAATATTAGTAAAGGTTAAATGGATGCCTTTAGGAAACAGGTAACCCTCGTTTTAATAAAATTTCTTATAAAATGGCGGGGAATCGAAATTTCGACATCGTTGTTTGCATTCTCAAGAGGAAAGTTGCTCAACGAGAAGATGGAGGGATCAATGTAAAGAATTAATCAACCAAGACGTTAATGGAATGAAATGTCACGGTGGGTTCTTTCACATCTCGCTTAATTTCCGTGTTTCAAGGGATTCCTATTTCGGTTCTCGAGCTACCAAGAAATTTAATTAAATTCCAAGGCAGCTCTACCTCTTTGAAGATTATCATTGATCATCCTAATATCATCCCTTGTCATGCAGAGTTCCCAATGTCGCGTTACTTCAGGTTGTAGTTCTGTTAATGAAAATGAGATTTACCGGAAATTATGAATGTCACTTTCTCTTTGACTGAGTCTCGTTTGTTCCTTCCTAATTCCTTACACGTTGTTAATAATACTTATTTCTTTTAATAATACACAATTCTCCTCATCTTTTTTCAGTGACTTTCATAGCACGAATGTTTGCATATTTTAGTTATTTTTTTCGTAAAGTAAACTTCTCTGGCGCTAATATAGTTGTGCTAATTTCTTTTCATATTTTATTCACAGTTTATGTATGTTAAATCATCGTAATCTGCACACATAATACAGGCAGTTAAGAGAAATCATATGTTAAATTATTTTACATGCCATTCAGCTTGTCCACAGATCTGCCTAAACTGATTGTGAGCTATACATTTTGTGCGGAATTTGTACTTAAAAGAGTTGGGCCTAGAAATTTGCTGAAGACTATTTTGTACTACAATCTTCTCACGAACTTGTCTTATTGTTACAGTAATCTTCGTGCGTAAATTCTTTCCTGTTTAGTGCTTAAATGCTATTGTGTCAGGAGCAATCCAGCAGATGTAAAGTAATAGGAACATTTCGCTATTAGTTTTTAGCTTCTTGTCATATTTTGAGCGAAATTCATATTTAGCATTTTCTTCATCTAAAGTACTTTCATATCCTATAAACAATCCTCTTACCTCTTAAAGTGTAATTCCTCTTGATCTACCCATGGTCGAGACTTATGTATGTTGTACTTCCACTTTACTGACTTGTAGCAGAACACGCATCGTTTTTAGGGATAAACAATTGATGGACTGATTCTTGGAATTTAACACCATTGAACTACATTGTATCATTTGTTAAAGTAAAAAATTTCGACATAATTCCTCATTTATGTATAATGAGATCTGCTCGGAATAAGTAATAATAGTATATCCAAAGAGTAATGTAAATCCCTTTATACTTAACCTTCTTCCATTTGAAGGTAGTCAGGGTGCAGGATTGATATTTTTCATTCCATTATCATTTTTCCTATCAATTGCGTACAAAAGGTTTTCGGACTGATTCGAAATATACATTCATTCTTCATTATTCATTCATATTTATACATAATTTAATCATTTCGCTCGATGAATTGATTTCAGTGCGCCGTATTTTTGTACCTCCATTTTTAACATATCTTTCGGACCAATTTAAAGTTCATAGCTCAAAATTGTTTTTATATTGCTGCCCAAGTGTTCGTTACATTAATTAAATTCCTTATCCTCTTCGAAAGCCAATACATTTAATATTGAGTGTTTATGACTGTTTCGCGTCAGAACTACGCGTATAAAATTAATGGATTAAACAAATGTTGTCAATGCAATCGAATATCTTGGGATCACTCTCACGAATAACTCCGTAGTTCGCACATCCGAAAACAAAATTATTGTAAAGCGATTAAAAATATCGGCTTCATAAAGTGCATATTCGATAGATGCGGTGAAAAGGTTAGAGAGCGATGTAATATAATCTGTTCCCATTTGTAATAAGCGACAAGGAGTTGTGATCCGATAGATGAAAATTGTGCCGTCAAAATTGAGAAGGTGCAGCTTAAATTTATCCTTTTTATTGTGTATTTCTGAAAGACCACCGCAGAAATCCAGAATTAAAGCAATTACAGTGAAGGAACGAATAGACACATGTATTCGCTCTGTGATTCGAACCTGGGACCTCGGCATTTGAAAGCTCGCATGCTAACCACTTCGCCACCGAGGTCGGCATACATGTTGATACGAAATGCTACGATGAAATAGCGAACGTTGCAAAAGCAAAAATGCTCTCAGACGCAGGTTGTAAATCCTTGAAAGAAAGGAGATAAGAAGCTAGGCTGTATTTCAGCTAATTTCAGAGGAAGTACATACGTTTGCGGAAGACTTACCTAAATAGTATTATGCGACTCCCTGCTACTTCGGCTACAATAAGCGTAAAATATTGGAAGTAGATGCTATGAACGTTTTAAGAGCTCATTCTTTTCATGACCAACACGCGATACAAACAAAAGAAATGCGTCGATCACTCGGTATTTACACCCTCAAGGATAAGCCGAAAAGCGGCCTGCTGGATATCTAGAAGGACAGAGATACAAATTGCCTTCATGATGGTATCATCGTAAAAGAAAGAAAGGCGCATTTGTCTTCTTAAATTGTTATTGATGTTTCTTTAGTCTATTACGATCTCAAAGTTTCTATTGTATGCGTTAATCTTCCCGAAAGAAAATATTTCTTGCGCAAAATCTTGCTGTTCCATTCGCCGTTCTATTTTCTTTGGAAACTTTCCCTTATTTTTGGATCGAGATGGATTCACAAGTCGTGGAATTGGCTCGAATTGGGTCAGATTGGGTGAGATATAAAACGGTGGCGATGGATGAATCGACAAATGGAGTAAGAGAATGTAAGGAAGGAGATTTCGGAACGTGACGTGACCCGACCTTTCTGCTAAAACCTTTTGCTCATCATTTAGCCTTTTTGGAATCGGAAGGACAGCATTTTCATACCCTCATTCCGGATTATAAAGTTAGGTGATTGCAGAGGATATAAACCTTGACCAAGCAACGGAGATAGAGAACTGATTTGATGGGAACCGAAACCGAAAACCATTCTTTATTCCGTTCCGAATTTTCCTTCGAAACTTTCCCATATGTTTTAATAGATTGTAAATGAATTAAGATATGCCAAATATGTTTGAGATCCAATTGTGGCACAAACCAGAATGAATTTTTCATATTAAATGTATTTTATTTAATATTTTAAACATCATTTCTTTAGTACTGCAAATTTTATTCTCAAATTATAATTTCATCTTATATAATTAAAAAGGGAACACATAATTAAATAACTTTATTTTCTTTAAGCCAGAACGAAAAATATTACAGTTCAATGCCCAGTTTAAACTTAAGTCATAAGCGTGTTTATAATTTTATTTTTTTTTATATACATAAGCTACAAGTAGGCAAACTCAAGGAGGTGACTTGTCATGTAACAACAACATATAAAAATAGTTCGTAACATTAAATTGTCATTCAACATTCAGCAACCCTCAGCGTACAGCATTAAAAATTCAAAATAGAAGGCATTTTACGCTATTTATGCGGAATGGTTTTTACTCGTACTCCCGAAGATAATAAAAGGACCGTTTGTGGACTTGCTTGTACACGTATTGTAATAAATACTCTCATCATAATAAAAGGAATTAATACCCTAAAATGGGCTTGTGTTGAGCACAAAAACTTGAAGAGTTGGAAGTAAAAGGCTGTAAAAGTTTTTTTTTTCCGTAAACCTTCAGTTGAGGAGTTTTTTTCCCCACAACCCAAATCTTTTTACTTATAATTATCTCTTATTTTTAAAATGTTTTTAAATGTTTGTATTAATTTAGGTTTAGAATTATATAATATTAGTAATTTTAGAATTGTATTAATTTACCATTGATGTTAGTTGTAAGTTGACTGTATCTTAATAATTTCTTTTTACATCACTGACTCAGGGGTTAGGTGTAAGAGAGACCCATTGGGCCTAACCTCGCCGTAAGGGTGAATAAATAAAAGCAGTGTACCACGTAAGGAATATGAAGTTGTAAATTGCACATGTTCACAGCCGTGTTGTCGCTGTTTTTAAAGCGGGCACGTTTACTGTTCCAGATTAGTGTCAAAATGGTCGAAACCTTCTATTTATATCTCTACGACGCTTCTGATTTTATAACTGGATTAGAAATTTTTAAAAACGTTTATCATTATTGTGACAATAAGGTAGCGAAGCCTTTACCGCCAACACTTCATTTATTGGAGTTGCTTTCAGCATTTCTTGCCAGCGTGGACGGAAAATCCTTTGCATGAACGTAGCAGATTGGCGTTCCCTAAAATTCACCCCGACTTGGTCAGGTCGTCCGTTGGTCGGGTAGGTGCTGCGAATTGACCTGTTTTTGGCGGTAAAGGAAATATGCTTTAATTGGGACAGTTTGATGAGTCAGACAAAACATTTTAAAGGACAAAGGGACAAAGTTATCAGCGGAGGAACCCAGTGATTACTTTGTTTTCTAGTCAAGAGGAGCAAAGGACCTACGTAGGAGCAAGGATTTCAAAGAAACTGGCGGGTGGTCTAAGGATAATTAGAAAGATGTCCATCGCAGATTTCATGAACAGATAAACGATAATTCCATAGATATTATTCTTTCGTTTCCGACTCGACACATTTAGCGTAATGATTCTTTTTTGTCAAGTGGCCGGGAAAAGATCTTAAAAGACGTGTTAGTGAAGGAAATGCAGCGAAGGCAGCTATAGGGTTGAGTAAAACAGTTATAACATTCGTGATCGAAGGATCTTGAGACATTACTAGGGGTGGCTAACCTATGACGCATTATACAATTATAAGTAGCGTATTGAATGCAGAGAAATTTGAAAATAATTTTCTTACCAAATTTATATCTATATGAATATGTAATGAATATAATATATATAATGAATTTTTGCTTATGCTAAGTGGCAGTGGCACTATGTATGTACAAACCCCTGTATTATGTTGAAATTTAAGCCAAGTCTAATTTGCACGTGTTATGTATCGCTTACTATTGTATTTTTTTTAAGTTACACTCGTCACAATATCAATTGTATAATTTTACCTTTAAGACGTTATTTTTGAAATAGCATTCCCGTAATCTCAAGGTTCTTAAAATGTAGCCGTAATATTACAAACTTCAAAAAGAAATACGATAAGTATTTAGGAATGGTCGGTGATGCTGGAAGAATTTAAAACTAATTCTCGCTTTTCTGTGCAGAACTCAATTCTTTCTTGTTTAAAAAAAGACTTCTAATGAGGTAATTGAACCCGTTTAAATATTAAAAAACTCTGATTTAGATGTTTACGTACTGACTTTAAAAAAAGTGTATGGTAGGAGTGAAAAGAATGAGGCGGTCCTCTATCTGAAATAAATTTATAGACCATTGTCTATATGGCGTTCGTGAACATAGGTTAAATCGGTCCCGGGTTCCATTCCCGATTAGAGTCGGGATCGTGAAAAAATGGCGAAGCTACTTAAATTAATGTATAGGTAGCGGGCTCAAAAACGATCTAGAAAAGCCAATACGACTTTGTGGTAGTCCAGGCAATGATCACGTATTAGCCTCAGTGAATACAGTCAGAGTGAGCCAAATCCCACGTAGGGATGCCGGAAGTGACAAAAACACGTATGCATTGAGCTGGCTCCTGTTTTATTTTAGCAGTGATTCGGCAGAAGTTGTGTTTTAAGTTCGCTGCTCATCGTGTGAAGATTCCATAAAGGCCTTGAAAATAAGATTTGGGTGAAGATTGAACGACTAAATTATGGTTTTAATCCCATTCAGCCTTGATGTCTAATTTATAATAATTTTAAAATGTCAGCGTCAACAATTTTCTGAAAGAAAAGCTTCTTTCGCCTATGTAAGATACTGAAGTTTTTTACGCGAGCATCGCGAAAATTTTCCTAAATTCTCTTCACACATTATAACATTCGCCTATGCTTCCAACGGGACATCCTTTCGAGGACGACGAAATATTTTCTTTTTGTGGAACTTCCATTATTTCTATGTCTCCTTTTGCTTCACGCTCGCAAATTCAGGTCGACGAAATAGAGACGTTTAGTGTGACCTAAGAAGATTTGGAAAAGATGACGGGAAAAAGGGTGAAAATCCATAGTGGCTCCAAGACAGCGTGGAAATGGAGTAACGAGGAACACTCTGTCACGTAATTTATTGCAGCGAGTACTCCTTGTCCCCTGACGAATTTACTTATTTACTCCTCTTGGAACTCAAAATACTTGAGACTAGCTACAAAGTAAGTCGATAAAAGATTTTTTTATGGAGAATTTCTTTGGTAAGGACCTCACGTAACTTCCACCTTAGAACGAAAAATCGCTAATGTAGTAGTTATCGTTCTTTCCTTCTGAGAATAGCAGCTTATTTTGTTGTATAAAATGCTGAGTTATTTTCGACTGATCTTTGACTTTTTCTCTTTTGACACAAGGTGTTGTATTCATTACTGTACTTCGAATTTGAATACTGACTTTGAAAAGTTAGTATTACTAAGCTTTAACAGAAGAATTCAATTCAAACATACTGCAAAATTGAGGTTGAACATTCTTGCAAATTTTACTTCCATGATAATTATTTTCAAATCACAATCAGATTCTTTTGTCAACTAAAATCTTCATTTTCAATGAGGATGATGCAAAGTAATATTAAATTAATTGTAATTTAGTTACATTTTTGAAATTGCTGCTGTCTGTAAAATGTATCAGGAATTCAAAACTTTTAATATTCCAAATATACGCGGTAAGCGGGATGAAAAGAGAGGGTTTTCTCGATACAGTGATATCTCGACTAACGAGTGATCCTGCTAACGTATTTTTCGGCTAACGAGTGTTTTATTGGATGCGCGCAAACACAAAGCAAATATGAAGGATCGGGCCATTCCAATATCTTTTCCGTCAGTACGTGTTGCAAAGGAATGAGCTAACCACATTACAAAATCGGCAGCCAACAATCCAAATGGGATGTATAAATTCCTCTCGGGTTATTCTTCATATTCGCCGGGAAAGAACCAAGTCTTTCTACCCAAATGCGATGTTTATGTTCTAGACAGCGAGAAGTGAGACGCCTGATACATCACGTTTCTGGCTCCCACATAGCCAAGTGGGCAATGTGTTTGACTTCAATGAAAGCGGAACTGGGTTTGACTCCTGGTGGGGTCTACGTGCGAAATGATCTCAGCTGTCGCGGAACTTTTGAGCAATACTACTACTACTACCGAAATCACGTTTCAGTTAACGGCAATTTTGGCTAACGAACGTGATTCCGGAAAGAATTATCTTTGATAGTCGAGGTATCACACATTTAAATATCATTAAAATGAAATGCGTTACTTTATCAATTATGTAGTGTAACATACGTTGTTTAATCAGGCCGCTATAAATTGAAGAATTCCGTATCCTAACCCCTCACTTGATGTATCTAATTCGTTCCTACCCAATATTCTTCTCGGAAACCATTCCTTTGTACCGTAGAAAATCGATTTCAATATCAGGTGTTTTCCCGTCCAAAGGATACTGAGAATCTGCTAATGGGAAGAGATGGGGACAGAATTACTCAACAGATATTTAGCGTCAATTATCAGTGAGTGAAGGAAATGCCAATCAATGAGACAATTATCTGACGCATTGACCTGCCGATTGTAGAATACCGATCCCATCCTGTTTATATTTATTCGACTAGCCATTTCTGTGATTAAAAGTTGCTTTGCTGCCCATGGTTAATTCATTGGAATGCTGGGAAATGGATTGTTTGCGATGTGATATCCCGCTTTTTCATTTCCTTTCTAAGTATCTCCTCTTACCAATAGCATTCGTTTTATTCCTTGCCAGTTTAAAATCGATTTTTGTAAATAGAAACGGTTGGTTTGGTAGTGCGTTTTTTGAAAATTAAAACCCGCTACCTCCGTCACTACTCACAATATGTTGAGATATAGCACATTTAGCCTTACTTTATGTGGAAAAACTTTCATCTACATCCTTCTAAGGAATGACTATCGCATTCTCAGAATACTTGGTGGAATGACGAGGAATTTTTAATTTTTTATTTGTAACAGTCAATTGCTGAGTAGGGCAACTTTATGATTTACCTGGAATATTGTTCATACTGTGCCATAATATCGTGCTGTAAGTATTCTGTGCCGAAATTATTGAGACCGGAAGTTTGCTGGCACCTCACCTCTTACATTAAGGGTCTTCAAACTTCTTGAGAAGCGGACCGCATAAGTTGTCAGGTGGGCCGCATAAGTTAAGCATAAGGATCCATCACGACAGATTTTATGACTCTTCAACTGTGTATCGCATCGAGCTTGAAAAGGAATGACTAAAGTAAGTTGTATATGTGAGAGTGTGTATAGTTCAAATACAAATTAAATAATCGAAAATAATTAGGTACGAATAGTCTCACTGTTGAGTATGACATCAATTTGCGGACCGCATCTGGCCCGCGGGCCGTAGTTTGGAACCCCTGCCCTACTGCCATACACCTCATTCCCTCTCCTGAAGGAGAGGCGTAATCGGAATGATGAGGAGTGAGTGTTTGCCACCGCTTTCCTAGGTGAGTTAAAATGTTAAAGGAATCGAGTACGCGTAGTCCAGTATAGGTATCCTTTGAATAATATTTTCTTATCATTTAGTAAAGAGTGATTAATGTCTTTATTTGGGCGAGATAAACCCAAATGTTCCCCAATAATTCATTTAACCCAATGCAGATGGGTAAGAAATGAAATAATCGCTAAGAAGCGACCAAAGTAAAAGAAATTAGCATCCATCGTACATCAATAGCTTCCAAATTGTCTCGGCTACAAACAAGATTAAGCCAGGAATAGATGAAAGATGTATTTTCCTCTTCTCTGAATCAAAAGAAAACTATTAAATATTCCAGTGGTTGGCAAGAATTGAAATGTGTGCATCGTAAATTATTTATCAGCTGCCTCGTCCCATTTTGCCTGGATTACCAGCATATCTTCAAGCAATAAGAACTTTTTTCTTTAATTCCACTGCACCTGGGGTTATTAGTTTCTTGCTCGGGGAAAATATTTTCTCCCCGAGTTTCTATAATTATGAATTCGTCAAGGTTATTCCACGAAGCGTCGGTGTGATGAAAATAATTCCCATTTTCTTATTCTCAGTTACATCTATCTCTTTGGGTGTAATCTCATTCGTTACGAGAACAGAAACGTTCTTTAATGTATGTAGTAGAATTTTAAAACTGCTTCGGCAGCTAAGGTCATTTCGCACTTGACCGCCCACTGGGAATCGAACCTGGAACCGCTTTCACCGAAGTCAAGCGTTACTAATGGCTACCGGTGGCCCATCAATCGTTAATGATTGATAAGATAAATAAAATATAAATTATGGTGATTAACTAAGTAGTTGTTTAGGGTCATATTTCCTTTATTTATGACCCCTAAAAGTTGTAGTGTTGACGTTAATTAATAAATTATGTTCCATAGTTGGAATATCACGTCTTTGTTTGCTTTATGGGACCCCATTCGAATGAAGGAAGTAAACCAGTTTTACCAGTTCAATTTAGTCGGATAATTTACGGAAGCGATCGAAGGAATTTCGACCTTCGCTTGCGCAATTCTCTCTCATGAGAGGCATTCATCATCAACCAAGCAACACGTCATTCTCAAGGTAAAAATCTCAGAGAGAGACAATGTAAACATCCGAGTTATAATTGACGGATCTAATTCTGGAAGAAAGACTTCGCAGAAGTGGGCTGGAAGTAGATCATTACCTCTTCCTCTCCTCGGAAACACTAGTACATACTCAGACGTGTCTAGAGTCAGACTAGGGGTTTGTTTTTAAAGGCCTTTGAAGAGCAGGAAACATGAGTTTTACAGGGACGTTCTTTGCTACTTACAACGCCTCTTTCCATACTACTTATGTAACTAGATATGAACAAAATACAGTGGACGTATTATTCTTATCATTATAATTATCATCGATAAGAAGTATCTATTAATGGGTGGATTGAGTCTCATCTTAAATCTAAACCTTGACATCAAATAGTGATGGGGAAATTAATTTATGATCAGAAATCCGTTAATTAAGAGAAAATATCGTAAATATAATTCTGTGACCTTTAATTCCAAAGATAGCGATGAAAATATAATTGTTAATTTAGATACGTAGTTGGACGAAATAACTTTTATGTCGAATGAAGGAAACTTTTGGAGGATGAGTTTTTGCAAGATTTAACTATATCAGACGTTGAATGGAGAATGGTAGGAATACTTTCTATACATATACTTGTGTCCAGTTTCTACTCCAGAGTGAATGAAATATTTTTCCATTATCTTATGGTTTAGGTTGGAGGTGGGGCATTCCATGTCAAGTGGACCAACGATCCCCGCTCGACCATCACCGATTTCAATGAAATTTTGTGTGAACATAACTTGATACCTTCTATGAACAGTTCCCAAATTTTAAATCAATCGATGTAAATTTTGGGAACGTACCGTAACGTAAATCGACGAAATACTTGCTGAGATATAGTCATTTGTTTGACCCCCTACCGCAGCCTTCTACAGTTAGACAGCGGTTTTTAGCAAGTTTGAGACACGTTATCTCACGCAGTATTCCGTTGAGCAAAACAAAACTTGGTATTCTTATACAACCTATGTTGCTCTATTA
>KZ312450.1:73593-143128 GCA_000376725.2 Ladona fulva | reverse complement strand
AATTTAATAAGTAACCTTTAATTTCCCATATTTATCCTTTCCAGAATGCCACAGCTGCCATGTTTCTTCTTTGAAATAAAATAATTTGCCTCGGACGGAAATTAAACTGATTTTATCGTTAATTATGGTGATAAATCGGTATAAATGACAAAGCTGCGTGTTATTTCGTTTGTCTCTGAAATGTGAATCACACCTACAGGATTGTCTTCAATAATTGGTTTTGAAAACAGTTTCCTATAACAGTAAATAATTGATTTATACGAAGATGTCTATTAGATAAACGAATAGGGAATGTTCTTGCCTTTCATGCAAGTTTTTCAATGTTTTTCGTTTTCCTAAGCAATTGTCTCTCTACTTTCTGAGCAAATACTTTAGTGATAAAGATAGTTTCACTTTTACTCTTTCTCGCGTAATCGTCTAAGCTCTTTCAATACGTGAATTGAAAGCCGTAAAACGTTTTCTCGGAGAATGACATTTCTGAGCGAACTAATCGATTGATGTTCGGAAATTGAGTAGAATGTTAGCATTGTCATTTACTTCCGAAAATGTGTGGAAGTTTGGATGTCGTGACGTATTCCTAAGCTTCTTTTCGAGTTTTATAAGAGCATTGCCATAACGCTAGTTCAATCGAGGTGGGTTATTTGGTTGGCATTGTCTTTCGTTTCGTAAATGACACCTCATTAAAATTTAAGTGAGATATTATTTGTAGTCTCTCATGAGAGATCTTTTAATCCATAGTTCTGGAATTATATTAATTATCCCGATGAAAAATATATTCATTTAAATCAATTTATTAAACACAAATTGAAAATTCCAGATACGTTCAAAGGGATTTGAATTTATTTGGTATTTTAAACCGAAAAGCAATTTTTCATTGTAATCTGTTTACATCGATACAGTGTATTTTTTCTTAAAAGCCTTCGGAATTAAATTTTCAACTTAACTAGAACTCAACCTTATAAGATTAGTCACGTTTCATTTTTATCCGTTAATCTGTTTGTGAACCCATTCATTTAACTCATCTGCTGTATAATGTTATGTAATTGATAATTAATCGTAAATGAAAGTGTTAAAGCAATCAAGGAAAAGGTTAAAGGTGACTTAGCACGCCAAGGTGTGAATCTAGGATAAATTCCAAGGAAAAGCGGACATGAAAAAGGTCTGACAGGACCAAGATTCGAACCTTGAATCTTCCGGGTGCCGTATGCAAACGGCTTGAGAAGATGTTCTGCCTCGACAGTTTAATTGGATTGAGCTTCTATCCGTAAATCTTTGGTTCGAGTGCTGATCTTGTAAGGCTTATTTTATGCCCGTTTTTCCTATTGAAGCAATAACAGGCACGGTGGGAATTGGGATTTGTTGTGAATAAAGCTGTTAAAATAATCTCCAGTAAAATATTTAAAGAACCAATTCATCGCATTGGATGTCAGTCTTTTCTTTTAATTGTTTATTTCACTTTATTGTAATTTAGTCATTTCATTAATTTTTTGTGTTATTGCGATAAGAGTAATGAAATACTTAAGTATTATAGTTCCTCTAAATTTGCTTTCGATTTTTCCAAATGAAAGGGAAATTTTCTCTCGAGGAAATAAATTTTTTGGGTTAAATTGTTCAACAATATCATCCTTTCGTAGATCAAGTTCTTAGTAATCTGTTAGAGAAATTAGGATATTTGTGAAGTACACGGTTATTCAGGGGAAAAGGGAATTGGAATTGAGTGGATCAGTTAATCCTCTCTAATGATTTTGATAGAATCATGAAATGGTGCGATGATTGGAAAATGGAGCTTAATGTAAGCAGATGTCCAGTAGCACTAACTTCTTCAAAAGAAAATTTATTTCTAATGAATATTTCTACTGCCTCCGAGGGAAAAAATTAATAACGGTAGAATCGGGGAAATATCCTGCAGTAACCCTACCGAATAATTTAGCATAAGGTGCCAACATTCCTAACATATGTTGATTAGTACTTAAGAAACTCGTTTTTGTCAAGAGAATAGTTTAAGAGAATCTCGCAAGCAATGTTACGTTGCGTTTGTTATGCTTCACCTTTAGTGTGCATGTATTGTATAGTACCCTACCGACAAGTCTTGTATTTGGAAATTAGAAAAGGTACAACGGGAGGTCATACATTTTATAAAGAATTACTACGAATAATCAGTGAGCGTTTCCCAGATGCTTCAGGACACAGGATAGGAATCTTTGGATTGGAAGTGGAAGAAATAGTAGTATTTCTTAAAAGTGCTTCGACAGCTAATGTCATTTCGCTCATAGGCCCCCACCGAGACCGCTTTTACCGAAGTAGAAAGCGTTGTCCACTTGGTCATCCGGGAGCCCATGGAAGAATTGAAAAACCCTTAATTTACTCATTAAATTTAGAGGGAAATATGAATAAATGGAGTGCCGCTGGTGGCAAAATGTAACAAAATGTCTCTACAGCCTGGACTGTTTTCTGTCAGTCACTTTCTCGCCTCTGAAGATGCACTCTGGGAGTGCGAAACGCGCGTTAGGCTCGACGTTCCCGTTTTTGGTGGTTTTTGGATTTTTTGACTTTTGTTAGAGGGAGATGTGAATGCTAGGAATAGTCGCTTCAATGATAATATTTTCCGCGAACGATACGCGCAAGTAATCGATTAACGCAGTAGAGTCATGGTGCATCCACCCCCTGAGACACACCAAAAGGTGGATTGCGGGGTTTAAATGTAGATGCATGTATACATTTAATAATTATATGCCGCCTAAATTGTTGTTAACCCGGGGCGCAGATCCAACTTTAAGTGTGCATATGTTATTACACAGCAGGGAAAATAATATCAAAAAACCGATTTAAATGGACCATATTTGTTAATTACTAGAATTTACCCTTTGTCGGTTGTCTTCATTTTTACTGTGAAACGTGATTCCGACGAGCATGCCAGTTTTCTTATGCTGCCATTGGTGGATTTTTCTGTATCAGAATCTCTTGGAAAGCCAGCAGGCTGGCATCCTATCGAAAAGATGGCACAAATTGCTTTTCGATCGCTTGCAGCAGTTCCTGCTCGTGGAGGAAGAAGAGAAATTTTGTTCCGGAATGTGCGGTATAAATATATAAGGTTTTTCGAGGAGGTCACAAGGAATCGACTTTTTGCCCTTCGATTTAGTTATCGGATGCTCGAAAAGAAGAAATTCGGTTGAAGTAGGACAAATCCTGCTTCCGATAAAATCATCCGCTTTCCTTAAAGAAGCCATGCGGCGGAATATGCGTTCATCTCGGAATCGTGTTGAGACGCTGAGTCTGGGGTCGCCTTTTCGTTTGTTATTTGTTTACGTGACCTCGGATTATCGATCCTTCCACGGGGAACGAAAACCCGTGAAAGCTTTCGCGGGAGTCTAATAAAAATATTTACGTAGTTATGTCGCTGTAATTGGGGAAGAATTATCCGAATTTGCCACATTTTGAGCTAAGCAATGGCGAAGGCTGCAGTGTTTAGTTAATATAACTCTGAATAACCTAGTTCTTTTTATGGAATGAATAAATACTACGAAATGGGCCGCGGGACAAATCTCTTTCGTATCTCAGGGTCTTTCGAGCATACTTTATTATCAATTCACTAAGGGGTTCCCAACCTGCGGTACTCATACTCATTGGTGGCACGATATGCTATTCGAGGAGATACAGTGAATGTTATACGAAGTAGTGTTTCAGTATTACCTCCATGATGTTTCATCCTGGTTCTGTTCAGCAACATTTCCCAGCTATTCCATGTTGACACCTAAGATAACTTAAGAATGTATTTCTTACTAAGACGACCTGGGGGTTCGGAATGGTTTGCTTTAAAGCCAATGGAAGCACGGGAATTAAGAAGTGGAACCTCTGCCGTAACCTTAACATTCGATTTTAATAATTATTAACTGCATCACTGAAATGATAATGGAGTATTTACTTTTTTCAAAGTTTGAGATTTTCTCAACTCTCGAAGTTAATGAACAAAATTTTTAGTCTTAAATCATCTACATCTACATATGTACACTGCAAGCCGTCTTTCGGCGTGTGGCAGAGGATGCACGCACCATGACTATAGGTACTTTAATTATTATTATATAACTAATCGATTCGTTCTGGCGTCTCTCTGATTATCCTCTCAGAATCAGAATGGTCTATGTAACAGGGAGGACGCATAATATCAGCTACATCTTCTACGAAAGTACCTTCTCTGAACTTATTTAGCAAATTTATCCTTAGTTTAAATCTTCTATCTTCTAGAGATTCCCCTCCTGCGTCCTGAAGCATTTGAGTAACGCGCACTGATTTGTCGTAACAATTTCGTACGAAACGTATCGCCTTTCGCTGTACTTTTTATAATTCTCGAATAAAACACTTTTCTGCAGGATATCATACACTACACGCATATTCCAGGTGGGGAAATCATCGAAATCTGGAAAGTGCCGAAGAAATCTTCTATTTAGGTAGCAAGATCACCAGCAGTGGTAGTAGCGATGGAGTAATAATGAGCTGATGGTCCAAAGCATTCTCGTAGAGGGCATTCTATCAGAAAAACAATTGGTAACAGTCAATAATACAAGCTTTGGTATGAGTAAACGTTTCATGAAACGTACCGCAAGGAGTGTCATTCTTGTATGCCTTTGAAATGCCGCAACAGCTCCAGAGAAGTAAAGATTAAAAGAAATGGAGATGTGGTGCTACTAAAAAATGACGAAATTAAAGCGGATAGACCCAGTAACTAAATATACAAGTGCAGAAATACTTCGTAAATGTACAGACATTAAATTGTGTGAAAAATTTAGGAATGCCTATATTTTTCACAGTTTTTATTTAAGTTTATTTTCGTCTAATAATATTGTAATGTTATTATTTTATAATGGAGAAGTTATTCGCAGAGCAAATGAAGATAAGAGTCACTGAAAAAAATTGATAAAAGGAAAGGAAAATTAATCGGTTGCGCACTTAGGCGCGAAATATCCGGAAGACAATATTGAAAAGGAATGGAGGTATTCTATAGCAATGCCTAGGTTGAAGAGGCAGGTGATGGTAGATGTTAAAGATAAGGATTATGAGGCGATTGGCTGGAAACTTGACGTGGTGAATAAACGTGTACTGAATAAACAAATCTTCGGATTGGTAATTCTTAACGATGCGTTGATAAGTGATATTTCTCGAGTATAATATTGTTACTGCGGGCAACGTTTTCTTAGACATATGACGACTATTCTTATTGAAAGATGACTCAATCTTTTAGTACCATATTATGTATTATATTATTTACAAGTTTCATAAATTCTCCCTAACTTTTCGTGTCGGAAAGGTAATAAGTAATTTGTTGCTCTCATTCCAGCGGCAGTCTTTCTAGAGTTTTAGCGCAGAATTAATTCTGACGCAGTTAAACTGAAAATGCAGTATCTACTAAATAGGTCAAATAGATTCCCACGGGGATCCGTGGGCATAGAGTGCTAAGATTCTAAAGAGAAGAGGAATCTAAATAGATTTCGGGTAGCGACGCCTTGGGAGGATCTGTCTTGAGAGGATTAATTTCAGCTGTTTACGAATTCCTTTATGCGGAATTCATTAGCCACTTGGTGTAAAATATTCAATCGCAGCCGGCTGAGCATGTCCATTTGTGTTTTGGTTCAGATGGATTCCTTCTACGATCCAATTCTCTTCCACCCGTTTCATGGTTAACGTAAAATTTTGGGCAACCAAGGATTTCTATGGTTAGTTTCAATTGATATTTTGTGTAATTTTTACTCTAAAAGATCTTTTATTAAACTTTGTTGTTTTCGGGTTTATTATTCCTTTGATCTAGAGCCGGATTTTTCATTTATTCATAGACTTTGATCTTGGTCTGAGGAAGCTTTATTTTGTTTTATTAAGTATTGCTTGCGTTGTGGCAATTAAGTATTTTTATTTGAAAATGGTTAATTCTCCATAACAGATGCAATTACATCATGAGTTAAAAAAATAATTAGTTATTTCCCTTTGGCGAAAGTTTATAGGCGTTAGTGTTTTTATTTGCTTCAAATTAAATGTCTTCCGTTACGAAATTTCATTAAGATAAGCCTGAACATTTTGATTTTATTCCTTATTTTTCCTTAATTTGGCCGTTTAAATTGTGTTTTACGTATGTTATTCTATCCGTACGTAATTGTGGATTATTCAGCTCGTTAGCAATCGGCGTTCTAATGCTATGCAGGATATTGTTTGCGGAGAAATAATTTCGTACATAATTCTGTGGACAACCGTCTGTTCTCGTTCTGGTCTATATTATTCAATTTGCAATTCTCCATTTACTATGAATTTTGTTCTGAAACTTGTGAAAATGTTCACGTTAGTTCCCATTTAGTGGGGATAAAGCTTCTCAATGTAACGTCACATGTTCACAACTCATGCAAAAGCTGTTAAAGAAAGAATTTTAGTAACCGAAAGACAACTTCGCTATGATTACCATAAAGTGTGAATAACCTAAATTCCGTTAACGCATTCTAACACGTGGGATAATAGCAATCAATTGTAATAATAAAATAATTCAAAGTTGAACATATTAATGTTTAATCCAGTTGAAGCAAAAACTGACTCGGGCTTGGCTAGTCTTTAAGGTGAGTTGTCATTCTCGATACTGGTCGCTTAGTCAATATATTTTCTGTGGACAGAGTTAGCTTTGTTTTTTTTTAGGACTGAAAATCAATCGAAAGATTGAAATTTTGACGGAAGATACGAAATTTCGACTGGAAGCTTTATAAAATCGACGGTGATCCAGTAAGTCCCTTGTTTGAAGGACTGCCCTTTATTTCCCGCGGATTTGTTGATTTTTTCAGCCACATCCTCCCATTTTCTGGCGTAATTTTTGTATTGAATAGAAATTTTAGTTATGATTTTCGTCCGTCCAAACATATTTTACGATTTGAAAATATTGAGCGTTTTATTTTGAAATGTTCCCTAGGTAAACATTTTGACAAGCTTCCGTGGGTTTCAATTTTCCTACTTGTTTCTGTATGCAAGATTAAATAATGAGTACAAGGTGTCTTTACACTTATCACGAACTTATCTAAGATATTTCATTTATACCTGTGAACTCATTTCGGAATTACCCTTAATATTCATCAGAGAAATATGACCACCGATAACTAACTAGCACTTACCGCACCGTATAAAAACTGATTCATTGTCATCCGTATCGCAACTTTTTGTACTTACCCTTCATAAGTCCTTTAAATCCGTATCATTCACAAGTCTCGCCGAGAATCTGTTCTGGCTATCATGATTAGTTTTTCTTCACACCCAATTTATCTCCCTTAAGGGAAGCAATCTGCCATCAAGAGGTTTCCCATTCCTTCTCCGTTTTCTATTTTCTTTAATCAGACCTTCTCATCGTTAAAGATTTACTATGCCTTGATCGACTTTTCTTCCCATTCGTAACCATTTTAATGAAATTATTTCTACTGTCATTTGTAATTTCTTCTGGTTTATTAAGGAATTTGTTCTGGTAATATAAATTTCCTCGTGCATTAATTAACTTTTCCTTCTGATCAAACAACGAATAATTATGTTCTGATGTGTGTGGATATATTGATAGCTTTTTCGATCTTCACAATCCTCTACGTTTCAATATAATAAAAATATAATAGTAATTAATAAATCTCTTTATTCATTACTATACTAACAGCAGTTTTTTCCCCTAACTTCTCTCTCTCTCTGTAGATGTTTTCCTGTAATGGAAATATATTTTCCGTGTTCGCATGATATTCAGAATTATTCCCTCACAACAACAGTTCTTTCGCTCCTTATATAGGCATAGGAAAATGCAGCGTACAATTAATTTAAATGGTAGGTGGGACTTCCTAGTCCTATAAAATCGCCATTCCATTTAAACCAAGGCAACTGCTTGCGCATGCAGAATTTTGGGAAACTGACACTTTAGTTTAACAAATGGCGAGCCCACCATTTATTCGTTTCATAATCTGCTAGTATTTTATATTTAATTAGTCTAATTTTTACATTTTTTTAGTAAAGTGAAGTACATTTTTTTAAATCTGCTGTTATTTTTGTTTTACATCGCTGTTATAATTAGGAATAGCGCATAAGTTATAGCGCGGTGGGATATGAAAACTCCTCGCTTCATTCTGAAAAGTTCACCACCTTCACCTTCCTCTTTAAACTTTTACTCGTCGTGTCGCAGAGGGAGAATGTTAACTCTCGAAGAGCCAAATGATGCTTCATGTTCCAAGTCTTTAAGTGCAAAACTTAATACAGTTTGCGCATATTTTTTCATTTTACAGGTTATAAATAAAGACGCCCAAGAAATATTTATTCAAACATTCTTGTGTGCATCGAGAACCCTTCTAGGATTGCATAAAATTGTCATAATTTGCCCTCCCTTAACTCGCTAACTTATTTGCGTATATATCCCATTTATGAAGAGAAAGCGCTAAAAGAAAAACAAAACAGCTCCGTCGGTTCGTAATTCTTATCATTTTTTATACGCATGAAAAGAATTGAAATTGCGATAAAAGGTTAAATCGATTGAATTAGATATTGAAATATAACCTAAGGAGTCTAGAATAACTCCATTGAAATCAGATTAATGAAATAAATTGGTAAAATATTTACGTATTTCGAAAATGTTGCGTTTTCTAGAATAATTTGATCGTTTAATTGAATGCTACATTTCCCTGTGTATCTCGTTCTTTTTAATTCGACCACAGATATTGAAAGTTTGAGCCGCTGATTCTATTGTTAGTTTAACTCACGTTGTCCGACTTTCCTTTTCCGCCCTTCCTCCGAAAGGATTTTGTCATATGTATATGTCATTATGTTTGTAATAATCATGAATAGAAATTCGTGAGTAGAGGAATTGATCTCTCTCAAATTCGTATTTCAGTGGCGAGCCCTTAATCGCATTCTATCTGTTTCCTATTTTATGGATGTTTTCATTAAACGCGGGAATGGTCCGGCGGGGTTGCCACTCGTCCTCGACGGGAAATAATTACAGCGTAACCCGTCCAACTCTTATTACTCTTAACCTTCCTGGGCGGATGTCAGTCAGGATTGTTGAAAGCCGTAACTACAGCTTAGGGAAGTTGAATCCTGTTTCCATTCATGACTGTGCTTAGCGAAATCGTTGTTAAAAAAGTCTCGGAATTATACCGACGTTAAACCGATTTACGATTTGGTCTGGTGTATAAAAAAGGTTATTTAAGAACGATTAAACTTCGCCAACCGAGTTATCACTAAGTAAGTAGGAATTTCCCGTGCGTAGAACTGTTTGCGATTAAAGCCTTTAAAACCAACGATAAACATGTGAAAAATGCGACATGACTGGGATTCGAACCCAGGTCTCCCACTTTCTGGGCTGGTATTCTAACCACTAAACTATCATGCCGCGTCTCTTCTATACTGTTAAGGGAATGCTTTTGTGAATAAGGCAAGTGGCGCTCCACACAGGGGCATCAACCACCGCCAGGGGTATGGGAAAATCCCCCCAAAGGAAACCAACAAGGGAAATGTAAAGGTGATACATACTTTTCGCACAATGGGTGTGGAAGAAACGCTGTTTGGTAGTTTAGTGGTTAGACTACTTACCTGGAAAGTGGGAGACCATGGTTCGAATCTCGGTCATGCCGCGATTTTAAAATCGGTTTATTCTAGGGTTTTAAGGCGCACCTTTATGTGCGAAGTGTAACAACTTTTCCTTTCCCTTGTAAGCCTTTAAAGTTTTACTCCTACAGTTTGCGGAGATCTTATCTTTGCTACTGTGGTATCATAGATGTTCGGATTCCGTATTACTTTACGTCGTCGATGGATGTATATGTTATTTCACCAGATATGTTTAAGCAATGGGCACTGTTTCTTTCTCCTCCGCGAAGTTTATTATTCATGCGTATTTCCCAGGAAAAGGCTGACGCTTTCACCTTCGGTTAGTCATCATTCATACGCTCGTACGAACAAATTTGAATACCGCATCATTCTCTCTTATTTTCTTTTATCCTTCGAACATTCATCTATTGTAGCCGGTTGATTTGTGGGAGCTATTGTGAAGGGCGGACTTCGTGATATTCATGATACATATCATTTCTACGAAGACGGCAATTTTATTATTTTTACCCTCGAGGTGGTCGCAACAATTTTACGCTTAATAAATCTTAAAATTATATTTTACTCTCCGAGATCCTCAACAGACTTAAAAACGCGCATCTAACATTTATTCCGGGAGAATTAAATTCATTAACTTGGCAATTCCGCGTTTGAAATCCTAATAGGGAGTGATAGCACATTACATGAATTGCATACTTTAATCTGCAATTTACAGCCAAACACGCGTGACATATCTAGAGCATTTTCGCCGTTATATCCCTCAAAGCATATTGCACCTGGTGCTTACGGTTGGCCGCACATCGACGACCGTGCTATCTTGATTAATGTTCTTCAACCCTTCAGTCCCAGTCATCACCCTTATTGGATTTTGCGGAGTAAAGATTTTCGTGTTAATCGTGTATTTGCTACGTGCTCTTCTACAAGTGTATAAATTGTGCGCTTTAATGCAATCAAGGAATTTTTTAACACAATATTTAAGGCATTTGCTACCTTAAATTTTAAAGTCTTAAGTAATATTGGAAGTTCTGGCTGAAAATTATCGGTTTTTAATCAATGCTAATGTTAGAGTCACTATTTCTTTAGTTTTTTTGTATGGATTGATCTTTACTATCGGTGTCCACTTGGTACTGATGGTATAGTTTAATATAGTGATGGTATTGTAGTTTAGAGCCCAAAGTTTGTCCTATGAGATACGAACATTTCTGAACTACTCATTATACCTGGGAGAACTTTCAGTTGATGGTACGGGAATAACGAGCTGTAATAGGCCTGATAACTACATATTTCACGGAGCACGAAACACCTGCTTCTTACAATGGCCGCCAGCTGGGTAACTTAGTAAGTAGGGACGTCGCGTGGCCGTAATCTGTTATCTTCAACTGTTTTATCGATACGGAGGACTTATTGACCAAACGTTTTCAACTTTTCATCAGCGATTAATCAAGGTCTACTTCCATGCTAAATCTTTTCATTAAAACAGACATTCACCTAGATACTGTAGGATGCCTATCTCATTGGCAAGGATTCTGTAGGATCAGGACGGCGGACCCTTTGTGGGATGAGAGCCATGTTTGATGAAATAAAAGACTAGCGTACCATGTGATATGGTGCCACACCATAACGTAAGATGCTGACATAATCTCGCATGTAATTACGTCAAATATGGTCCTAAGATTGCGTTATTGATAGAATAATGATTAATTAACGGAATCTTATGTTTCAATTGAAAAATGAATTCCGTCACCTCTTGCAAAATAGTTTGTCTCGCGTTTCACTTGGGGCACCCGACGCTTGCACTGTGGCACGCGAGCCATAAGTTCGCAACTCCTGGTGTAGGATGACCAACTTTCATTTATTTTATCGATAGCTGGTAATTAAGTGGTATTTCATTAAATGAGCCCTCAAATGATTGTGTACAATCCGTTGAGTCGAGTTCAAAGTGTGTTGAGACAACTCACGCACAATCCGTATTCTTATCTCATATTACTTAGCTAGGAAAACCTACCGTAAATAGTGGAAATCTGAGTATCAAATAAGTTAAAGAGTAAGGAACGAATTCTCCTGTACAACGTCTGCGGTAACAAAATTCGCAAGCTTGGCATACCATATTAGCCGAAATCAAGAAAATAAACTGGAATTAATTTTTACTATAAGGTAACATTCTGCCTCAATCGTGCTACATAAAACTCTAAACCAGGGGTTATGAAACAATTTCAAGTCTCGTACTATGGACAAAAATTATAGAAAGAGATTAGCAATCATTTCATATTTTTGTGATAAAAATGGTTTCATTTTCTCTATTATCCTCTTCGTTATTTAAAAAATTTTATTTTCCCGATCCTTCAATCAAATTAATTTCTTTAGCACATTATTAGCGTACTGGTTATTCCTTGGACCATCGGTGTTACGTGTACCAACAGTTGTGAAACCCCGGTCTTCGAGACCGACGATCTGTTTATAGGACAGGTAAAGTAAGTAATTAACGAAGATCTTGACGAATCTTGATGTAAGTGAAATTTAGCGGTATTACCACTGGCATTATTTCACTCTTTTAACAGTATTGTTACTTGGTTCGTTGTGCTGTTATGTATTCATTCACTGGCTAGGAACAGCAAATAAAAACCGTGCATAGGAGGCGACTTATATGGGTGTTTTGGGATTGCATAACACGATGCATTTAAACCATACTTGTAGTTTTTCTGCGCAGTATTTAGCATTTTTGTTGAACCCACGGAACATTTTCATCACATATGTTTTGATGCTGTATGCGAAGTTGTTGAAATTATTGGGTACTTTAAGTGCATTAATTCACCAGCGGCAATCGACATATAAGTCCATAAAATTGGATTATTAGAGTTTTGGTAATGGCTTGATGAAAAACAATTAATAACCAGAGGCTCAAAAGATTTGCAAAAAAGATATGATTTGAGCTATGGGCTATCTTCATACTATGTGCAATTACTTTTGTACTGGAAGGGAACGGCGACATTCAAAGATAATGCCACATAATTGAGGTATAGCTCAGAAAATAAAACGTAAGCAAAGAATAATGGTGAATATTCTGCGGATAAGTAAATGAAATGCATATTTCTTTGAATACATATACCATTAATTGGGAAAATACGACAAATGGATGTCGGAAACAACTAGGCAAGCTGAATTAAAATCCTCATGAATGTAAGTTAATGCAAATCATTAAAAACTTAGGTTTAGAATTTTTCATTTTTGTCTCACAGCGTAAGAAACTTTCCTCTTTGATATGAGGGACGTCAAATTCATTCCTCCTATATTATTCCTGATTTATAATATGTTTGGTGCTCTGCTTCCTTGATTTCCGTTCCAAGCTGTGATTGGCGATTGTTAAAAAGCTTGATAGGCTTCCTGTCGATCGTAGTCGAACGTGTATTCCGGAACAGATCGTTCCTTCAACTTAATATCATATTACCTTCCTCTTAAGTTGGCGTATATTTTGTTCTGGGCGAGGCAGTTCGCTTTGTAATACCGAAACCTTATTACTGAATGAAAGGCGGTAATATAATAGAGAAACCTACGCAGGTGGATTCATTTATAGATAGGGAAAACAACGCGAGGAAATGTTATGTTATCGTTTTCATTTGGAAAATGTTTTGATTAATTATTCATGATTTTGACGGAATGCGTTAGAATAATGCCAACGGGAATAATGATGAAGATATTTCATGTTTTCTTTTTCAACATGTCTTCTGTACGTGAAATTTATGCAATATACGCGGTAGATGATCATATTTCATTTCAAACGTCATCAACCGTAGGGTGAATATTCTATCCCCTCGAGAGAAACTTGCTTTTATGCGTGGAAAATTATTTTTATGATTGTCACCGTGTTCGTCCATCGCCTGAAATCACATTGAGCGATAAAATATAAAAGTATTTTGTAAATTGTATATTTAGGAATCGTCTGCAAACAGTTTCTGAAACCCAAAGGGGCAAAATTAATTACAATCAAAACATTATTCCATCTCGTGGTACTCAAATGAACTGTCTGCCTTTCACGTTTTATCATATGTAGTCTTTTATTTACGGCACCGGTTTAACCACGTCCGTTGTGTGGGCAGTATGGAATTGCGAAGGATGCCACCTAAAATGATAGCGCAATCGACAAACATTTTCCAATTAATATTTAATCGCTTTTACTGATCGTTCGATTTATGCGTTAACCCGATTAATGGCCATTGAGGTGCAGTGACATTTTTAGTTCCTTGGAAACCCCATTGATCTCTTTGATGCTCAAATATCATAAACTTTCTGCTACTTGATATGTGAAATTGAGTACGTTTTTCTCAAAAAATCATTTTAATCCGTCAAGAACGTTCATCACCACTCAATACCTTACGATACATTCAACGGTAACTTAAATGAAGTCTAGGAAAAGGGGGGGAAATATCGACAGAAAATAAAATGATCTTTGAGAATCGGGAGTTTGAATTTGGAATTTAAAGTTAAATCATTTGATGAATTCACCACGGGATTCCCTGTCCAGACAACCGATGGTGGGCTACCGGATAGCCAAGTGGGCAACGCGTTCGACTTCAGTGAAAGCGGTCCCGGATTCGATTCCCGGTGGGAGCCTACGTGCGAAATGACCTAAGCTGTCGAAGCACTTTTAACATTACTACTACCACCACCAACCGATAGTAAATTGTTTAACTGTGGGAACCGGCTTATTTAGAATATCTAGCTTACAATTCATTACTCAGAAAACTTAATTTGGATATGAATATTAATTCGTCATTAATTTAATTATATATTTATAATTTCATGTGGTAATATTGGAAATAATTTTTCTCTCATTAATGAGCTGATAATTTCATCTGAGTTATTTTAATTTCTACATTAAAATGCTCTCCTTAATTAATTTTCACATATAATTGACTAGCTGAATATCTACTGCTATTATCCTGCTTCCATATTTTGTAATCTTATTGCATTGTTAAATGTAAGTTCATATAAAATAAAACGCTAAGTCGTAGTTAACTTAATTAGCGGAAACAATCAAGCGAAAATTCCTACCGAGAGTTGTGTAATAAGACCAATTTAAGAGTTTTACCTACGTCCATCCATGAAAGGGAAAAAGTTGTTTTTATATTTGTTGTCGAGATCTCTTTATAAGTAGCATATTATTGACATTTGCTGTTGGGTTTTCTTTGTGGGTAGTATTTTATTGATATTTTGTTCTTGTGATCTTTATGTCGTATGTTATGACGTTTATTGCCGTTTTTGTACCTCGTATTATTGATCTCTTTAAAAATATTTTAATTACTGGATAACGTAGCACCTTCTGATGAGTCTGTCCACTCAGGACTATATAGAGACAACTACTTTTGTAATACCCCAATTGAAATTTCACCTGAAATAAATTCTTATTCTAACAAAATAGATGATAGCTTTCTATCGTCTCTCAGAAATAATCTAAAACTTTTTAAATGAATCAAGAATCAATATTCTTGTACTGTGTATATTTCTTGTATTTAATTTTTATTAAAATATACTTTCTGGGAAATAAAGTTTCAAAGTAAGCTCTCCGTTTAGGAACGTGAAAAAACGGGCACTTTTATCTAAGACCTGAGATGTAATAAAAGCCAGGTATAAACATTTTTGCATCATATGGTTGAGTTCAGAACGAAAGATGCTTCGGTGCAACTTGTTTTCCTTTGGGATCCCTATACAGTTGAGTTTTCATTTAACTCCAAACTCGAGTAACCGCAATAAGAAATCCCACAGTAATGTATGCTAAGCTATTTACTCGATGAAATTAAATAGTCTTTGCGCTTAGGAGGTTAAATTTTAGGGTGGGAACTCAGTAAAGAATCGCTGGTATAGTAAAGCCGCAGGTACCGCTGTTTAGCTAAGAACGGCAAACACAACTTGTGACGATGTCAATTTCATACTCGGAATTTATCGCCAATTTCCCTGTCTTGAACCTCTAAGTTAGATTCGAGAGCACGCGGCTGACTCTTTAACTGTCAAAGAAACTCGACTGATTAATCCTCGCTTGCAACTTTGAAACTTATCTACCCCTCTCCCGACGACTTGTTCCGTGTTTCTGCACCGACATCGAAAAACTTAGCGTCACGTACAAGCACGTGCAGAGCACCGAAGTGAGGTCAACGGAGGTTTCCCATTTTTTTTACGATTTGAAACTTCGAAACAGTCGCTGAGGTAAGAATATTCATCCTTTTGCTGTTGATTACCGAAAAGGATGAAAGGACTCCGGCTTTAACATTAAACTCTCGTCACAAGAGTCTAATGCTGGAAAGCCTGAGTGTATGAATGAGTGATGGTTAGTGAAATTATTATGTCATGGTGATCTGTCGGTATAGTTGAGTATTATATCAGTATTGCTCTGGATTTGTTTTATCTGTCGAGGAATCCAGTATCTTACATTGGAAGCGTGCATCGCCTCGTGAGTTGTGTAACTGTAATCATGCGCACCTATCTTTGGTAAGGAAAGCGACGAAATGGAAAAATTACAGTGGCTTATCATTGTGTGACCTTTATTCCTTTGTAGTGCGGAATTTACTATAGTACGTATATCCGTTGGCTTTTTTGAGAGAAATTCAATCCATTTCAGATTTCAAAATGGCTGCCCTTAACAATGTACGGTAGGGACATCTGTACCAATACACGGAAAAAAATTGACAATTTGAATTATGAAGCCCGGGAAATTAAAAATTCCGCTTTTTTATATCTCACCACATATATTACGAGAGTTTGCCATTTGTTGCGCGGCGTCGCTTAGGTGTGCCGTTAGATTATAGATACTTCTTTATTTCACTCATCTTGGCCCACCGTGTTACCGTGACGTCTCTGGAGCCCAGAAACCAAGAACTTCTTGCAAAAGAGTGGCAATAAGTATTACAGATTATCTGATGAATCTATCCAAAGCTGCTTCATTTCTGGATATTACCAAATTAGATAGATATGCGACGAAAAGAAATTTCGCTATAAAATTCATATTGTATGTGCTTTAAAGAAAATGAAAAATTAATTGAAGTCGAAAGTTATTCCTGTCGGTCGGGCGGTCAATTTTTTATATTTCTGTGAAGAAAATTAGAGGGAAATGGGAGAATGCGTGATATATTTATGAAACTGTTGTACTAACATCTATGTACGTCAATTATTTAACAATTTTAGCGAGAAATAACAGCATGCTGGTGATAGCGATGCTTCGTTGAACGAAAATGATACGAAAAACTGTTATATTTTAGAATCCAGTTCTAAGGCAACAAAAGAAAATTTATTGGTAGAAAAGGTTCTGTTAACAACATTCTGTATAGTTCCACTATCCATCGTCTTTGTCGCAAAGTTTATGTAAATTTATTAAACTTTTCCGTCCCGAGAACTCTACGTCTAAACGTATTCACTTAGCCAGAGGGTACTCAACTTCGAGAAGTAAGGAACAGAAATATTTTTTTATCAGGAACAGGAAATTATATTATTCTCTATGGCAAATTGAAATAAAATAGTAGCAAAACCTAGTTATAGCCCGTAATCCAAAGGTTTTAGGGCTTATTTTATTTCTTTATGGAGTTTTAGGAATAATATCCAAGTGAATGATATCACGGAAAGAATGGTAGAATCAGTTCTGCGGAGTATTTGTTGTGTGAGTATGTACCTTGGGCGAAAAGTGGAAAGGTTTCTCAGATATGTGGGAACTGAAAATGTGAGGTTGTTGAGAAAATAAACTGCAGATCGTAAGGGAGAAAAGTTTTTAATTAGAGAAAAATGTATCGATCATTATTAAGAGGGAATTAATTTATGAATAAAGTATTTAAAGGAGAAAATACCGGAGAAGACAAATCCCATTGAATGATATGAAGGAATAGTAGTTATCTAATAATAAAGGATGTTTTTAAATGGGAATATTAAGATAATTGACTAGCTGAATATCTACTGCTATTATCCTGCTTCCATATTTTGTAATCTTATTGCATTGTTAAATGTAAGTTCATATAAAATAAAACGCTAAGTCGTAGTTAACTTAATTAGCGGAAACAATCAAGCGAAAATTCCTACCGAGAGTTGTGTAATAAGACCAATTTAAGAGTTTTACCTACGTCCATCCATGAAAGGGAAAAAGTTGTTTTTATATTTGTTGTCGAGATCTCTTTATAAGTAGCATATTATTGACATTTGCTGTTGGGTTTTCTTTGTGGGTAGTATTTTGTTGATATTTTGTTCTTGTGATCTTTATGTCGTANAATTAATTTATGAATAAAGTATTTAAAGGAGAAAATACCGGAGAAGACAAATCCCATTGAATGATATGAAGGAATAGTAGTTATCTAATAATAAAGGATGTTTTTAAATGGGAATATTAAGACACTTGTTCCTAACGAGAGGTAGAATAGTCTTGTTTGCGGCAATAAATTTCTCTCTGTCATTATCTTTTCTTTGTAAGTTAATTATTACAAGGAAGCAAAATCCTTTGATTGCTGTAGACGAAAATTTTGAAACTAATGCATTTATGATAATTTATCACTTATTTTATTATGTTAGTAAAAAAATCATCAAGAACATACTCATTTTGTGTAAATATACAACAAATATCCCACAAGGAATATTTTATTGTAGTATTTTGCCCGAAACATTAATTAAAGTAAAAGTTACTAAACTAAATTATGGATACACCCCTCATAGGTATTACCTGTCATGACCTGAAATTCATAGAAAATGTACATTTTCTATGAAATTATCCAAACCGTGGCGGAAATTTCAAATATTTTTTACGTTATCGACTCGAGTAAAACTCAAACGACGTGCAACCTAAGTTTTATGTTAATTTACCACCAATATTTTCTCCTCACGGATCCCCGCTACAAAACTAAGAGGATTCTTTCAAATTTAGCTACTGATCGATGTATTCCCAAGGTGAAACGGACATGAAAAAAGTCTGACGGAACTGGGACTCGAACCCGGGTATCCCAATTCCGGTTGGTTGCTCTATCCAGTAAGCCAGAGTTCCCCAAACTTTTCCTCCGGCGGAACACTTTATCAATTCTATGATATCAGCGGAACACCTAGGTTACTTTTTCTGTCAATAAATATTAGTAATAATGGATTTCATTAAAGTAAGAGTCAATGGTTTGTTGAATTATCATTCTTCGTAAGTTTCCGCGGAACACACTTTGGGAAACCCTGCATTAAGCTATCCCACCAGGCAATTGGGAGACCCGGCTTGAGTCCCGTCAGACTTTTTTCATGTCCGTTTCTCCTTGGGAATTTTCCTAGGTGCACGCCATATCGTGCCAAGTCAGCTAAACCTTTTTCCATGTGTGATCGATGTATGTTTTTATGAACTAAATTAAGATGTGAATCAAAATTTAAGAATTAATCCTTAAAATAAAGACAGTCATCACGTTAGTAAATAAAAACGGGTATAAATTCAGATGAAGCTCTCACCAAAAAGGGTTGTGCATCTATCGTATTCGTAACATTCTTATGCGAAAGGAAATTTTTGTCATGAGATAAAATTACTCTTCCTTTCTCTTAGAATGCCTTCTGAAATACGTCGTCCGTATCTAAACGTTCTAGTAACATTTTGAGTGTTCGCTATTCATTAAAAAAGGCATATTTTCCTATCTTATAAATCGAACGTCGATTTTTTCCTTAATAGACATTTTCAAGGAGCATTTCTTTCTGTACAACGAAAGTCAGAGGTCGCCAACCTTTTCTGACCTAACGCCCACATTTGTGCAGTAAAATTTTCTATCGCTCAACGGTCTCTGAATTTAATATGTAAGTAATCACACGAGAATTCATATTTACGATCATGTAATTTTTGATTATTCGTCATAGTATGATTAGAAGAAAGGTTAAAATAGGGCTTCCTTAAAAGGTGCTGAAAATGCATTATCCGTCAATAGCATCTTCTGTTGAAGTTATCAAATTTTCATATAGTTTCCTCGATTTTAAGTTCTTCGTCTCAATTGGAATGGGAAATAATATCAAGCTTTCTAAGAGATTTTTAGTTTTCTTTTTCAGCGTATTCTACTAGATTTGTTGTTTCAGATAGCAAAAGTTATCTAAAAATAGTACGTAGAGATTTGATTTATGTAACACGCCAAGCGCCCGTTTTCTGGTTGCCATGGTGATTTCGCGGAGAACCAGTATGAGATTTTTTGGTGTCATCGTTGAGGAAGAAGCATTACTATAGCACACCTTGAGAAGTTAGAGTTCCTGATACGGAGACAGAATCATCAACTTCGACGAAACTCGTTGGCTCCTTGAAAGATGTGTGACAAATGGACTATTTCTTTTGTAACTGTTTACATTTTCTGTTTTTGTGACATTAAAAGAAGTATTGGATAAACAGTCGCTAAGCATTATTACAAAAGAGGTCGCATTAGACAGGTGGTCACCAAAGCAAAATTAGGTTGTAAGATGTTGGAAAACTTGACCCTATTTAAGGGAATTATAAAATACTCTAAACAGAGCTTGATTGCACGAAAATACTTAAGTTTAGATGTATAAGTGTAGAGAGCGAAAGAAATTTAAAATTGGCATAGCATGGAAATTTAAAAAATCAACCTGATAGATCGTTTTCAGATAGGAGGTTTTATTTAGGATGTTTTTATAAATCCCTCTAACGCTATTGGATTTCTGCATCTTTTTGAAAATCAAGTCAGCTTTTATCTCCAAATTTTATGGAAAACCCATTTTAATTTTTCCTTTTTAACTTAGCGCGAATTGTAAACTTTTTGGAAATTATATCCTTTTAGAAAAATATAGTGTGAGAGTTAATGGTTTAAACTGGTCACTATAAAGGAGGTATATTTCGTTCATAGTTCCCCACGTAGTTGGACAGTGTTCACAGTAGAGAGGTGGTAGGTGTACGCAGAAAATATTATCTGTAATTCTCAATACTTCTGCGAGGACCAATAAAAAGAGGTCACATTAAGCAGATGGTCACTGTAAGGTGGTGGTCTCATTGGCAGGTTCTACTGTATTTAGAATATTTTCAATCAAAAAACTATGCTTGTTTCAATAGGTAATCAATCGGGAATGAAAAACGCGTATGAACGTCATAGGAAAGGTTTATATTCTTTGGGGCAGGGCCGTGCAGAAATGATGAAAGGCTCGCGGGTTAAGTTATAATTACATCCCTCGTTGTGATGATTTTTAACATGTTCTTTGTTCCCAAGCCAGGAACATTATTCAGGGGAGTATAATAAAAAAAAATAATACAGCCTATGTCCTAGTGAATCTTAATATTTATCTTAATATTAAATCGTACTTATAACCCCTGTTATATAGTAATGCAATTTTAGTGGATTCACTGTGAAAATCGTTAGTTTTCAATTAAGTCCTTTCCGGCTGGAGACTTCCGAAAATATGCTGGTAACGTTGTGGATGCAATTAGCCTATCGGCCATTTCCTCGTTCTTGGTGCTAATTAACGTGCAAGCGAAGGTTTAACTGTGGTCAGGTCGCAACACCGCTCGCAACAATCGCGCACCCGATAACAATCCTCGCCGCGACGATATTGGGACGACATATTTCGAAAGATTAAGTGCCCCAGTTACAAAGCCAGTTAAGCTCACTTTGTATTCATCCATGACCTTGGTATCGTTACCCATAATTCAGTCGAATCCTCTTGCTACCGAGCAATGAACGTAGATTCCGTAGGTAAGATGAATAATTCAAAAATTTGGAACCGACGAAAGATAAATTCAAAAACCGCACGACGCCGGAGCGACGGTCGCCTAGAAATGTGGTCACGTGACGCTGTAATCGCGTGACTGACGCCGCGGGCAGCTAAAATGCTTACATACATATTAGGATCGATACGCATTTAAATAAATTTAATTGCGTTTTGCCACGTATATCGTATATATGGTATGCACAGACGAACACGCTTCTGCGGGCGAGTCACGCAAGCGAAACAAGTGTTTCCCTGACTTGGCTTTTGGAGACAGGATATCGTGGAACCATAACAATAACATCCTGGTTGTATCACTGCAATGTTTCGGCTATTCTGGGACAAAATTTACAGGAATTAACAGTTACTTCGATGTAAACCCGTCCAGTTTCTACAATATTTCGAGTCTCGCTGCAAATTTTATGGTATTTCTATCACGAATCGAAGAAAAATTAAAATTTATTTCGATTGATTTTTCCCTCTGCTTATTTTAGTTATTATTTACATTCGCCGTCCTATTAAATCGATAAGCAGAAATTCTGGCCCTGTTTTCCCTGGGTCTGTCGACTGTTTTCCATCGCTAAAGTTTAATCGTATTGCAGGCTCCCAACTCTTCTCAAAAGCATTCAAAAAATAGGAATTCCCAGGTTAGATATTTATCCCTACTTAAGCAATATTCAAGGTATTATACTGATAGAAAGAAGAAAATATTGACTCCGAATAGGGCTATCTCGGCCTTTGAAATAAATTTATATTTAGTTTTTTCAATAAATCATGTTAAACAGTTAACAACTGAACTTAAGAAAATACTTAGCTGTGTAAAAACTGTTAAATTTGGTAAAGAGTTGCATACCATCAGTTTTAAGGACAGAGAAGAAAATTGTCTACTTGTGTCTTTTGGTATATAAGTTACATGTAGTTACGCTACCCCTCCGTTTTCCGCCCCAATACTCCATTTTAAGTAGCGTATCCTCATTTTTAAATAATAAAACCATTATAGTAAGCTTATATATTTATAACATACCAGAGGCAGATTTATAATTTGTCGTAGTAGGCGGTAGCTGAGGGCCTCATCTATATGGAAGGCCTCGATAAGACTGCCCATGAACTCACAATATCACAGGACATAATGTTTCAAACTTCTTAGAGGTACGATGCGTTAACGAGTACTCGTTTTCAGACTCGGGAAAGAATTTTCTATATGTCGAGTAAGTCTACATAATTTGTTTATGGAATATGTTACGTAATATGTCACTCTATAATTAAAAATGTATCCAATTCGATGTAATTTAGAGATATACTACATATAATTCAATATGTTGTTCGCAACGGTGAAGCCACTGAGTTTTCTTTGACTAGCATTGTATTTAATGAAAAATTCGAATTTTTACTCGCATGATTCCTAGTGAGGGCCTCGATCTGATCTTTGCGCTAAGGGCCTCTGATGGTTTAAATCCGCCTCTGTAACACACATAACTAAATCTTTCATGGAAACTTTAAATGCAATTTTACTTCGCAATGCAATTAGCCCATCTTTCGCGATCCTGTCTAGGTTATAATAGCCGGTTTTGGGATACTCGATTAAAAATCCCCTTCTTTGAAATATTGGGGAAGTGACAACAGAGCGGGAGAGTGGGAAATGGGGAATCCACATTACCCGGGCTCAGTTATTGAGGCCCGTATCAGCCCACAATAATAAGTTAGGGGAGCACATGCCATTTGTTCGAGGTTTTTACGAATATCTTCATTTACGTGAACATTGGAAAACTTGTTATACAACAATTTGTGGGGTCATACCACTGTGTATATGAGTCTCAATTTAAGAATTTTCCTTATTACTGGTATTTGATTCTCAGCGGAATTACTTAAGCAATAATAAATATGGTGTGTATTGGTAGTTCTAATAAGAATTTTATAGACTCACTCTTGAATTATACTTACGTGAATTAAGAACTAATGCTTCGTGAATTACTTTATCTCAATCAACGATTTTAGACTGGATTTACGTTCTATTAACATATTTTATTAGTTTTAATTTTAAACTGATAAAGATTGGAGCAATATTAAAGAAATCTTAATAAACATTATTATTGAAATTTTAATTCATTTTAATGAAAGCCATTAAATTCCTGTAAAAAGAGAGATCTCAAAAATAGCCACGTTTGAAGTCTTTGTATGTACAGAAAGGGCACCTGAATGACTCCCAGCCAGGGCAACAAATCTCCTCGGGCCGGCTCTGAATATTTATATATATTGATAAGAGGGTTATTTTTTAGTACATTATATACTATTAGAATCCATTTCAAAAATACCGAAATAAAGTAGACAATTATTGGAGGCTCGCAGTTTACTTTACACCCGAGTCCGCGGCTGCTCTCGACACTCCATTTACACGTATGCGGAGACTTTTCAATGCGAGCAGTTCATCAAGATTAGTGGCATTCATCACGTCAAAGTCTGAGGAAAAATACATAAACTACATATACTGCCTTATTGCGATGGGACCCAATACCTATTATTATGCGTAAATACTTACATTTTTATTATTAACATAGATATCTTAAATTAAAGTGAATTTCCATTAACTCATGAGCAGCTGAGACGCAAACGACAGATAGATGGACTCTTTATTGATGATATCTTAAAAGAATATTTTGTTGTAGAAGCTAGAAGATAGCTCCGTCTTTGGCAAAAAAGTTTTGTCGTCATAAGTTTCCTACCCTTCAGTAGGTTCATGTGCCTTAATACGTATTCTCCACTAATCGCCATCTCCTTCACCTCCCTCTAACCCACCCCACCCTTTATGTCCCTCGTATAACAACTTTTGTCTCTATCTTTCCTTCTGCTCTTCCCCTATATTCTTCCCTCAATAACACTGTAGCAATCTCTTTCCCCTCAATACTTAAGCCACTCATTTCCTTTGTCGACATTTAATTACTTCGATTAATACCCTCTCTTCCCCAACCATCTCTAGTACCTCTGTGTTTGTTTTAACCCAAATTACCCTATCCATTCTGTGCCATCCACATCTCGAATGTCTATAATCTTTTGATGTTCTCCTTTCGTACGGTCCACGTTTTACACCCACACAGCAAAACACTCAAGACCAAGGATTTTACCAATCTTTTCCTGATTCCTCTAGTCATCAGTTTCCATCGTTTCACGAGAGCTTCCTTGGCCAATACTACCCATTTTACCTATCCTCATCTGTAGACCTCCTAAGTAAGAGAAATCTATCTATTCTAGTTTTTCACAATCTAATCTGATCGTTAACTTCGCTTTCTTTAGTTTAAGGAATCTCATTACTTTAATGTGTCTTACATAAGTTCCATAGCCTCTTAGAACTATTTTATTTAGTTTTCTATTTCTAAATAAAATTTAAGGCTACTTTTTGAAGTATCTCTCCGTGCCATGGCGGACGATTTTTCGATGAAGTAACTCGTAAGATTCCTTTGGTATTCAGGTAGATTAGGTAAGGTGTTAATACACCCCCTGCCATACGCCATTGGCGGTCAGTGGGGTATAAAGTAAATCTATTCGACCTGGTCTCTAATACTGCTGCGCGATTTGGAATCTACATGTTATATTTAGAGATGGTCCAACATAGAGCAGACCGTTCCGTTAGTGGAGGTTTCAGGTTCGACAGTAACGTTACGGTAAAATAAATCATATAATGATGAAATCTCTTGGATGAAGCTCTCTCCAGGTGAGAACACCTTATTACCTAGGAAAACTCCAAAAATTCATCGATTCAGAACTTGTAGACAAATTTAAAGACGGTTCCATTAAACAACGTTCGTGATCTCAGGCAGTTATCAACAAAACGTTGCAAGGAATGAATCGCTAAAACATGTAGTTACTTATGGTCGTTCTTTCTTCATATCATCAGAAAACCTAATAGGGTAGATTAGGTAAGATGTACACCCCTGCCATACGCCATTAGCGGCTCGTGGGTACAAATATAACCTCGATATTGTACGATTATATATATGGTATGATTTGTAAGTCCACGCACATCTGCATGCATTCTCTTTTCAATCAGCTCGAATATACTGAAAAATGGATACATCTTTCCTGATTTTTTTTATTTCAAAAACTCGTTATTCGTATCTGACACACAATAACTATAACGCATGGAAGTTTCTCTATGGATAGTTCACTCTCCTCTCATTTTGTTGTTAAACGCAAGGCTCGGATGTAATTGAAAGAGTAAATGTTAATGAGGGTTTAAAATGCAGACGTGGTATTACTTTGTTACGATATGCTCTGGAATATTTCCAAGACATCCCTGGTCCGCATGCGCACAGAATGGCAATGAAAAGGCGGTAAAGTCTTTTCTGTTTCCGGTCATTGTGTAATATTGAGGATCAGTACTGGAGAAAACGAGGCGAAAATTTATTATTGAGATGACATCCTAGGAATATTCGAATTGATGGGTGGTCTGTTTCTTGCCGTAGCTTGTTAACTATACCTAACAACCAGCCAGACTATTTAAATTTTTCCTTTAGAATTTTCATAAAACAAAGTAATATTTTGATTTACACTACACAGACTTTTGCAAACTCGGAATTATGCGGTTCATGATTTTCCTCTCCGCTTAGTCTCTCACGCATGGAAATTGCAATCTTGCCTTCTTTGGCGCAATTAAATAATAATGATATCTTTCATGGAAACAGGAAGCTCCCAATTACGTCCATTTTAATTAAAATTTACGAACGAAAACAACCATTCCCTAGCCTAAGAAAACCCGCGAAGCCAGGACTCGAACCCGGGACCTTGGGGATGGGGCTCGAGCGCACTGACCACTCCTCTATCGGAGCCGCTTCAATTGAAAAAGACCAATATATATTAGAATAATTTGATTCAACAAAGAACACGTTATTTCTACAAACAAGGAAAAAAATATTACCTCGCTATGAAGAAATTCTGCATGAAAAAAGGAATTGTGTTTAGGAGTTTGTTAGATCTCATGAATCCATCGACAACAAAATAACTTTGTTTTACACAACACATTTACTTTAATATGATTTGTATTGTATGTAACAAGAACAGAAGTTTTTATTTAAAAAATGTCCACTGAATTAGCGTTTTTCATTGCCCTTGGTCCCAATTAAATATCGGTCGGTGACGCTTGGCAAGAATTGCCTATTTTGCGTGGGCTCTCGCATATATAGGCGGTAACTCGGGTGAAATTAGAGGTATCTATATACAACGTTGTACAGCATTGTCCACCAATCGCGTAACTTCGTGGTATTACTGCTTGTATTCAAAAGTGTATTCGTGAGAAAACGATATCGGAATTACTGGAAAAGATTCCGGAAGATGAAATAAGTCAGGTCACAATTTTTATGGAAAACTTATCCGTTTTAAATATAACTTAGCAAAATACCACTTGTCAAGAGAACGAAAACACGTCTAGTCGCGTAAGCGTCATCTGTAACTGAAGAAGCTTATATCAACATAGGCATCGACGAAGCATTACAAGGAAGTAATCACTAAAACAGATATATTTACTTCTGGATCAATAAAAAAAAGCAGCTTTCATAAACACAACGTTGAAATCAGAAAACGGAAAGGGTTGGAGTGAAGAGGGTTCTTGTCCATAATAACCCTAATGTAGGATTATCGGAACATATTAGACAGACGAAACATGCAGTTTTTCATTCTCGGTTAGTACCATTCATTAGTACGTTAGGACGAGACCGACGTGGGAAATGTGGCAGTGCAACTTCCCTCTGCCCTAATTCACGATTGTCACCATGCGACGCGATAAGTTGACATCCGTGATACACCGTATCAAATTAGGGTTCCGAGCCACTCGGGAAAAGTGATTTTAGCGGAAGCCGGCTTCGCATGCCTCAGCAGACTTGGGGTGGCCTTTTGTCCGACAAAACGATTTTTGATGAATTTTCATGAATACAGTCCATTGAGGTGCGAAGAAAAGGCGGTGTAGTATTACATGTGGTTGTGTTCAGTGTCGTATACATGTTGAGCGCATGACCTTTAGGTGCCACGAGCTGTAGCAAAATCAGGAAAGATGGAAAGTGATCAGAAACGGAAGGATAAGTATGACGAATCAAACGAAAGGCGACCAAAGAGACGCGTCATGAGACTTGTTGATAATAATTTGGGAGAAACGGAGCAAGGAAGAGATCATTTGGAGGAAATTTAACGAAAGAATATGAAGTAAGAAGCGAACAGAAGACAAGGACAGATCAAGAGCAGGACTTCACTGAAACTTCCTAGCTAAGTTAGGTTATTGCCATATAAATTTTAATTTGGGATATCAAAATAATAATAATTGCCCTCGAATCTCCTTGGACATCCTTTGACTTCAGTGAAAGCGGTCCCGGGTTCGATTCCCGGTGGGGGATCGCGTGCGAACTGACCTTAGCTTTCGAAGGACTTTCAAAATTACTGCTAATAAACTAAAGTTAGGCGGGGATGTTGATGTTAAAACACCCCTTGCCATTAGGGGTGAATATATAAGTAAATACTTGCCAAAGGGGTTGCGATTTCTGAAAATTCTCTCATACACTCGCCAGAATCTTAATGTGTTTCAACTATTAGCTGTTGAAATTCCTTTCAGTATTGAGAATTAAAATAGATGAAATCGTAGAGATTCTTCGCTATGACTTTTAGTTTGAAATCCCGCGTAAAACCTTAGCAAATTGCTTGTTTTGCTTGATTCATTATAATGGAGCGATCAACACCCTCTGGATATGCCAATCACTAGCGGCTTGCGGGGCTCATAAGTAAAATTATGTGTGAATAAATAAGTTAATCGAATCGGTGACTTGGAAACAACTCGACAAGGTGGTATTTCTGACTATATCCGCGGTTCCGTCATCTATAATGATACAATGTTGCTTTCATTTCCATTGCTGTACGCATATGAGCAAGTTTGAAAACACTTGCTCATATGACTCTGTCACTCTGATAGATCGATCGGTTGAAATCGGTGGCAATGTTTTACTGCAACAGAGAGCATTCTTTTTGGAGTTCACATATTGACCCTGAAGTTTCTTATGAGAATTGTGAAGATGTCACAGGTATGTATATCTACTGGTAAAGTTTTGTTGTTTTAATGAACTTCATGTTCTGACTTAATGTCAGTGCAGTGGCAATATTCGCGATACTTAGCTGAGCTTTTAATGCCTGGTCTTTTAATCGTTCATTTTTGTACGTATATACACCCTTAGTGTAAATCTGAATGCAGTATGTCGCGAATTTTTACCTTTATGAGACCCTACTTAATTATACGCGCTATTTTTTGGGGTTTTTCTTCAATTTTCGGAAGAATAGCATAATTTACCGATCGAAGTGTGGTGCTATATTCTTATTTTCTTAACCGAGGTAATCGACAGCACTTTTCTGCTATGTTATATGCATTATTACATAGTCCTGCTGCAGTTTTGTCGTAAGTACCTAAGTTTCGAAACGTTTCTCATCTCATTTTACTAACTGAATTGAGACACCACTCTTGTGCAAATAAACCGTAGCGGAAGAATTCTTTTACAGCGAAATAATTTTTGTGGAAATGTTTTTTAGTGAAACCATACCAAATAAAGACATTTTTTTCTTAACTATGTAAACATTTTGTAGGGAAAATATTTTAATTATAATAATGCATGGAAAATGTGTATTAGCCCACGGTATCCTACGGTTGACTTAAAAAATTGTCCATAGTCATCTCAACCGTAGTCAATCTGGTTTAGTTAATCTGAAAGGTTTTGGGCTAGTTTTAAGGATGTAAAGCACAAAAGTGGAAGTAAGAGTAATTCTAGTCTAATATTAAAATTTTTTATGGCCGAAGAAATGACGGAGTTATAACCATAATCGATTGCAGTAGCTATTGTTTGGAAAAAAAATAGTTTCACTTTCCATGATGGTGCTGTTGACAACAGAAAGGGCGGTGGAAGGGTCAGTTAAGAATTTGATCGACCAGTAATGTTTTATTTGTATTTTAAATCTCTATCAAGTCCATGCTTACCGTGCCATCGCTCAAAATTAATCTAATCTGCCCGATGAAATGTATTACCTATTTCCATGAAATCAACTAGCTTAATAATTTGTGTTAGAAATTCTATGATTAGAAAATAACAGATTTGTTTAATCAACTCCCATTGGTTCATAGATTTCAGACACCATATAAATATTTGGTAAAATGTTTTTACTGCCATTTGGTCTCCCAATATAAATATCAACATCCCGTTTTAAGATATAACCTAATTTCGTTAAAAGAGATGACCCTGTGATGGTCCTTTTGAGTAGTCCTGCGTATCGAAAAGAATTTGTGAAACTGTCTACGTTGTGCACTGGTTCCCTATGTACTTCAAAAGAGAAGACAAGCCTGCGAAATTTAAAATCGAAAAGTAGTTTGTGCAGTTCCTCTATTAACCATGTTTGTTAGAATATGTAAAATATAAATTTGAAAAACAGTATTCGTAAGGACTAGTCATTCTAACTAGTCATTCGCGGTTATTTTCACGAAAATTAGAGATACTTCTTCGTTTCAATAACCACTAATTCTCTCTGAGGAATATGAATAAACGTCACGTAGAATTGTTCTTGACCAATACCGAAGTATAATATAACCATTTATTTAACGATTATTATTCAGAATCATTTCTTACAACGACTACCGGTTTTCTCTCTCCGACGTTATTCATAATTACATTTCAGAGAAAATATCGATACTTATATTTTTTCGATAGAGGACAACTTTTATTTGCTCGACGAAGGAAAGCAAATAAAATTTTGGTATTTTCAAAAGCTGTACATGAATATCTCATGTTGGCAAATCCTTGTAAAAAATAACGTATTTGGAAGACATTCTTGAATATATATTTATCCTTGCATAATTAACACAAGTTGTTTGCCTCTAGTTCGTAACTATTTTTCGTCTTGATATAAAAATTGAATCACGTGTTGGTCTTAAACACTAATTTTATAAAATATTGTGAAAGATTCTGTAAAATTTCTTATTGCGTGAATAGGACCACGTCCTTAGAGTCGTCTTCGGCAATGATGGAACTTCGCTATGCATTTAAAGTGTTATCTTTTACGTAGAAAAATATTTAGATATTTGCTGCCATTCGGCGAACATAAAATCCAACGAGTACTTGCCTGAGCATCATCAGCTAACCAATCCAACCTTTGTATATTCTCTTCTTGGAGTATTTTTACCGCCAAAACTACCCTCAATAATACATGCTGGAAAATGTTCGATGAACTAATTTCCAAAGTGGAAATTCCTTTGGAAACCCCATATAAAACAATTTCCAGAAGTTACTCGTTGTTTAAAGCGCGTCGTTCGAGTGGCTCGCGCGAGTTACAAACAAATGCTATGATGAGGATCAAACGAAAACTCACGTATGATTCAGGCGAAGTTCTCAGAAGTGGATGTAATGATATTCAGAGATGAACTGGAAGGCGGATGGCAGCTTTTACCCTGGAGAACTCCCTCCGCCATCCGCCGCTCCTGGATTCACGAGTATGACCGTATCTTCTTGCGTTAGCCCAGGAACGTTGTGACGGTCCAGTCGCAGACGTGTTCTCCGCGACTGCGGCGAACTGGGATAGAGCTACCGCGCAAGTCTTTTAACACCCCTCTCCAGGGTCGGATAATACCCCCACCATCGTCTCCTGCTTGAACCGACGCAAGATTCGACTCGATTCCGTTAATTCATTTGCGCATAAAGATTTGATTGTGCTTCTTTTGCCGGAAGGATATAGGAATACGTGTGCTTTGCCGTCCCAATTTTTATAGCCCATGACTGGATCTTTGGCGTTCTCGCTTTTCTGTTTTAATTAGTCATTTGTGAATATTTTGTGCCATTGAGGATGATTTCAAATTTTATTTAAGACAAATACTTATGTACTGGTTGTGAATGATTGAGTTGTTGATTTCAGTATATTTATTCTGTACTTGGAAACGGGACCTCTTTCAAACTTTGGAGTTGGTAACTTTTAATTTAATTCCATCGCCGATTATTCTGTGGTGTTTGTCTTGCAATTTCCGTAGCCTGCTAAATGACTTCGAAAACTGATTAATCGCGACTTGTCTGTCTTACCTACATATTTGCTTAAAATCTTGCTGGTTATTTTATTTACCGCGTTCAAATATCATGCGCAATGTCATGAGATAAGACAGACAAGGTCATTCTGGAAACAGTTGAGCGTAGGACACCGCAATTTCTTTGAGTTCACACCGGCTGAGAATTATCGGCAAAATTAGGCTCTTTTATAGATTACTAGCCAATATCTATCCCAAAATAATGGCTGAAAAGACTGCTTTGGTGATACTTGCTGAGGGAGCTGAAGAAATGGAATTTGTCATTTCTGTGGATGTTTTGCGAAGAGCAGAAGTAAGTGTTGTATAAAAATTAGTTTCACGACTGAACTTAAATAATTTTTTATCATCCGCTACCTGTTATAAATGTTCTCAAAGGTGAAAGTTGATGTTGCTGGGCTAGCTGGTATTAGTGCGGTTAAGTGTAGTCGAGGTGTTGTCATTACTCCAGATATTAGTTTGGATGACGCAGCTTCGAAAAAATATGATGTCGTTGTACTACCTGGTGGTAAAGCGTCTTGGACTTTGGCAGAAGTAAGTATATATAAAAAAATTAATTTAGGTTAATATACCTATTAAATACTAACCAATGATGTTTCACTGCTGTAGTCGCAGAAAGTTGGTGATGTGATTCGCCAGCAGGAAAAAGAAGGCCGTATGGTTGCTGCTATTTGTGCAGGTAATATTTTCATGTAATTTATATTTTGATAAAGTGGTGAACGTAAAGAAAATCTCTTTTGATATGATTGTGATCAATAGAAATTGCATTTTCCGTGATGTCGTTCATAGTTTACCGTGTTGTTTTAGAATATTTGCCAAATATTGGTAAGTTTAATAGTTTATTTATAATTTTCTCATTTCAGCTCCCATCGCACTAAATTCTCATGGTGTAGGTATTGGTAAAAATGTCACATCATATCCATCTGTAAAGGATCAATTGATTGAAAAGTTCAAGTACTCAGAAGAAAGGGTTGTTGTAGATGGTTAGTACTAGTAATATTTGTATGAAAGTATTCTCTTATTATTATTGAATATGAAGGGGATTAATAATGTATTTTCCTTGACAGGTAACCTGGTGACAAGCCGCGGTCCTGGAACCGCTTTTGAATTTGCTCTGACATTAGTGGATAAATTGGTTGGAAAAGAAGTTGTGGAAAAGTTGAAGAAAGAGATGTTAACGAATTTTTGAAGTTTTTCTGCATTGCCTTGTTTTATATTGTACAAAATTGTTAACGGTTCTACGACATCATATAGAATAACTGTGAACTATTCAATAAATCATTGAATTAAATTTAATGCATTTCTTATTATTACACGATGGTTACATTATCCAAGGTATACATATACCATGTGTAATTCTAGTTTGTATTTATTGCTTTCCTGTGATTTCCCTACGATGTTTGAATCAAAAACATTTTTGGCAGACAACGATTCGTGGTAATTTACAAAATATATTATTTGTTATTTCTAACAATAACTTTCTCTGGTAAAATTCGATTGATCAATCGCAGAAGTCTTATGCATTGTTTCTTTAATTATAATAACTCATTCTGAGTTGATTGTTGAAACGCAAATTTGTAAGCACGTGAAGATGGCTAATAGTTTTAAATTACACGTGAAAGAATATCGGTTTAATATTTTAATAAAACTGAAAATACCAATAAGGCTGTGAGAGAGCATGTCGTAGGCTGAAATTAGCTTTAAGATTACGCACCGATTCCCTCCAATTTTTTCTTGAAACATCCGCCATCTTTACCCCAGGATTCGACGGGTATCGGCTGCGAGCAGAAGCAGACGAGTTTCACACTAAGGAGAGTGTTCGGGTACGGGGTCAGTCGTGGTCGGAGATCTTGCAGTTTTTGCTCATGGTAATTACACAAATTTTGCTATCTCTCTTCTTCACAACTTTCTACGCTGTGTGTAGACCAAATTTAGACTTAATTTCTTTAATTTGAGCTCGGCGAATCTTTAATTCACTGACTCTTATTGTACTGATGTTGTAGATTCTCAAATGACGTAAATTTTTAATATAATGTCATTCCTGTTGATGCTCTGTAATATTCTAATGAAATCGTGTGTATGGCTAGAATTATTTAATAAGTTAAGCAGAGAATCCTTTAAGTGCATTATTAAATATTTTGTTACTCGTCAGTTTTAAGCCGTAGTGGGACTATGGATATTTCTATATGATTTCAATGATTGTATGGCCAGTTTACCTTCATATGTTATGTATCATTATTTATTTTAAGTTATCCATTTAATTCGAAGTCATAACTATTTTATCATAGGAATTTCGACCGTTAGGAAAGGTATCTTTCAATATTTCGTAAGTATCGTGATAGCTTAAACGCGATATATCATTTATTTCTTGTATAAATTAGTGTTTTCTGACCACATCTAAAGGAAAATAAACGGCCAAAGCTATTTTTAGCTACCTTTCTCGTGCATGAATCTGACACTTGATTTCGTATTGCATCACAGAAACGGTTTTTACTTCGTTGTGGCGCCCATGGACCTTAAGGTTTTGTGTACGTGAGTTTTAAATAATAGAGAATGCCTACCACCATCTTTAGTTAACCGATAAAATAAATTCAATTCTTGCTCGAATTCTGATTCTATTATCGACGTGCGTGTTTTATTCCTTGTTGAGTATTAATGAAATCTGAAAAGTAGGAAGTAATTGTTGACGAAAATCGCTGGAAAATCATCTTCTCTTACATAAGTCACAATAATTATCGTATGTGTATTAGCATTTGTAACAATTTTTGTTCGCATTAATCAGTGATGGAAGTTAAAGACCATTTTAGATTAGGTGTTCCTTTCCCTATCATTCAGGACGGCACGACGTTGTATGATTGTGCCAAACGTGTTCTGGTGGAACTTAAGTGCACGACATTGTCTTGTATGTTGCTGATGTTTGTTTTAACCATTGAGTAAGTTTTTGAAAAGAGGCTTAGTTTGATTTAGGAGAATTATTACGAAGAAGAATGAAGTCATGATGTTTTATTCAAATAAAATTATTCTTGTTATGATCATCGTGGTAACTCAAGTTTATGTAATTGTTTTCTTTACCCACATTGCTCATGCTGGGAGTGAATTCTTTGCGATTCATAGCTAATGGTATATTGGAAAATTACCAAAAGTCATAATAGTGACTACTTCTAAGTATTCGTACTTAATTTTCGTCTTCTTACTTGCTGAACTTCAAAGCTATTGTTACGAGAAAAACAAAATCCTACTACCGTACTGTATATGTTGCTATGGCAACATCCCATGCTGTTTTTTATGGAAACGTATTTTCAGGCCAATTTATTTTGATTATCATCTAAGTACTTTTTGAGAGGAAAAAAAGACCAATACCTAGTTATTGTTGCCCCAATACAGTCATGCTTATAGATTTTCATTTCGGTTTTCTTTAAGCTAAAGCTGTAACCAGAATGCAATGACTTTTCTTTGAAGAATTGACATTTTAATAGTTTGTTCCTTTTTGGTCATTTTCTTAATTTTAATGAATTGTCAATTGCTTACTTTTAGAGCTGATCTTATTGTTTCCCTCAAGGTGGGTACTACCAAAGTAGAACAATAAAAACTTTTTAAAATATTCTATTTAAATGCAGAGTTTTCCAAACCAAAGATTCAGACAATTAAGAACTTCTATCTAAAAGAACAGACTTCATTAATGGGTCTGAAATTTAAAGGAAATAAATTAAATTAAATTTATTCATCAGCTTATCATTAAGCTTAATTTCTAATGATTGATTTCATGCCTGTAGAGCCTTTTGAATTAATTTAAATTTATTCATCAGCTTATCATTAAGCTTAATTTCTAATGATTGATTTCATGCCTGTAGAGCCTTTTGAATTAATTTAAATTTATTCATCAGCTTATCATTAAGCTTAATTTCTAATGATTGATTTCATGCCTGTAGAGCCTTTTGAAAATGTGGCACACTTACCTTAATGTAGAATGTTGTTTGTGTTCATATCTTTTAGTTTGCATAAAGTGGGCAGGCTTGATATATAAGCTTATTTTTATGGTTGTTACACAATCTATCCAGTGAACTAGGATTGCAGTGCAATTCTGATCCTGTATTTCCATTCATTTGCAGTCTTCCCCGAGTGGCACCGAAGCCTCCACCACCTCCTCGTCCCCCAACTCTGTGGCGGCGACAGCTGGTGCCGGGGGAAACAATGCTCCCAAGTATGGAACACTTATACCTAACAGGATCTTTGTTGGGGGGATCTCTGGAACCACAACAGAGGAAGATTTGACCCAACTGTTCTCGGCGTATGGAAATGTCAGAGCCACCAAAATTATTAGTGATAGAGCTGGAGTTTCAAAGGGTTATGGTTTTGTAACCTTTGAAACAGAAGAAGAAGCGCGACGATTGCACACTGAGGTTTGTGATTGTTTTATTTCTAATTTGACAGCTCACAGAGGAAAGTTATGAGGATAAATATTTTGTCAGGCTTTCCAAAATGATTTTTATTTACCTATAAATTGGGAAGCATTATGTTTCTTGGAACTCTTGTTGTTGGTCTTCTCTGCAGTGTTTGGATTCTAGTCTTAGTTTTTCATTGTAACTTGATCTGGTTGTTCTATAAGTTTACTGTCTCATGTTGTGCCTTTTTTTGCTATTTCTTTGCTGAAATTGTCGTTCTAAAAGAGGGAAAAGATGTCTCACATATGCATTACTTATTAGAACCAAGCACTATGTTATCCCTTTACAAAATAAATGCAAGATTTTCAGATAAATAACCTTTATAGCTTTGATTACTCTTCACAAAGATATCTTAATTTGAATCTCTCTTTCAGGCGGACTGTATTGTCCTGAAGGAAAGGAAGCTGAACATAGCACCAGCAATTAAAAAACAGGTAAGTTTTTGTCTTTCTTGTAAATTGTTGTTCATTTGCTAAATGTTACATGTTACATTAGTTACATATTCACAATAGTTTTCCAGTATTGAGTTTTGACTTCCAAAATTCTATCTCCTTAACTAGAAAAGCTCAATACTCAAATCCCAAGAACAGTGTTTACATAATGATGAGTGAAATTATACTTTCTGCCCTTTCTGTTCTATTTGTTGCCATTCTTTTTGATGTTGGTTGGAGGTTCCTTGTTGAACAAATTTGCAGAAACTCACTTCTTTTGTGTTGAGCTTTTTAAATGGAATTATTTTTAGAGGAATATTTTCTCTCATTTACTTCACCCATTTCCTGTGGTTCATTAATGGTGAAGTTGCTACCTACCCCAGGAGTCGAGTTTTTTTATTCTGGGTAGCCATTTGGACTTGTGGTAAATAGCTGTAGTTGACAAAACCAAAAATGACATAAGCATATAAAGACCTAGAGTGACACAAAATTATATCGTCGTGTTAAAGATAGAATGGTGTCAATCATTCACTACAATGAACTCCTTGCAATCAGAGTAGTAGGATCTCATGCCAATCCACCTTCTGATGTCCACAGTGAATGGATAAAATGTAAGAATATTTTCAATAGAGGAATATAAATGGAAATTAACTGCATCTAAGGTTTGCAGATACTACTGCTGCCTTTTTGCCTTGTTAAAAACTTAGTTCTATTATTTGTTATTGGGGTTAACAATAATTTAATATTTTGCTTGGATTTGTGTACTCTTGAAATCTCAAGTAGGTACATATACAGTGATATCTCAGTTAGAAAAGACCATTCTGGAATTATTTTTAAACTGAAACATGATGTTATCAGGTGTCTCATGTCCTGCTGTTTTGTATATTAACAACCAATTTGGGTTAATGAGTCTCCCCTATATGATGCGTCAGCTCATTTCTTTGTCGCACTACCAACGGAAAAGATGCTGGAATGGTCCAACCATTCATATTTGCTGCTTTGTTACAGCATGCATCCACTAAAACATTCATTAGTGGAATTCATGTTAGCTGAGGTGTCACTGTATTAGTGCACGCGTACAAATTACGCTCAACAATTGTTGTGAGCATTCAGTGTTCTTATTATGACTCAGCTCATGTTCTTTGCTCCTGTGTCACTGATTAGGCAGTGTCTTTCATAGTCTTTTTCTAATTTTAGGCAGCAACGTATCCAATACAACCATTCAACCGTGGATATGAGACTACCCCAGCAGTACCAACTGGAACTGTTTTCTTTCACAATGGTTATCCATATACCTATCAAAATGGTATGGCGTTCTTTGCTGCAGCGGCCAATGGCTCACCAGATGTTACTTCTGCTGCTGCTGCTGCAGCAGCTAACGGATATGTCACTTCACCATACCCACAACCGCAACCTCCTCCAGCTTACCCAGCTACCACAGTTATGTTTCAGCAACCCATGTATATACCTCAGCAATATCAGTACCAAACTATGCAGGTAAGGTTCTGTAAAGCTTATTTACGTTTAACTTTCTGTAAATTGTATGTTTTGTCATTCTAAACCAGGGGTGGAGAACCAGCAGCATTCATGCTAAATGTGCCCTTTTTGATTGTTCATTACGACCTTTTGGTCACTTTTTCTAGCTGCCTTCAAGTATTTTTACCATTCTAGCTTATGCTGTTAAGTAAAAAACAAATAGGTTATTTTAGTTCACTCAGCAAATAAGATCATTTTCTTATATGAAATTTCAATATTTAACTATTTGATTCTTGATAATACTCTACCTAGAGCATCCTGATGGTTTCTTATGTGACCTACCTTATGCAGAGAAAAAGTAAATGTGGCCTTCCAATTGAGAAAAGTTTCCCCACCCCTGTTCTAAACATAGGGAAATTACTACTTATTTCATTTACATTTGTTTCTCTTTCATCTTTGTTTGTTTGTTGCTGAATTTATACTTGTACATGAAATTGGAAATAAATTTCTGTTGTAACTTCTTTCCCTTCCTGTTGATTTAAATGCAAATTTATAGCAACAGTTCAGATATTTAAGGGATAAACTGTTCAGGTGATCTTTTTCTGTTGTTTTAGCTATATTTTGAAGTATCCGTCTGGGCCTGGTGTAGATCTAGACAGATTTGTACAAAGTGTGACTAGAGAATTGACTTTTTTCTAATGATCTTGTACAAAAAAATGAAGTAAGCTTCAGTAAAAATATTAGTTTGTCAGGTTATTGATAATAGTTTCAGGTTTTGGAGGAGCTCTGTTAGGATACAGCATATGTATTTCTTGACTTTTCCAGTTTTTTTATTGTTTACCTGAGAAAAATTTGCATGTGCATATTTGTTCTACATAAGTGAACTATGCCAAGATTTTAATCTAGTACTTCTCTAGAATTATGGGTAAAAATGAACCTCTCACATATGGCAGTTCCTTGCCTGAAGCTTTAAAATTATCAGTAGTATTCTGATGTTATACGTAAATGCTTTACTTTTAATATTGGCCTTTTTGGTAGTGGTCCATTACTTGTTTTGTTTTTTGTTTGCATTTATCATTTATAAGGAGGTCTGAGTTATTTTCTCTGACAATTAAAAATTCAACAGTAGCAAAAAGTATTTTTCTGCTGTAGGTATCATTTGGATTTTTATTTTAATATCTCAGTAACATATTTTGCCATTTATATTGGCTTTTGTGTTTATTACTGCTAATATATAATAGTATCAGAATTATTTTCCTGTATTTTGAGCATTGTAAGTTTGTTAAATTTGAAATTAGGGTTCTTCAGGTTCCTTTACATTGCACTTCTATTTAGTAATGTTGTGTTAACCTTAAATAAAAAAAAAGTTATTCCTCTAGGATTTGAGAGGTTAAATTCGAGTGTAGCTGAAAAAAGGAATTAATACTTCTAAGTTAAAAGTTAAATACTGAAATAGTAACTAATTTTTTATTTCAAAATTATTTTTATGGGAAACTTACATTTTCTTGATTGGATTTTGAAGTGAACATCATCATTTCATAATTAATCTAGGATATTTGATTTATTGAATAGCTTTGTATTAGCTACTTATTATGTCTGAGGTTATCATAGTCTTGTGTAATCATAATCTAATTATTTTTCCTTAGTAAGAATAAACCATTTTGTTCTGGAATAGGAAGTGATTTCTTGGATTATTTTGCCAGTCAGATTCTACTTATGTTAAGGGTATGTTTAGCTTTTCAGATACGATATGAGGCTAATAACATTGCTAATTTGATAGCCGTTTACTCTAAAATAAGTATAAGAAATGTGTACTGTAACATCTTAGTAGCATATCATAATACATATTTTTTTCAAACTTCTTGTATGAAATTTCACAGAAAAAAGTCCATCCTCCCAGGTGTTAGTCATATTGGTGTGACAATTTATGTAAAGCATAGCTTGTTATCTCTACTAATTAGGGAATAATCATTCCAGTCTACTGTCTAAGGTTTTACACTTATTTTGACTTAAATAATGGCATTTTAACTCACTTCGAATAGTCCCTCACCTGTGAATGTGCATTTTGGAAGAAGTTGACGTTATAATCTATTTTATTCTTTCAAAAATTCTCATGGGTTAATATACAGGGTATATCTGCTGGTTGACTTATATTTCAATAGCATACTTGGCCGCCATCCTCAGGGTCAGAGGAGGAAGCTTTTCATTTTCTTTTGGTGGAATTACCTTAGTATTCTATACTTGATAGGAATGTAATTATATTAATAAATAATCTTCCCATCAGCTGTTGCTGTATGATAGAACTCTGACATTGCTATGATTGATGTAAGAGCCAAGTGATTATCGTTGTGCCCCTATTACAATTTTCATAGAAGTCTTTATAATTTATGTTGCTTTCATTAAAACTTAAGGCAATAGAATAATCCAAGAATATAGGTGTTAACTGTCCACTCTTCCAAGTTCTGCTAATCTTAAAGGCTGGTTAAATAAATTGTTTTTAGTATCACTTCAAATTAAAGTATTATCTGGTAACTAAGGAAATAGTGTAGGTGGCATTGTTTCTTTTTCTTTTGTTTCATAATGCATATGTACCTACATCTATTCCACATTGTTGAGTTTAGCCTTCTGGTGAATTTTTAATTTAAAATTAGTTGGTTTATTTCATATATATTCTACTTGACTCATCTATATCTTGTGGGTTCTTTCATTGTGTAGAATTTCAAAAGATAAACACTGTCATTAGTTTTATATTTGCATGTTAATTAACTTCAAATAGAATTAGAAAGTGTACATATTGAAGTCAACATTCTATGTATTATTTTCTTTAATCTGTGGTTTTCAAACCCCCACCCTCTTGACTGTTTAGAACATGGGTCAACAAACTCCCACCCTTGGGCCAATCTAACCCATTTGAGAATCCTATTTGGCTTGCTAAGCAGTTGAATTTATAAATTCTTTTTATTCGTTTTGCTGTCAAAAAGTAATTCTGATAATCTGTGGTCCTCCAAAGTAATAATGTGTAAAATAGGGCCTGCAAACCAAAGTTTTTGTGCTCCCATGGTTTATCATCTCAGAATTCTTGGTATTTTTGGTTCTTTTTGTTTTGAAATTTTTTTACTCTTCCAAATTTGTGGGTGATTCATTTTAGTTCTTCATCTGAAAATGTTTGTAAAAAGATAAGTTGACCACTCATAAATTTGTTCCATTCATAAAAGAATATCATTCAAAGGTTTGAAAACCACCACTCAAGATCTGTCATATACAATTGTTTCTGGAGGCTTTGATAGTATTGGAATATTAAAAAAAAAAAGCTATCAGCTTTACATTATCATTGTTTCCAATTTATCAGCATGACTTTTGTAGCCATTGAAACTTACTGCCTCTTGGTTTTTCCTTTCTTGATTGATTCTTGGAAAGGATTTTGTTTTACCTCTGTGGGACATGGGAAAGTATTTCTTGATGCCTGTCTCTTCTTCCTCCACTGTCCAGTCTAACAGTGGTTACGTGCCAGAAACGCCAGTGGCTTACGTCCCAACACCTCTGCCCTACTTGCTCCTGGATAGGATGTATTGACGATGACGATGGTGATGAAGTGCGGTTTCGCCTCCCTCCTTCCTCCAACCCCATCCTTAAATCCTCTTGCCATTTCCCATCGTTACATTCCCTATTTAAAGCAGGTGGGAATCACATTGAGCTCATAGCATGGGATGTTTATTTCTGGCAAACTACTATTGCAACAGTTTTTATCATAATGTCTGCTTACAGAAATTGTTTTTAGGCTAAGCTATTTGTTATTGATGCTTGTTATTGCACTAGTTAAGGTGTTACTACATATTTGTGTGTTTGAGATAGTGGTTGTTTTGATACTGTAAATTTTAATGGTGTTTTTTTTTAGTAAGTTAGTGAAAGTTTATTTCATGTGATTTTCAACTTACATAAATCAACTCATTCATGAACTGCTAGTGCCTGTAATTTTTATTTGTTTCAATGTATCAATCTTGAGTGTTGATGTAGATTTGCTAATGCTTAACCAATTATCCTCATTTCTAATCCATTAAAGAAACTTCACTTTCTGCACCTGTGTAGAAGTTATCAACTGAGGAAGAGAATAATCATTTGCTTTGTTGGAGAAAGCTATTTGAGACTGCTGGTAGAGTCTTTGATGTTGAAAAATTTGAGTTTCTCATATGAAAGCCCAAAATCTACAACTTATTCATTCTCTTTCCATTTAAAAAAAATAGTGTATCACTATCAACTGCAGAAATTAGTAGGTAAAAATGAATTCATAATATTTGAAAAATAATAAACAAGGTTGGATTGGTTATATTTGTGTGCACATATTAACACTTTGATGTCCAGTGACACTGAACTAATGGTTTTAAATTGAATTACACAGCTAAAGGTTATCTGCGTTTCAAATTATCACATTCTGATGATGATAATGATTGCTGATTTTTTCACTAACCAACACTCCTAAGTATTATGCAAAATTGCCATTAAAGTCAATCATCTTGGTTCCATTAACCCAGTGCCAACTATAGATGTCCAAATTTATTAGAGTGGCCAACCAGCTGTCAGTGGCAACTGCAAGGTTTATGACACCCTTTTAGTGTATGGAGAGTGCCATTTGGTGATGTAGAACTGCTTATGGTCCATGCTCTAGACCCTACAGATGTGGCAGTGACTACACCAGAAGTCATAATATCATACAGTCTGTGTAAACAAATTATTGTAGCAGTTTTTCAAACAAGTTCAGTTGGGGTTTACACTGTCTTTAGAGAGTATACCCTTTTAATATCTTATTTCTGCATTATAAACCATTATGTACACAATTCCTAAAAGATGCCAAGTCTGAAGATAACCTTGTATTCCCTTCTGATATAACCCAATATGTTGTGGTAATTTTGTTGGTCATTCCTCTTGCAGAATTATTCTTAACAAGAAATAATCCTTTAAAACGAATAGCATGAAATGAAGACCTTCATATACAAGTAACATATTGATATGCCCATTGCAAGTTGTATGGGGACATTTTTCAGGATTTTCCATCCAAGAGGAAGAAAATTGTTGAACATAAATCATGATTGACCAATTTACTTTTATTAAAAAGTAAGAAAATCATGTAGAAGAAACTTTAAAAGTATCCAACCAAAATTGAAGTAGATTTTTTATTAATTATAATTGACAAAATTTTGTTGTCGAAACTGATGAAATGAATTTGCACAACAGTAACTTTCTTACTTTGTTTATTAGAGGAAGACCAATATCGTTATGTAAAACGTTATTTGTTTCACAAAATTTAATTTAAATGTATCATGAGAAAGTGATTTCAAGCATCCAAAGAATTTTTAATGCAATATTCCACTCATTTTGTTCAGATATGGTTATAGTTTGGTGACAATTGGCCGATAGCAGTTAATCTTAAGGTGAAAAATATTTGTAAAGATAACAGAATTCCGTTGCTTTGATTGTTTTCAAGACATTATGCATTGCCGAAATAATGTTGAGGGATCATAATAATGCTTTCTTGTAAGGATATTTTTCAAAACAACAGCAATATTTCATTCCAAATGGTATGGCAGGATGAAAAATACTGCATGCATAATTCGTAAGCCGTCTGAATGCTTGCTACTTAGTTGATGTTGCATAACCCTTATCCTCTGGAACAGCGAAAAATCTTTAGTGGGTTCGCTTCCATTTAAAAGCATTGCATTTTGCAACCACGTGGCAAGTCCAGGTAGTGTCATCAACCTTGCCTCCTCTGCTGGTGGCTTTGCACTGGTAGGTTCAGACCTTAGATCTATTTTTGTTTTTCGTTCTCTTTTTTCTTTTCTGTTGGTAGTTAAAGATTGGACAAAGTTGGTTCTGATAGATTCACAAATTACAAGTACTCGTATAAAATGTTATTGTAAAATGTAAAGGGATATCATTGTATAGTTTTAGCTATTAACTGATCTAAGTTGTCTTTGGCTGCAAACATTTTTCCACTAGCCAATATGTCCCAAAGGATGCTTGGGGGACCCTGCTTGATGATAAATGGTGTACATCATTGCTTCTTATCTGTGCTTTTATCTATGAGTGAATGTATCATCACCCCAGTTAATTAAAATATTAATTTGATCTTCAAGAAAGAAAGTAAATTATCAATTCATGAATTCTATTAATTTGGGGAAATGAGTTACAACGTATCATAATTATCATTTGGCTGTCAATATAGTGAAAATATGTCCAGGAAACTCAGTTCAAGCTCCTCAGTTGTCAGTATTAAAGTGGTTCAGAAAATTTAAACCTTACAGTCGTATCGTTAGTAGCGAAACATCAAGAGCTCAGATTTTTTTAACTGGATGTTTAATTTAGTTTGGCCTTATTTTTATATTTTACATCGTGAAAGAGACAATTAGAGTATTTTATCTTTCTTCCACAACATCAAATTCTCATCTTCAGTTTTTCACATATTTCTATGGTATCTTTTTATTGTGATTGCATTTGCCTCCTTACTTTTTCTTTTTCAATGTGTACATAAAGTAATAATAATGAAGATACTTACTGATTTATAAAGTCAGTTTAACTGATGCTAAATATTCTAGTCTAGTGGAATTCTTTCGGATGTGGGTTCAGAACAGCTCAAATTTATTAAAATCAGTTGGCCACTCACAACTAGTTTCTGATTCATTGAAGAACGAAGCTTTATAAAATATTATACCGCTTGGGTAAATCATTTAGAATCCTTATTGCAATGGTTGTGTATTGTTCTACATAGTATATAGTTCTGCATAGAACGCGGGATGGGAATCATTAGAAAAAAGAAGATTAACGCTAAGGATAAATTTATTAAATAAGTTCAGAGAAACCACGTTCTCGGAAGACGTCACGGACATAATGCGCCCTCCCTGCTATATAGGCCGCTCCGATGCAGCGAGGAAAATAAGAGAAATAGATGCGAAAACGAACCGATTCAAGAATTCTTTTTTTCCGCGAACGATACGCGAAAGTAATCGACTAGGTAAATAGTCTTGGTGCATGCACCCCCTGCCACATGTCGAAAGGTAGCTAGCAGGGTATACACATAGACATAGTGTTATTACCCATAATCATGATTATATATTGTAAATACATCATTGGCCTTGAGCATTCTTTCAGTTGAAACTTAAACATAGCTAGTTATTTTGTCACTTGTTTTGGCTAATTTATCTAAAAATTTGAGCCTTTAAACTAGAATTTATTTATTTTAAATAAGTGTATTGGTGTTCTAAATTATTCAACCTAAGGATATCTTCTTTTGCTGATAAGATTCTCATTTTGAATTAAATGATTTATCTTGCATATGAAATATTTTGATGAGAATTATCTCGATTCAGCATTCTGTGGAGTTTAGGTAGTATTTTGTTAAGGTCTAACAAGGTATCAAGGAAATGCTAAGATCTAATTTGGCATTTCAGGTGGCCTAAAAAAAATCTTAATTTTTTGGCATGAATTGTTTACATGATGTTTTCTGATTATTAGATACTGTCAAATAATGTTGTTTAAGATGTATTTTTCTGATTAATAAGAAATTTATGCTTCCAAGAATGCCTATTGAATGTTTTTTTTTTTAGAATTGGTTTATTGCCAGCTATATTCTTTAAGCTAGCGACAAAGTAGATTCACCTATTATGTTCCAGATATCCCACCTAATTTATTTTTCTCATCAGCCACTGCTTTAATGTTTTTTATTTGCTAGTTTATAGTTTGCTCTAGGTCTTAAGTCTTTTTCATATTTACCCTTGTGTAAGTAATAGATTATAAAGAATCTTATAGATTCCTGACAAAGAAAGCCTAAACTTAGCTGGGCTTAGATTGCACTGAAGACTTGGAAGAATTTTGAAGAAAATGCATGATATTCCTTTGCTGAACATTTATTGTGACCGGCAGCATGAGTTTGTTATATGTGTCACATTAATGCCATAATGGTTGTTGAAAATTTGAGAAATACTGTCATCGTTTAATTTTATATCAACTACATAAACATGTGTTTGCATGATGCTTTGATTGTGGTGAGATTATTGTTTTTTGTAATTTTCATTTTGTATTTTGTGATGTTTTGAACTAAATTTGGTAAATCCCAGAAACATCTGATAAATACAGTTAATTTATGCAAATTAATTTTGTTTTAAATTTCTCTATTGCTTCTTAATTTAGTCATGAAAATATTGCTATTGATTTCATCAAGAATTTTCACATATTTTGACGAATTCTGTAATTATGTGCTGTAAAGTCTATGAAATTCTGAAATTTAGCCTTGAATCATTTTTGGCAGGATCAGCTGCTTATGCAATTTTCTAAATGTATATATGAGTTATGCATTCTGATGAGAGTATACCTCTAAATTAGAATGAAATTTTAGCATTTAAATTATGAATTTTCAGTTATACCATTCCAGTATTGTAGCTACACCTATTGTTTCTTCCTCAAGTTTGGAAATGATAGGACAGAGGAAATTTTTGTTGATGTAATCTAACTTTTCCATTGGTACTAAACATTTTTTTTGCACACATTTGTGGCTAAGTAGAACCATTATCAATTGAATGATTTCTCATCTGGTTGTTTCAGCAGTTTCTCAACCACCTTTATAACTTCCACTTTCATAGGGATGCCTTTGTTTTTTTTTTTTTTTAAGCATGAAACTTTACTGTTCTGATAATTTTATGGGTCAATTTTATCTATTCCCTTTTATTTCATTGGAACAGCCATCCAGTCCTGCCCCATCCCAGTTTTTGTTCACTTCAGCAGCAGCTGGCTCCCCCCTATATGGAACAGCCAATGGAGGTGGAGGGAATGGTGGTGGGGGGAATGGTGGTGGGGGAGGGGGTGGAGGTTTACCCAGCATATCCTCCTCCAACTCCTCTCAGCCTACTGGAGCATATTTCACCACTGGTCCTCCGCCTACCTCTGCCCTTCCCCCACCCCCACCTGCCATGCCCCCTATGACTCTGCCCCCACCAGCTCAACAGCATCATCATCCTCATCAGCCTCCACCAGCCCAGATGGCTATTCCGGAAATGTATATTACTGGGCCCACCACTGCCATATATGCCCAGCAGGCTGCCTACTCCATGCCTGTGCCGGAAATGTTTGAGATGCCTCCTATGACAGAACTTTCAAGCGCACAGTCAACAGAGGTAATTTAGATATTCAGTTGCTCGGAAAGTTTAATTTATTTATTAGTCTATGTACTCACCAGTAAAAGTGAGGTAGGTATAAGAATGTCCATTCATACTACTACTCTTTTCCTATCCTTGCGTACAACTTTGGTATCAGAGGCAGTTCTTTCTTACATTCTCTTTCTTTTATAAATTAAATGTTACTCTTTTCAACAGAATTTTTCTTTATTAGTTACCATATTTGTTATTCTATATCCATTAGTCACCATATTTGTTATTCTACAAACGAGTGCAACGAGTACGAGTAAGTACTTGCATAATAGTTGCATAAGAATAACATATGTAGTTGTAATTACTTCAATGGTTATTTACAGTTGTCATTTACAGAAATGGCAGTGGGACAACAATATTTCGATTTATGACTCACTATGTAACTCCTCAAATGAGGGTGCTAGGTGTTCCCTTAGGGTGCCCCTTCCTTGATGCAAAATTTTGAGAATTCCATTCAAAGAGTAATTTTTCATTTAATTTTCTTAATGCTTCAGTGAAATTAGGAAGAAATATTTTATCACACTCTCCGGAACTTGATTTCAATTGTTATTCCATAGTTTTATGGATATTTTTAATTTTTTTGTAATTATTATTTGTTCAGGAAACACCAATGAAATTCTTACATGTCCTATTGCTGCTTTTACCCAAGCATAAGAAGCCTCAAATGTAAGAGTTTACTGCATTCTCAGTCCTTCAGATTATGAAATGTTTTTGAACTATTTTCTTGAAAATTCAAGATATTTTCTAACCACTTTGATAATATTTCCTCTTGAATCTGCTGTTTCTTCACCTTTATCATCAAGAAATCAGTTGTCTATATACCCCTCAGCTTCAATGAAGCCCCTGGTCATATATTCTATTTTTCATTGAACTAGATCATTATAGTAAAACTAAGTAATAACAAACTTGAGGGAACTGAAAAATTCTCATTTTGTTATTTAGGAAATTTTGTTAATGCAAAACTATGGATATATGGCATGAGTTGTTTCTCATGAACCAGGTAGCAGAAACCTTCCTTCATTAAATAATGCTTGTCCTACACTTTGAATACTGAAGTTTCATCAGACTATTTTGTTACTACTTTATTAGAAGAGATTTCTAGATAAAGTCTTTCTAATGATGAATTTATCTTTAAACTATGTATAAGAAGTCGTCATAAGTAGCCATGTTCATGTGAAAACTGGTAGGGTGAATTATTTATTTCTGGAGTAAAAACAGCTTGTTTACTCAATCTCGTGCTTTTTTTTATTTTAAGTAGTCTGCTATATTCTTGTATCTTTCTGTATTACTGAACGAAAAATTAAAAACTGTATATAGCATATCATTTTTCCATTCTTATCTGGCAGATTAGTAAATGTAACTGCAAACTTTGTTGTGCTTTTTGAAATTGACTTTATGGTGTCAGCCCTTTTGTGTCAGATTATTTCTAGTATATTATCACCTGAATCTCTATCAAATTCTGCTGCTTGTGTGTAATTTGGCTTCGAAGATGGCACATCAATGCATGTTTGTGGATTTGCCACTGTACCACACATTGCAATGCCAACCGTCAATTATATCAAAAGCTTCAATAAAATTAATATGACCCTTCTTGAATTCGTGGAATGTTGATCTAACCATCTTAAATAAAACAATTCATAACTTCCACAATATATATATATACTTTACTGTGACTGGTTTCGTTAACATATTAACATCTTCTGGCAAAATAGTACAGAAAATTCGGACTTATATATGAGTTGTGGTGGTATGAGAGGGAGGAAGGAGGTGGGTGGGGTTTAAGAAGGGAACAATTTTGAGGGTAGGGAAAGAGGAGATGGGTTAGGGAGCAAATATTCATTGGTGAGAAAAGCCTTGTTCTTTTGTGAAATCTCGATGATTTCAAGTGAGTCTAGACGGCGACCTTTCTTCTCTTGATGCAGGAACTTTGTATCTGTTGTGATTATGACCTGTGACCTGTTTGATAATGTTGAGTTCTTTGGAAAATTGGGTTGGGGAGAGGGGGATGTGGGTGACGCAGTGGATCATGGAATGGAAGGCTGCAAGTTTATGGGAATGATGGTGGGAAGACATATTGGGGATGACATGGTCAGTATAAGTCGGTTTGCAATAAGTAGCAAAGTCAGATATTCCATTCTTCAGGGAGATGGAGAGTTCTAGGAAGTTCAAGGATCCATCCGTAGGAGATTCCATTGTATAAATTAAGGAGTTGTGGAGGGAATTTAGGTTATTGAGAAAATCTTGTAACTGCTCTTTCGTGCCATTCCATGCGCAAAATATGTCAGTCACATAACGACGCCAGAACAAGCAGTGCTTAGTTAGGGGGTGGTTTGTGGAAAATAAAATATTTTCTAACGAATCCAGGAAAACTTCTGCCAGGAGTGGAGATAGCAGGGACCCCATGGCTAGGACGTCCATTTGCTTGTAGAATACACCATTGAACAGGGAGTAATTTTGTGAAATGCACTCTGAAACGAGACTGATGATCTCTTCCTCTATTTCTGGAGGGATATTAATTTTTGACAGGATGTCTTTAAGAGCCTGTAAGGAACCAGCACAGGGAATTGATGAGAAGAGATAGTTGATGTCAAAGGAGAGCAAGAGTGATTCCTGAGGGAAGGTCATCGCGCTGAGTTTATTTGCAAGCTTGAAAGAATTTTTAAGTCCATATTTTGAGAGGAATTTTGTTGTATTCCTGATTATGCCGTTTAACTTGAAGGCTCGATTGTGTGCTGGTGAAGATATTCCAGAGATGACAGGCCTTATAGGTTGTTCTGGTTTATGTAACTTAGGCAGGCTGAAGAACCGGGGGCAGTGGGTTCATAGTGGCGCCTCAGTACTTCTTGGATGCAGTGAATATTGAGGTTTTTCCAATCTTCTATATTCCATCAAAAAGCTCTTAGAAAAACTTCTATATTCTCTGCATCTGAGAAGTACATCTTTAACTCTCCATGACACTGAAATTCTCAAAAATATTCAAAACTGTGTAAATATTAATGAAAGATTAGGTTTATAGCTATCAGTTTATATGGTGCAACTCCCACTGAAAAAAATATGATGGGGAATGCACTGTTTGTATAACGTCACTTAGATGAGAAAAGTCTCAACAGTAGAGAAATGATGGCTGATAAAGAACTGCTGCGGTAAATGTTTGGGGAGTAGTGTTTTGCTCCTTCAGATGAAGAAGGCAAAGCATATACAATACAAAGTAGGCAAAAGGTGTTAGATGGTAATTTGATGAAGGTAAATCTAGTAGGCTCTATGTAGCAGCATTGACCTGGGAATGCATTATAACTTAATAGGGCATGTTGGGTGCAAAAGAAACAAATTTATTGGTTTTACTGAGTTTCTTGTATGTGATGCAGTAGGGTATATCTGTGGGAGGGTTTGAGAGAAAGAAAAAATGCCTACCTTAAGAGGGGCTGGGAGAACCTCAACGCATGCTACATCTTACAAGATATATTTTTAAAATCACTTCAAAAATATTAACTGGATGATGATTTACTTGGTAATGTAGCAAAATAATATATCTTTCAACAATTGGGTAACTAGATTGTGTTATGTTTATAAAGAACTTTTCATCTTGGTGTGGTTTATACCTGAAACCTCCCCCTTCCCTATGGCACTAATACAATGTATTACACAATGGAAATTAACAGGGTTAGTGTTGCTTTTATGTTCCTTTTTGGCAATAATAACTTTCATTCTTGTATGCTGACACATTACAAGTGGAAGTATTTTTAGGTGGGGACTTAAAACACATTGAACAAAAAACTTTAAAAGCAAAAAAAAGTATAATAGAAGTGAAGCAGCTGTAGTTGAGACCTCAAAATTTCAACTTAAGGGCTAGGAAAACGATAGAAACAGGAACGTTAATTGAAATTTCACTGTATATGTTAAATGAGGTTTTATGATACAATTTTGAAATGCAAGTAAGTAGGTAAATCTATTCACATGTATCTTGTTTCTCTCTCCATCATTTTCCTTTTGAATCTCTCTATTGGGAATAAATGTAAACTTTTTTGTTAGACTAAGCAAGAAACAATAGCCTCAGCCATTTCTGGGGAGGTATAAAAATCATGGTTGTGAGACAGTATCCTTACCCAGGAAGTAGTTTCACAAGTTGCATCACCACTTGATAGGACATTGATATATTCTTACAACTATTATCTAAAATTTTTCCTTTTCATATGTATGTAATTGTTGACTAAACATAACCACTTTTAGATTCACCAAGTTTTTATGCCAAACCTTTTAGGTGGAATATAATAGTGCCAAACTAGTCATTCTCTATATAAAAGTCAGGATGATTTCGAGGGTCATACTAATGATTACACATAAAAGCTAAGGTGCAAATATTACCTAATATATTTCTGAAACATCACCAAGTACACATCTGACATGGTCCCCAAAAAAAGCCGCAGCTTGTATTTGCCTTCTTTACCAATAGTGCTCTTGGTCTGGCTTTCAAGTAACATTTTGCAGTATTATCTGAGCAAGAAACACATGCATTTCTGTAGAACTGGTGTCATTCATCATTCTCAAGCTGGATGGTTTATCATGATGATACTCCACTGCATGCTAGTTTGTCTCATACACTTACAGATTTGTCATATTGGTGATATGCCTCATCACTTCATCAAGGAGAAGTATGCACCCTCTAATACATATTCATTTCTCAGCCATTACTGTTTCTTTCTTTGCCATACTTGCTCTTCATATTAATTAAATTCTGTTAACTCCTATGCTTCCTCTGACACTCCCAACTTGTGCTTCCACACATGACTGTATGTGGGAAAAGTCTGCATTTCTTGTGGGATTCCATCCATTTAGGTTTCTTTGTTTCATATCGTAATTTTTAAAAATTATTTGGTGGTAATGAAATGTCATTCATGACAAGAATTTGTTGAATTGTTCTCATTTTTTGGGTTGTAATTCCTTGAAGTATTACTTGACTTAAGGAATCACTTTTGCTTTTACTTAAAGGAATTATTAGATCCAGGTATGTAAATAAAGATTTTCCAAACTTATGTTAAGAGTCTGGTCCATGTAATGTTTTTGTTTGTTTTATCTATCTACCTACTCATGGTATTTCAAATATTAATTTTAAAAAGTGGGTAACTAAAGTACATCAGAAATATCTATTAAAGAGTTAATCATATCCAGTCTTCTCATTACTTTGGGATGGCAGCTCTTCTTATGAGAAAGAAGGACAAAGGACTTGCACAGCTTAATTTATTATATTTCCTAAGGAAAAGCTTGGAATTACTTTATTGATTGTAAACTGCTTCATAATTTTCTTCTTTTCTTGAGGGTCCTCAGTTTACCTCCATCAGAACGATGAAGCGTTGTAAATTGTGATACAAGTCTCCTTGTGGTCATATGTGAAATGCTTATCAATGTCACCAGCTTATGAGACAAATTAAACCAATGATGAAATCACCTTTTGAATATTGGGCCCTTTTAGTCTCCTTTGACCTGGCTTGTGATTACTCCTCATCATATCATGTCTGAAGTTTTAATAATCTTTTTTGATAATTCAGTCAATAAAGTCTGATTTGAGATCCATCCCTCTCCTTGATGTCATTTTTATAGGATAGCTCTTCCAACTCAAGCAGGTCGGGGCATTCCAACCCTACCAATGACATCTCCAAAGTGAATGGAGAAGGTGGTGCTAAGATGACTCCCTCAACGCCTGTAGTCTCCCTGCTGCGGTTAAACCTACAGGATGACGGAGATGAGGAGGTCGAGGTTGGTGGCAATGGAGAAGGTGAGGGCCAAGAGCAAGGTGATGCAAGGCAGCATAACAAAGCTATGCGTATGCCATCTCAGCAATCCAATCTCCAGTACAACAAGAGACTGAACGTCAATGGCTTCAATAACAGTAATAATAACCGATATCATCACAGACCACAGCATCACCGTCCTAACCAAGTGCACCCAAATCCTGCTGCATCCCAACCGTTATATTATCTGACTCCTAATTACATGCAAGGCCCAAACCATTTCCCTACCCCACCTCATCCTTCCAGGTTCTATGCACCTCCTCACCATATGAATGGCCCTCCACCCTCACCCCATATGCATAACTCAGTTGGTAGAGGACAGCACCATGGGGGAAGTCGCCCACCCCAACCTCATGACCAGCGACATCTTGGAGGGCGAATGCGTCCAAACCAACGCTCTCCACGTCCAAATCTTCCTGAGGGGAAAAAGTATCATTGTGGCCCTGAGGGAATCCTGTCTTGTTGCTCTCCACCTATGCAGGGATCTACTGCAGTAGTCTGTGCTCCAATGGGTATGCCTGCTCCTGGTATCAATATTGGAAACAATGGAAGGCAGCAGCATAGGAGGTTTCAGAATGGCCCAAGGAAGCTGGGGAATCGGAATGGAGATGGTGGTGATGGAGGCTGCTCAGTTCAGGTGCTACCTTCCTCTGGCCAACAGCGCCAAAAGCTTGGGAAGTGCAATAAGTCTGTGAATTGCAAGCGGCAAGGATCTGCAACAAACACTGGAGGATCTGGTTCTACTGAGAATATTTCACGAGATGGTTCGGGAAATGGTCTATGCATGCCTATCACCCCACCTGGAACTCCCTCACCTGCCACTGCCAGAGAACTCGCTACCCCAGTCTCCGCTGTTGGACCTGAAACGGTTTGCCAGATGCAGGCGTTAAGCCTTTAAAAGATTAGATGGTAATAATAAGAAAGTATAAAAAAAAAGTAGCAAAAACTTCCTTTCATTAAGTTATTTATGAAATAAGAGCAGCATTATGAACATTACACTCATTATTTATTTGCTAATAATTGTATGAAAGGACTGAAATTTTTTCATGCAAATGATTAGCATGCCCATATCTATGATTGTTAAACAAAAATGTGATATCACAGTTTATACTTAAATTGATGTAAGTATACATACAATGCAAGTTTTTTGGTGATGTATCTTTAGACTTGTAAAGTGTCGACAATCTGTTCCGTGCTTCTGAGTCAGATCTTACGGAATGGATAGTTGGGACTTCCAAAGGGTGCGTGTGATTTTGGTGCTCGCCCCTTTTTTGGGAAAGTGCCTCTTTGACAAGTCAAATTGGTTTTGCTCAAAACATATCTGGACTTTAGCCTGGCTAGCTTGTCATCCCATTGTATCTTGTCGAGTCGTATGGCGTAGCTTTTGATTGACATGTCTTTGATGAAAGATGAGAGAGACAGCTCATTCAACCATCATTGATGAAGTTCCTATGCTGAAGTGTTTTCAGGATTCTGAAGTGTTCAGGTTTGTGGCTAGCCATAAAGAAGGAATGCAAGTGCTTGGCACAGCTTTCCCCAAACAAAGTGACTTCCTTTTGCAGCTGTAATGGCAGTGGTAGATCTTTCAATGTATCTCAGGTGTGAAATGATTTCTTTTTTCGATGTGAAGGTTGGTAATAGCTAGTCATGTGACAGTTGTAGTTATGGCCTTCGTGAACACATAAGTTATCGATAGGCACATTGAAAAACTCTCAAGGGTAGTTGGAACTACTGTCTCCAATTACAGACACAGTCAGATCAATGAATGCATAATGTATTCAACAAGGCTGTGAGCTAATTTAAGTGCCCAAATATAGCTCTTAAGTCTAATGTACATGGAAAAATGTCTTTTAAGTGCCTTTGAAAATGGAAATAAGAGGAGCTTAGGATTACTTTGCTCCCTATCCTCAAATCCCAAATCCTGAAAAAAGTCACTTTTCCTTCAAGTGTCTTGCTGACATTGAATGAGCAATGCATGTCTGTCAGGGCTTTCAGTTTTTCCTACCCAGCCCTGAAGATTCAGCTATTTTTTTCCTATAAATGGCATTTTCTACAAGTGTCATTTATTTTTCTCCCTGCCCAACTGCCCATCTTACATTTAGAAGGAAATCAGAAGGAAAAATGTGATAACTTGTATGCTCATTTACCTCCTCTTCCAATCTTCCATTCCCCACGTTAGAGTTAATATAATTNCATAGAGTTGGAAGGTCTGCAGGAAAGGTTCCGGATTACAGTTGCTGGAAATGCGGTAGAATGGGGCATATTTCTCGCGTATGCCCTTCGCGGAAAGTACCGGAACCGCGAGACGCAGACACGGTACGTTTAAACGAATAAGCGACTCCCTTATTCCGGACCGAGGGAGTCATGGGCTTTGCACATCCATTAAAAATGAAGAGTGGCGAGAGTGGGTGCAAAAGGTCCGGGGTTTCATGTGTCCATCTCCGCGTCAGGAGGTGATCAGGAAGAACGAGAGTCGTTTTTTCGTTTCGGTCGAAGTGGGAAGTCGACCTTTGCGTGCTCTTTTAGACACAGGTGCATCCTTATCGTTAGTTAGCGAGGATTTCGCGTCACACTTGAGTAAGCAAACTAATAATAAGCCAGACACCGAATGCAGAGAGGTTGAGGTTGCCGATGGGCGATCGGTGAGATTGTGTTCCCCTGTAGAGGCTCGCATAACAATGGGAGCTTTCTCGTGGAATGGTTCCTTTTACGTATTACCGGGTCTGCCCTGTTCAATGCTAATCGGCGCGGATTTCTTCTCTAGATTCCGCCCTACATTAAATTTCGGTAGAGGGGTTATGATTCTCCCAAATGGAACGTCCATTCCCCTGCTCAGCACAAGCGAGCCCTCATCTAAGACAGGAGTCGCAATGGAAGCGGAGGTTGAAGATTCCGAGCGGGCGGTGCGAGAGTCGGAATTGAAAGAGTTCCTTTCTGCTGAATTGCGGTTATTCGACTTCGTACGGGGAAGGACGAATGTGATGCGTCACTCCATAGACACAGGCAGTGCAACACCTATTATCTTAGTCCCAAAGAAAAACGGTACTCGTAGATTTGTCGTAGACTTTCGTAAGGTGAACGCCGTCAGCCGTAAGGACGCCTACCCACTACCGTATATTTCGGCGATTTTAGACAAGTTGAAACGGGCTACGTGGGTTAGCTCGATTGACTTAGAAAAAGGTTACTGGCAAGTGGAGCTCGATCCGCCAAGTAGGGAAAAAACCGCTTTCACGGTCCCGGAGAAAGGCCTATTCCAATTCTGTGTAATGCCTTTCGGCCTGCATAGTGCCGGCGCGACCTTTCAGAGGTTAATGGACCGTGTCATTGGGTGTGAACTCGACCCGTATTGTTTCACTTATTTAGACGACATTTTGATCGTGATTGAGACGTACGAAGAGCATTGCGAGATGCTTCACAAAGTCTTTACCCTATTGAGGGAAGCAGGGCTGAAAATTAACCGCGAAAAGTGCATTTTTTTTAAACGGAAAATTAAATTCTTGGGCTACATCGTGGGAAATGGCGAGCTAGAGGCCGATCCGGAACGAATTATTGCCGTTAGAGACTACCCGGTGCCTACGAACGTGGTGGAATTGAGAAGGTTTCTCGGATTCGTAAGTTGGTATCGTAGATTCATTCCCCAATTCTCGACGATAGCGGAACCTTTGACCAGTCTATTAAGAAAACGGTCGGCTTGGCACCTGGTGAACTGGTTGTTCCACGCGAACACCGCCGTGCTCTTCTCGTAGAAAACCACGATCTCCCCACAGCGGGGCATTTGGGGCTATATAAAACGTATAATCGATTACGAAGATTTTATTTTTGGCCTTCGTTAAAAGGCGACGTTTCTCGCCACCTAAAAGCGTGTGAGTTATGTCAAAAGTACAAAGCAGAACGGCGTAGAATGGCAGGTGAAATGCGTCCGCGGGAGCTAGTGTCTCCTTGGTCGATAGTGGCAACGGATATTATAGGTCCCCTCCCTAGGTCTCGGTCTGGAAACCGTTATGTATTAGTATTCTTGGACACCGGAACTCGGTGGCCGATCGCTATCCCACTGAGATCCATCAAGTCCGAGGATGTAGTTAAATACCTTCTGAATAATGTCATCAATCATTGGGGTTGCCCCGAAGTGTTGCTTTCTGATAACGGGCCGCAGTTTCGATCTAATATCCTGCGCCGTGCATGTGAATCTTACGGAATCCAACTCGCACACACTGCCCCATACCATCCCCGTGCTAACCCGACTGAAAGGTGTATACAAACATTGAAAACGATGATATCAATTTATTGTCGCGGTTCACAAAAGACTTGGGATGAAGCTCTTCCCCACTTAATGTTTGCGCTGCGGACTGCTCGGCAAGAGTCGACCGGGTATTCACCCGCATTTCTGAATTTGGGGAGGGAGCTCAGAGGACCTAACGAACCCTTCCGGAAGTTAGCAGATGGAAATCAGGCTCCGTTCGAACCGACTGCATATCATCGAGCGCTGAAGGAGCGGCTGAACAAGTGTTACGAGAACGCGACTCGTACGATGCGAAAAGCAAGCGAGCGACAAGCTAGGTATTTTAATTTAAGACGAAGAAGCGTCGAGTTTCCCATTGGAGCGCTGGTATGGAGGCGCAACCACACCTTATCGGATGCTTCGAAGGCCCGAACGGCGAAACTAGAACCAAAGTTTATCGGCCCCTTCAAGATCGCCAAAAGGACGTCTTCAACGGTTTATGAACTGGAGACCCTGCGAGGGAAGACGGCCGGTGCAGTTCACGTGGAAGATTTACGCCCTGTCTCATCTTAATTCTCTTTTTTCAGGAGGGGTGTGGTGTGACACTCTTAAGTTGGGCCGCCTTTTTTTAATTTGTTTGTAATTACGGAGGCGGCCGGTAGAGTAGGAAGGTTCCCGGAAGCGGGAGGTGGAGGGGGAGTCCGAGTGGAGGAAAGGAGGAGTTTGGCGGGCAGAGAAGGCCGGACCGCGGGCAGGAGTGCTGTCTCTCGCTGCGAGCCTCATTTTCTTTCTTGTATTGCTTCATTGTAAATGTTGAATATATAGTTTTTTTGTTTAAAAGCCACATCGCTTTTCTTTACGAACCCGGGGCACGTTACAAACGAAAGGAATAACACAAAACTTACACTCGTTACCACAGGATATAAGCTCTGTTTCCTGTACCTGATGATAATGCATTGAAACCTAGGTAGTTTTATTAAATATCCTGTGGTAACAAGTGTGAGTTTTGTCTTAAGCTATTCATTATGAATAGCTAGCACAAAGTCGAGGCTGAAGTAGTGGATTTTGAAATCCACTACTGGTGGCCTTTGAAATTTGCAGAACCATTTGGTTTCCTTAGGTTACTATAAATGCAAAAGTATAATGAACTGAGTGACATAACTACATGCATTAAAAGTGAATATAAAATCACCCAACTAATTGCAGGATTTTTGTAAGATTTATGAAGCCTTTGTTCTAAACAGACTAAAACTGAGTGCAAGTTTGAGTTAATTTTTTGCCAGAACTGAGTAAAATTCATTTATTTGCAAGTTTACTGGTGCAGTTATATTTGATATAATAATTACTATAACAAAAGTACAATACAATAAATTGAATCAATACAATAATTAGTCATCACAATATTTGATGTGAAACACTTAACCTTCACCATTATCAATTGCATCCTTGTAAAAACATGCAAGATACAATGTAAAGAGTTTAGGTGACTTGGCATGATAAGGCATGGGGAATTCCCAAGGAGAACGGACATGGAAAAAGTCCGACAGAACCGGGAACACAAAACCGGGTCCCAGTTCTGTCAGACTTTTCATGTCTGATTCTCCTTCAGAACTTGCAAGATTTTTTGGGGTTCCTGATAGGGCCTTTCAGCTACTGTGGTTGTCATGAGGCACAAGTAGTCCTTTCTGTGCATTACCCTATCAGGCAGTGTCGTACTATTCTCTCATTTGGTTTTTAAAATTAACCACTATTTTGGCAAATAAAAATTCTTTATCACTACATTAAGAACATAGAGAACAAATTATATTGTTCTGACTTGCTATCAAAGTGGAAGCCACAAGCTCAAATATAATAATAATAATTGGTCAATTCAAAAATCCTCTNCATTCCCCACGTTAGAGTTAATATAATTATATTAAATATATATCTATATATATATGGAAAAAGTAAAAGATTGTCTGGGCCGATGTGAGAGACTTTTAGTGTGACTGAATGATGATAGAACCTGTGTGAATGTGTGACTTCTTGCCCTCCCCATTTCCTATGTAAATGTATATTGGATCCTTACTCCAACTAAATACTCTTCCTACCCCTTCATATAGCTTCAGTGACCATCCCTTGTTAGCATAGAGCGATGGTAGATGTAGAACTCAGATTTATTCCTACTCCTACTCTGTATGGAAGTTAACTTGTATTACTGATGAGTATAAATTCAAGTTTGTACATTTTAGTGGATATTAATATTGTTGAAACTTGGAAATTCCATACATTTCAGTTCTCCAGGGTACAAATGAGTTAGTTGTGCAATAATAAGTCATGGAGAGTGATATTCTTTTTAATAGTACAAAATTTTTACTGAAGGAATAAGTACTTTTATACTTGGCATATATTTGCCTAGCTAAATTGAAAAGCAATACTGAAATTGGTTTAAGAGAAATGTGGAGTTGGTTGGGTCATTTGATAATTTGGAACAAATCAAAAGTGATTATTTGCATTGTTATGGAAAATGTAAGTGCTTCAAGCACATATCTCATCAAAATGTATGTTAAATATAGTAAATAAAATTAAAAGCAATAATATCATTTTTATTGCATAAAATTCTTAAAATAAGTGGCACAATATTCAGTTGTCTGCATGGTTATGTTCCTCGATTTGTATAAGATAATTACAAAAATAAATTGATGTGACCTAATCATGACTCTTATCTTAAAAGCTTTCCAAACACAACGCAACTCTTGTATCAAAGCAAGTCTTGGCCCCACATCCTCATTTCATCTTTAAGTTTGCCTGCCTTCAAAGACATTGGGCTCTGATTCAGTAATTAGGCCTCTGGGTTTGTTTGTAGCTTTTTTATCTTATAATGTAATCAAAACAGGTATGCATCACCTCATCAACTCCAATTTACAAAATTTTGAAATTAGGAACTCCTTTTTTTAAACTAGCATAATTTTTGCTGAAAAAAGTTAACATTTTTCATTGATGCATATTAATGACTTAAGACTATTCAAAGAGAACAGTGGATGTTGTTTTAATAAATGTCATTTGTTCTGCAGCAAGACAGAATTCCGTTGTACTGAATATCAATGCTTTGGTGTCATAAACAAAATGGGACCACTGACTTGTGAAGTGATATATGCCATATTTTATTCCATTCTGTATCCCCAAAAGCTCTCAAGTGAAATAAGATTTTGGTTGTCATACTTAGCAAAGATAATTTCTCTAATTCTGTGGTTTTATCTTTCGATAAGAGCTCCATAATATTGTTTTAACAGCTGAAGTGCCTGTTGATTCTAAATGGAGAAAATAGAAGTTGGATTCAATATAGTGTACCTATTTGTACAAAGGAGAAGATAACATCTTGCATTTTAGTTTAGTCCAATGGGACAGGTTATTGTAAACAAACATTTTCAATCTAATCAAAGTTTTCTTAGTTCAAAGCAGACATCTACAATTAACAATAAGAATGTAAATCCTTATGGAAATTTCTTTTTATGAAACTTGTCTCAAGTTGATGTGCAAGTTTGAAAGATTTTTCTGTGTTCTTCTGGTTCTAATTGATCAACTCAGCCTTTATGATGACATTGATGCCAAGATAATTAAGGAATTGTACAAAGTAAGCAACTTTATAAGTTGCAACAGTTAATGCTTCATGGAGAACATTTAAGAATCTTTAATGTTTGGAAGTTATCATTCTTTTGATGGGAAATTTAATTGTAAAATACATCACGAGTCAAAATTGATCATTGCTCATCTATTTCCATCAATTCATTACAGTGCTATGTATGTTTTTGCCCCAGCAAGTTATCAGTACAATGTGTTTGTAGTAAAAAGTACTATAATAGTTAAAATCTATGAAAATTTTTCTCCTCTTCATATCATCAGTTCTTGCCATTGCTTTTAAAAAGGCCTAAATAAGCAATTATTCTTATGATAAAATGCATGATCTTGGAATCAACAATCGTATTGGTCATCAGGGAAACAGGTTGTTTACAAACTCAAAATTTCACGAAATATTTGTATATTTTATCTAGATTCTCATACAAAAGCTCCAGGACCATAATAAGAATCTATTCAATTTCCCTTCTTTTGGTACTTATCTTGATTTCATAAGACTATTCCTTCTAATTTAATTTTGCAAATGAAGTGAAGTCTGTAACCAATAAATTGAACTTAACATATATTTCTTATGGAAATCTATCTGAACAATCTTGGTTCAATTTGAGTCATGTTATTGAATGAAAAGGTGTCAGTATATCCTTCTGGGTCTCAGATAACAGGTATGCAAATTTTTACGAAAATTGGACTTAACAGCATGGACTCCAATCTCAGAAAAACACACAAACCCACAGAAATTCTGCTTTAAATGTATAGATTGTTACTACACAGAGGCATTTCATTAAAGTTCTTTGTCGTTAAATGGTACAAATATACTTTAATATATTCTCTTTGCACCATCTGCCAAGGTCTACCAGGGTATCTCACATACTTTGCAGTCACTTCCAGATCTGATGGAGTTAAAGATCTTCTATTATTTCAATTGCTTCATATTTAAAAAAATATTTGCATTGTACAATAATTATAAAGTGTGTTAAATGACCAGTCCAGCCAATAATAATCCTTAATTCATAAAAATACAAGCTGAACTACTCATTGATTCTCAACAGGGAAATGTAGATGAATAAATATTACCCTTCTGCAGTCAATGGAGTTTTGAGAAAGGAATAGACTCAGCGTAACAAATAAGATATAAATATATAAAAAATAGAAGGAAAAATAACCATTTACTCTTATGAAAAGCACATTCAATCATTTCATTATTTTTAGATTACTTAAACCTCATTGTTTTCACTTCACTTTCAAATGTATATGCAAAATAAGCAAATGAAGGATTCAGAATTAATGTTAAACCCTAAGGCAAAATGATTGACCAAATAAAATAAAAATAGCCTAAATCCATATGGTAACATGGTATGTGTTGAACACTTAACTAAATTCTACTTGTACACATTATTTTACTAAAAATAACCTCCAAAGTCCCCCAAAAGTTTTCTTTATTTTGTCCCTGCAACAATATATATTTTATTTCCTCACCTTGATCATGGCAAAGGAAAGTAACAGCCCAGTGTCAAGGACAAGATGAATAACACTCCTACATAGAGGTAAGTTTGACTAAGTGGCTTGTTGATCATAACTTGAAATGCTTAAATCTCCTCCTATTCAAATAGACCATCATCACTTCTTACAATTTCTTTAAAATGGACCTAAATTCCCAGTATGTTCTTGTGGAAAAATGCATACACACCCATGAGCACTGGTATGCACAAGCTACTCAACTGACACACTTGTTGTACACACTGATCTGATGGAGAGTAAACTGCTACTTACTCTTCAAATAGTATTAGGAAATCTTAATTTTTTTATTGTTATTATACAATTTGAAAACTTCATTATTGATGAATATCACATTTAATTTCAATGTTTACAAAAGGTTTAAAAAGATTCGCTGTCAGAAGAACAGCTTCGTTGATATATTCCAACCTGTGTGTTTTCAGTTATGCATCTAATTGAAACCTTGGAGGTACTCTTCTGATTGACCTAGAAAGTCATATAGTTAAACTTTGCGATGATGAATGTCAAAATAATGAAATTTACTCAATTACCAAAAAACTTTGGTAATGGTTCACTACTGCTTTAGGTAATTAATTTAATGAGCATTAATAAAATTAATTTTTCCTCTTCGTACTAGATGCACTGTCAAATTTTCAAAATAACAGGATGTCCAGTTAATTTAAGTGTTTGTAGTTGTGACACTTTAAGTTTTGGCCGCCTTTTTTTTAATTTGTTTGTAATTACGGAGGCGGCCGGTAGAGTAGGAAGGTTCCCGGAAGCCGGAGGTGGAGGGGGAGTCCGAGGGGAGGAAAGCAGGAGATTGGCGGGCAGAGAAGGCCGCACCGCGGGCAGGAGTGCTGTCTCTCGCTGCGAACCTCATTTTCTTTCTTGTATTGCTTCATTGTAAATGTTGAATATATAGTTTTTTTGTTTAAAAGCCACATCGCTTTTCTTTACGAACCCGGGGCACGTTACAAACGAAAGGAATAACACAAAACTTACACTCGTTACCACAGGATATAAGCTCTGTTTCCTGTACCTGATGATAATGCATTGAAACCTAGGTAGTTTTATTAAATATCCTGTGGTAACAAGTGTGAGTTTTGTCTTAAGCTATTCATTATGAATAGCTAGCACAAAGTCGAGGCTGAAGTAGTGGATTTTGAAATCCACTACTGGTGGCCTTTGAAATTTGCAGAACCATTTGGTTTCCTTAGGTTACTATAAATGCAAAAGTATAATGAACTGAGTGACATAACTACATGCATTAAAAGTGAATATAAAATCACCCAACTAATTGCAGGATTTTTGTAAGATTTATGAAGCCTTTGTTCTAAACAGACTAAAACTGAGTGCAAGTTTGAGTTAATTTTTTGCCAGAACTGAGTAAAATTCATTTATTTGCAAGTTTACTGGTGCAGTTATATTTGATATAATAATTACTATAACAAAAGTACAATACAATAAATTGAATCAATACAATAATTAGTCATCACAATATTTGATGTGAAACACTTAACCTTCACCATTATCAATTGCATCCTTGTAAAAACATGCAAGATACAATGTAAAGAGTTTAGGTGACTTGGCATGATAAGGCATGGGGAATTCCCAAGGAGAACGGACATGGAAAAAGTCCGACAGAACCGGGAACACAAAACCGGGTCCCAGTTCTGTCAGACTTTTCATGTCTGATTCTCCTTCAGAACTTGCAAGATTTTTTGGGGTTCCTGATAGGGCCTTTCAGCTACTGTGGTTGTCATGAGGCACAAGTAGTCCTTTCTGTGCATTACCCTATCAGGCAGTGTCGTACTATTCTCTCATTTGGTTTTTAAAATTAACCACTATTTTGGCAAATAAAAATTCTTTATCACTACATTAAGAACATAGAGAACAAATTATATTGTTCTGACTTGCTATCAAAGTGGAAGCCACAAGCTCAAATATAATAATAATAATTGGTCAATTCAAAAATCCTCTTTGATAATGTTTTAACACATTGAAGACCAGATATTTTTTTTTTCAAACTTACCCCAGCAGCCGGCAATATATTTCCTGGCAAGCTGTTTTTTTTGCAGTCAACTATTAATGATTTAATAACTAATTAAATACAAACACGTATTTAAAAACTGAAAATAAGCTAACTATAGAACGGGGGCACTCGACCTTAGTACATTAACAACTGATGTAATCATACGCTTAGACAAGGTGGCTACAATGTATATAATAATATAGGTGGCATATAAAGAATGTAGTAAATATGAGTTATCTCATGATCTGTTCTTAACAATGGCAGGTAAAACAAGTAAACTCATAATCAGTCTGCAATGTGTTTAAAACTTATATATCAAAAGAAATGGATGCAAATATTTTTTGTCAAGTAATTTGTTTGGAACAATTTACATCTGGAAAGAATTTGAATTGATATTGGATACTTTGAGAGAGTCATAACCATACCTGCCCATTTGCTACCTTAATAGATTTATACTCTTGATGGTGGCTAACATATGAGAGCTAAAGTCACCAGGCTAGTACTGCCATCAAGGATTGACGAAGTCATGCAGATTTTCCCCATTACGCCATCGAGTCACACCAATCTCGGCCCTGCAGTACGTNTAGAAAAGGTGCAAGTCATGTTGTGCCGGACGCCCTTTCGCGTATTTACTTCGTCGGCCCCCCTGAGTGGCAGGGTAAAAAGATCGCCGACCCCTGGTATTTAGAGTTATTTCAAGGTCTCCTAGACCACCCCGAAAGTTTTCCCGAGTACGTCCTGATTGACGGTCAGATTTATCGCCACGATAGAAAAGGACGGACCAATTCTACTGAAGCTAAGCTGGTTGTTCCACGCGAACACCGCCGTGCTCTTCTCGTAGAAAACCACGATCTCCCCACAGCGGGGCATTTGGGGCTATATAAAACGTATAATCGATTACGAAGATTTTATTTTTGGCCTTCGTTAAAAGGCGACGTTTCTCGCCACCTAAAAGCGTGTGAGTTATGTCAAAAGTACAAAGCAGAACGGCGTAGAATGGCAGGTGAAATGCGTCCGCGGGAGCTAGTGTCTCCTTGGTCGATAGTGGCAACGGATATTATAGGTCCCCTCCCTAGGTCTCGGTCTGGAAACCGTTATGTATTAGTATTCTTGGACACCGGAACTCGGTGGCCGATCGCTATCCCACTGAGATCCATCAAGTCCGAGGATGTAGTTAAATACCTTCTGAATAATGTCATCAATCATTGGGGTTGCCCCGAAGTGTTGCTTTCTGATAACGGGCCGCAGTTTCGATCTAATATCCTGCGCCGTGCATGTGAATCTTACGGAATCCAACTCGCACACACTGCCCCATACCATCCCCGTGCTAACCCAACTGAAAGGTGTATACAAACATTGAAAACGATGATATCAATTTATTGTCGCGGTTCACAAAAGACTTGGGACGAGGCTCTTCCCCACTTAATGTTTGCGTTGCGGACTGCTCGGCAAGAGTCGACCGGGTATTCACCCGCATTTCTGAATTTGGGGAGGGAGCTCCGAGGACCTAACGAACCCTTCCGGAAGTTATCAAATGGAAATCAGGCTCCGTTCGAACCGACTGCATATCATCGAGCACTGAAGGAGCGGCTGAACAAGTGTTACGAGAACGCGACTCGTACGATACGAAAAGCAAGCGAGCGACAAGCTAGGTATTTTAATTTAAGACGAAGAAGCGTCGAGTTTCCCATTGGAGCGCTGGTATGGAGGCGCAACCACACCTTATCGGATGCTTCGAAGGCCCGAACGGCGAAACTAGAACCAAAGTTTATCGGCCCCTTCAAGATCGCAAAAAGGACGTCTTCGACGGTTTATGAACTGGAGACCCTGAGAGGGAAGACGGCCGGTGCAGTTCACGTGGAAGATTTACGCCCTGTCTCATAATAATTCTCCTTTTTTTCAGGAGGGGTGTGGTGTGACACTTTAAGTTTTGGCCGCCTTTTTTTTAATTTGTTTGTAATTACGGAGGCGGCCGGTAGAGTAGGAAGGTTCCCGGAAGCCGGAGGTGGAGGGGGAGTCCGAGTGGAGGAAAGCAGGAGTTTGGCGGGCAGAGAAGGCCGGACCGCGGGCAGGAGTGCTGTCTCTCGCTGCGAGCCTCATTTTCTTTCTTGTATTGCTTCATTGTAAATATTGAATATATAGTTTTTTGTTTAAAAGCCACATCGCTTTTCTTTACGAACCCGGGGCACGTTACANTCTTAGTTCAAAGCAGACATCTACAATTAACAATAAGAATGTAAATCCTTATGGAAATTTCTTTTTATGAAACTTGTCTCAAGTTGATGTGCAAGTTTGAAAGATTTTTCTGTGTTCTTCTGGTTCTAATTGATCAACTCAGCCTTTATGATGACATTGATGCCAAGATAATTAAGGAATTGTACAAAGTAAGCAACTTTATAAGTTGCAACAGTTAATGCTTCATGGAGAACATTTAAGAATCTTTAATGTTTGGAAGTTATCATTCTTTTGATGGGAAATTTAATTGTAAAATACATCACGAGTCAAAATTGATCATTGCTCATCTATTTCCATCAATTCATTACAGTGCTATGTATGTTTTTGCCCCAGCAAGTTATCAGTACAATGTGTTTGTAGTAAAAAGTACTATAATAGTTAAAATCTATGAAAATTTTTCTCCTCTTCATATCATCAGTTCTTGCCATTGCTTTTAAAAAGGCCTAAATAAGCAATTATTCTTATGATAAAATGCATGATCTTGGAATCAACAATCGTATTGGTCATCAGGGAAACAGGTTGTTTACAAACTCAAAATTTCACGAAATATTTGTATATTTTATCTAGATTCTCATACAAAAGCTCCAGGACCATAATAAGAATCTATTCAATTTCCCTTCTTTTGGTACTTATCTTGATTTCATAAGACTATTCCTTCTAATTTAATTTTGCAAATGAAGTGAAGTCTGTAACCAATAAATTGAACTTAACATATATTTCTTATGGAAATCTATCTGAACAATCTTGGTTCAATTTGAGTCATGTTATTGAATGAAAAGGTGTCAGTATATCCTTCTGGGTCTCAGATAACAGGTATGCAAATTTTTACGAAAATTGGACTTAACAGCATGGACTCCAATCTCAGAAAAACACACAAACCCACAGAAATTCTGCTTTAAATGTATAGATTGTTACTACACAGAGGCATTTCATTAAAGTTCTTTGTCGTTAAATGGTACAAATATACTTTAATATATTCTCTTTGCACCATCTGCCAAGGTCTACCAGGGTATCTCACATACTTTGCAGTCACTTCCAGATCTGATGGAGTTAAAGATCTTCTATTATTTCAATTGCTTCATATTTAAAAAAATATTTGCATTGTACAATAATTATAAAGTGTGTTAAATGACCAGTCCAGCCAATAATAATCCTTAATTCATAAAAATACAAGCTGAACTACTCATTGATTCTCAACAGGGAAATGTAGATGAATAAATATTACCCTTCTGCAGTCAATGGAGTTTTGAGAAAGGAATAGACTCAGCGTAACAAATAAGATATAAATATATAAAAAATAGAAGGAAAAATAACCATTTACTCTTATGAAAAGCACATTCAATCATTTCATTATTTTTAGATTACTTAAACCTCATTGTTTTCACTTCACTTTCAAATGTATATGCAAAATAAGCAAATGAAGGATTCAGAATTAATGTTAAACCCTAAGGCAAAATGATTGACCAAATAAAATAAAAATAGCCTAAATCCATATGGTAACATGGTATGTGTTGAACACTTAACTAAATTCTACTTGTACACATTATTTTACTAAAAATAACCTCCAAAGTCCCCCAAAAGTTTTCTTTATTTTGTCCCTGCAACAATATATATTTTATTTCCTCACCTTGATCATGGCAAAGGAAAGTAACAGCCCAGTGTCAAGGACAAGATGAATAACACTCCTACATAGAGGTAAGTTTGACTAAGTGGCTTGTTGATCATAACTTGAAATGCTTAAATCTCCTCCTATTCAAATAGACCATCATCACTTCTTACAATTTCTTTAAAATGGACCTAAATTCCCAGTATGTTCTTGTGGAAAAATGCATACACACCCATGAGCACTGGTATGCACAAGCTACTCAACTGACACACTTGTTGTACACACTGATCTGATGGAGAGTAAACTGCTACTTACTCTTCAAATAGTATTAGGAAATCTTAATTTTTTTATTGTTATTATACAATTTGAAAACTTCATTATTGATGAATATCACATTTAATTTCAATGTTTACAAAAGGTTTAAAAAGATTCGCTGTCAGAAGAACAGCTTCGTTGATATATTCCAACCTGTGTGTTTTCAGTTATGCATCTAATTGAAACCTTGGAGGTACTCTTCTGATTGACCTAGAAAGTCATATAGTTAAACTTTGCGATGATGAATGTCAAAATAATGAAATTTACTCAATTACCAAAAAACTTTGGTAATGGTTCACTACTGCTTTAGGTAATTAATTTAATGAGCATTAATAAAATTAATTTTTCCTCTTCGTACTAGATGCACTGTCAAATTTTCAAAATAACAGGATGTCCAGTTAATTTAAGTGTTTGTAGTTGTGACACTTTAAGTTTTGGCCGCCTTTTTTTTAATTTGTTTGTAATTACGGAGGCGGCCGGTAGAGTAGGAAGGTTCCCGGAAGCCGGAGGTGGAGGGGGAGTCCGAGTGGAGGAAAGGAGGAGTTTGGCGGGCAGAGAAGGCCGGACCGCGGGCAGGAGTGCTGTCTCTCGCTGCGAGCCTCATTTTCTTTCTTGTATTGCTTCATTGTAAATATTGAATATATAGTTTTTTGTTTAAAAGCCACATCGCTTTTCTTTACGAACCCGGGGCACGTTACATGGCGCCCAACGTGGGGCCCGAGAATCGTTAATAATTTTTTTGTTGCGAGTTTTGAGTCACTCCTTTTAGCTGGTTGTTTTTCCTTTCCTCGTTGCTTTCCTTTCCATGGTCCACCTGTACCTGTAGCTGAATGCCCCGGCGGACCTCGGGGAGAGAAGAAGTAGTACCTTTTCCTATCCTTTCGTTTAGGGAAATTGGTGATGGAAAACCTGCCTTCTGGAACGAGTTGGATAGCTAAATTATCCAAGGAAGAGCTAAGGAGGTGGTGCGGGAGATTTAACATTGACTGTTCTGGCACAGTTGAAGACCTACGGACCAAACTAAGGACAGAGGTTAAGAATATGGATTCCGCAGTTAAGTCCGATATAGACGAGCGAGGCGCGAGCGGTGGAGATTTCCCACTTCCAAGCGAATCGATTGTGGATCCTATAAAATCCTTGGAGCAGGTGATGTACAACCTTTCCGTTAAGGGGCCACTTTCCCGCGAAGAAAAGATCCGGAATCTCGCTTGCGATGTTAATCGTTGGAGTTTAGGATTTCATGGTAATGAGGAAGAAAGTGTATCATTTTTCTTAGAGCGAGCAGATACTTTCAAAGACTGCAAAGGGGTCACTGATGAGGAGATGTGGGAGTTAGTGCCAGAAATGCTCGGAA
>KZ312450.1:38375-61527 GCA_000376725.2 Ladona fulva | reverse complement strand
TTAGTCTTTTCACTATCTGTGTATCACTTAGCACTCGTAAATCCCATCCCAATAAATAAAAAGCAATCCCATAAATTTTAACTAGCTGATTGCAAAACTAAAGATTACTTCCTTACATTATGAAAAATTCATATAAACATATGCATTGTCATAAGATTTTCCATTTCGATTCTAATACTTAAAAATGATCTGTTGATGCAGATTTTAAAGTAGACATTATTGGTTGTAAGTGAAGTATTGAATGTACATTTAAGTAAAAGATCCATGAGGAAGCATCTTAAATTTTAACATTGAGTATTGGACACAGCAATGTTAAAAATCAAAAAAAGGCTGATTTGTGTTGAAGAAATTTGATGAAGTATTGGGATCTTTCCATGGATAGATTTTTGCAATAACAATGTCATGGTTGTGCAAATGGTGTTCCCACCTGAGCTTTCTACGTGTTGAGGTCTTCACGGGGTAATAAGTTCTTGCCAGAGGAGCTTATTCAAAAGAGTCAAAAAATTATAGAAAGGTAGAAAATACAGTTATTTTCCTTTGCATGTGTTCAAAAGAAGTATAACCTCATAAGTACAGCAAATAACTACATATCTGAATTATACACCGAATATAAATAATTCTGAATGTCATCATTTTCTACAATCACAATAACTGAGTAATGAAAATCGTGATCCAGTCACAGTAACGGGTATCACAGATATCGAGAACACACAACATTGCTCATCACTAGTTGAAAACTGCCACACGCCGAAAGGTGACTTACATGTACTTGTGTTAGCTATCACAAGAACTTTCCATAAATGGTGTACTACAGTTTGATTTTGCATGTGGAGTGATAATGGAGGGACGGCGCGAACGCAGTCCCTACTACCAAAAATTACGCGCCCGAGTTACCCACATTTGGGGCAATCGCAGGGGTCAGCCCGACCGGAGTGCAATGGCCAAGCCTCGTCCTGGGGGAACCGCCTTAAGGATCACGGTAGCCCCTACGCCAGGTAAGTATGATTATTTTCGCCTGCCACAGTCGACCGGATCTCAATATGGCGCATCTCGAGAGCGATGACTATTTTCTATGCGCCGGCTTTCCCCCAAATCACTCATCAAATAAATGTTTTATCAACGGTAGGGTTTGCTCATAATTTTTGCCGTCTAACCGATGAACTAACTTTCCACTCTTGAATCTCGATGACAGCTCACCTCGTGTTCAACGCACGGAGCCCCCCTCCCCTACCGTCTCGCTCACCAACGCGGGAAATTCAACCGCATCGCCAGCGACGGAAATTCGCCGAATCTATATAATGGAACACAAGCTACTGGATACAAATACTAGCATTGGCTCTGAAAATGTAGGAGTATTGATTACACACATCTAAGTAAAGCAATGACTACAGAAGCAACAGCAAAGAATATTTACGGCGTTTATACGGGAGACAACGCAGATCTCCACAGCTCTCTGAGAAAGCAAAGCAACAACAGCTTGGATCCAAGAAGACAATAAAGCTTTAGAAAGAACCATATAACAAAGATATATTTTCTGAAAACGCAAAGTGATAAGGAATTGAAACTGCCACATCCATGGGAGCATCTCGTCCTCACGAAGTGGACGATCCAGTTACCCTTCAGCAAAACCCATCTGATTTTCGTTACACATATCAACGACAACACCGCCTCTGCTCCCTCACAAATATGATGTTATCTCAGTCCCAAGTTTCCATTTTATTCCTTGGACGTCGAGGAAATTCTCGGATTTATATATTTACTTCCAAGTGCAGTGAACCCGCTCTCGTTTCCTCTTGTCCCGGCCCCTTTTCACACAAAACACACCATTAAAGAAAAACACTGCTTAAGACGCTCTGCTAACCGCTTATAAGGCTTTTCCGTCCTCAGATGCACTGCAACCTGCATTAGCTTCTTTTGGTAGACCTAAATTTCTTCACATTGTCTCTCCTCTCCTGCCTCGTCCTCTCCATCGGTCATTTTATCTCCCTTGCTTGGGATTACCAAGTTTGTGAGAAGACAAGAACAATCCCACTGTCGGATCTGATTTTAGCTTAGCGTTTGCTAGGCCGCTGAGTGCAGTCTTGGAGAGAACCAGCCGTTAAACAATTCCTTATTCATCCCCTTTTGACTTTCCGTTAAAATATTGCTTCGTCGTAGAGTGAAAATGAAAGAGGGCGCTTTCCCGAAAATTCTTCAGAAATATGACGAGATTGGGACTAATCTTACACATAAATTGTTTTCGCACTCTCTAGATGACCCACCTTCAGCATTGCAAACGGAAGAAAATTAAAGAAGATCCCTTTTCGCTTTAATATCCAAGGGTCGTAATTAAGATTTATTAGGCAAAAAGAAACTTTCCCTCTTTTTTTCCGATGTCCAAGAAATGAATAGTCGTCATATTCCGGTCCCGATCATAACGCTGTTTTCAGCCCGTCTCTTGAAAAGCATTTTAAGCATGTCTCACTGTATTTTTATTCCAGGGATGGACAAAATATCGCTTAGACAGACTTACAGCTTCAAGAAAAAGTACGTACTCGGCATACGAAACCTCCGGCAGTCGTCATCCATCCGACGACATATTTCAACCGACCAGACGCATGGATTAACGTCGAGTGAAAGCGACCTCCCTTCGCCACCCTGGAAAAACCCTTTTGCCAAGAGGAATCCTCCGGCGGCAGGGATTTCAAAGGGCGACCCGAACCCACGGACTCCGTGACCCTTCTCGGAATTCATCTGCGGATTTTCCCGCGTCACGAGTGTGGGAGAGCACAATCATGAGCTGCCGCCTCGGTCATAAATGCCTCCGAAACGGTCGAACGAGAATGGGGAGGTCGATCTGCAATCGAATCTAGCGACCCCTCCCACGCGGTACAATTTCTTAAAGCGTCGGATACATGGAGGAAAAAATCACGATTCTAAGGTGGCCGGAAATTAAGTCACGCAAAATTTTTAAAATGAGGAGAAAAGTATTGCCGCCGATTCACTGCCAATTTTCCTGATCTAAAACAATATTACGCAGCAATAAGCAAAACTGCTTGCACCTCCGCGAGAATAAGCCTGCACGTCCGGGAGGAATGTTTACAAATTCTTCATCGGTCGAATGTGTTGACCTTAACAGCTAACCTTTTTTTCCGACGTCTCGGTGTTACATTTACATAAATACCCCGCAAACCGCCGTATGGCGTATGGCAGGGGGTGTTAAAACACCAAAGTCCCTAATTCTTCATCCTATTTACGCGTCTAATACTATCTGGAAAATAATAGTGTACTGCCCAGTTTCTTTTTCTCTGACTTTTCTCTTGTGATTTTCTTATCTTGATTCTATTCGAACAATGTCCTGCGAAATCTACACCCTACCTAAGTCCACAGAGANAGCAGAAGCGCCATCTCCAAAGTCTACAGAGTGGGAGGGAGTGCATTGCTGAAGGCCCCCCACTGAAGCCTCCCCTGGAATCGGCCGAGTGGAGCGACATCGGCACCCGTTGACGCCACAATCGGTTTGCTGGAGGAGGGAGCAGCTGGGTGGTCAGCGGCCGCCACCGCCTACTGAGCATGGACGAGGGGGTCGGCGAGGAAGGAAGGCCAGGAGGAGAGAGCGGGCTCGTCGCGCACATCAAGACAATGAAAGGCGCCTTCCGCTGGGAGCGAGAACTGTCCCACATAACCTGGCTCCACCAGGTGTGGCACCGTCGCGGCTGGGAATCCCGCAACCGTGGCACAACAGGAGGGAGTATCTACCTCGTTTTGCTGGGCCTCCACAGGCACCTTGGCGTCGATATTATGGAGGAACCCCTCCATACACGACGCACCCTCTTGGTGTTCCTCCAACGGTAGAGGGATCGCGGGGGTTGGAAGCCCGGATAGTCCAGCCGATGTGGAACCCCAACACGCCAGTGCCACCCAGGTACCTGAAGCAGGTCCCCGAGCAGCCCCACCAGCGACCGGTCTACCTGGAGAGGGGCCTCCCAATGGGGCCTTGGTTTCCATACCTAATGTGGTAGCGGAAGAAACTCCCTCCGTTCCCCCTCACCTCAGAAGGAGAGTGGGTGCGGAAAGACCAACACACCTCGAAAAGCCGTCATTGGAGGATACCCCCATCGTGCGACGGCCACGAACTGGCGTTCCTGTAACCTGTGGACAGCCCACGGAAAGACAAATGGAATGGCTGCTGGCCCTGGGAACCCTAGAAAACGACGAGGCTCTAGAGATCCTAGTGAGGGATATTGCGAGAGAGGCAACCACCCACACTCCTTCAAATCCAAATGGAGGTTCGGACAACCATTGTTGTGACCAGAAACGTCTCCCCTATCTATACAGGGTCAATAAAGGTCTGCATTCCGTCTGGCGATATCAGCCAAATCATGCATATGTGACATCCCCGCTGAGCGGGTAATGAACCACTTCCGGCGGACATGTCCTGAATTGCCTCAGGAAGCAATGCCAACCGTCATCCCAAAGATGTCGTTCAGGAGGTGCCCAGGAGAAAAGGATCTCCTTGTAAGGAATATTACGCCGGCTGAGGTCTGCGGCCGCCTTCGACGCTCCAAAAACACTGCTCCTGGACCAGACAGGGTGACTTACATGGACATCCGATGTGTCGACCCAGATGGAAGAGTCCTGGCAACCATTTACACAAAATGCCTTCAGAAAGCCATGATGCTCACGCCCTGGAAAACCTCCCGAACCATGTTAATTCACAAGGGGGGGGGGGGCTCAGATATCACAAATTGGAGGCCAATAGCCTTGGGATCCACCCTGGGGAAGATCTTCACCGGTATCCTGGCAGACAGAATCCTGCACTGGGCCTCCAACAGCGGGCGCCTCTCCCAACCAGCGCAGAAGGGATTCATGCCGCAAACAGAAGGGTGCTTCGAGCACAATTTCCTTCTGCATGCGACAGTTGAAGATGCACGGCGGAATAAGCTGGAGATCGCAGCTGCTTGGTTGGATCTCGCAGACGCTTTCGGCTCCCTTCCGCACTACCATATCCTGAAGGTTCTGAGGATGATGGAGATGCCGGAATCAATGGTGAAATTAATCGCTAATATCTACCAGGGGACCAGGACCAGTTTCTCGCTCCTCAACGAAGAGACAGACGAGATAGTCTTACAACGTGGGGTTCGGCAGGGGGATCCTCTTTCCCCAATATTATTTAACCTTGCAATCGAGCCGCTACTCCGGACCATTCTTCAGAGGAGGCCAGTTGCAGGGTACAACTTCGGGGGGACGTCGCTCTGCGTCCTCGCTTATGCAGATGACCTGGTACTCGTTGCCAGGGATGCCGGTATGTTGCGTAGTCTGCTTTTTGTAGCTGGAATAGCAGCAAAGTGGTGTGGGCTGACCTTCCGAGGACGCAAATGCGCTAGCCTTCATCACGACCTGAGGAAGGGGAGGACAAAAGTGCAGCAGAGCAACTTTTATATTCAGCAGGAAGACATTCGGCAGCTAAAGGAGGGAGAAACGTACAGGTACCTGGGCTGCCCCACAGGGTTTAAACCGGATGCAACACCCACGGAGGCTCTGGAGACGATGAGGAAGGATCCGCTCTCCCTATCGAATAGCAGCCTGTTGCCGTGGCAGAAGCTGGACGCCCTCCATTTATTCCTGCCACGTCTGTCCTTTGCCCTGAGAATCGCCGCCGTCCCCCTCAAGAACCTGGCCACTACAGACAACGTGATTCGGAGGATGGTGAAACGATAAGGGGGCTACCCCTGTGCGCCAGCAGGGAGCTCATCACAATGAGGACCATGCATGGGGGTGGTGGGTACATGCCCCTTCAAGTGGAGCATTGTATCCTTACCATCACACATGCATTCCACATGCTCTGCTGCAAGGATGCTGGGGTGAGGAAAGCCACATGGTTCTCCCTTACCGACGCCATCCACAAACGGATAGGGAAAAGCAACGACCTTCCAAGCAGGCAACTCATCTGCAACTACCTCAATGGCTCCATGGAGGGGGAGTTGACAAAGGATGCTGGCGATGTTGCCTCATTGTGGACGAGGACCAGGAGGGCTGCCAGGAGCCTTGCCCCATTCTGCACCTTCGAGTGGCAACGGAGTGAGGCAAGGAAGGAGCTAGGCCTCTGTGTGGGCCATCCACCGCCAACCAGAGAATTAGTCATCGTTCCCCAATCTGCCTACCGGCGGATCTATCAAATGCTGAGGGACGGGGTCTTCGAAGGACAGCGGAGAGAGCTGTCGATGAAGGTGGACCAGGGGAAGGCGATAGAGGCTGTGTCTTCAATCGAAGTCAGCAACCCCTTCCTGCGCTCGGGGGAGCATACGACGTTGAGTGACTGGTTCTTCGTCCACAGGGCCTGGCTCAACGTCCTCCCCCTCTTCAGCTCCATGCATGGGAGAGCATGGAGGGAAGACATGATGTGCAGGAAGTGTGGTAATGAAGTGGAAACCCTGGTCCATGTGCTGAACCGATGCCCAGCCCACATTCAGGGAAGAATTCGACGCCACAACGACGTCCAGAACATCCTGTTGGACGCCCTCCCCAGGTGGTTGAAGGCGATGGTCGACCAGAAGGTCCCAGGGGATGCAACCCAGCTGCGACCGGACATCGTGGTGCGAGATGAACGGAGTGGAACTATTCACATCATTGATTTTACAGTTCCCTTCGAGAACCTCTTCTCTCTTCACCCCTCAAGGGCCATAAAGATGAAGAAATATGCCGAGCTGGCGGAATGGACCCGAGAGCGCGAGGAGAGGGAGGTTCGGCTCGGAGCCATAGTCGTGGGGACCCTAGGAGCCTGGGACCGGAAGAATGACGCCGTACTTCGCCACTTGGGAATCACGTCCAACCGCATGAAACGCCTTGAGAAGAGGATGGTTTCAGTTGTGATAAGGGGGTCCAGGACCATATACAACGAACATGTGAAATATAGTGTTTGATAGTGTCAAGTGAAGAAAGTATGTGCTGGTATATGTATATGTGCATGATATTTCGGACACAGAGTACAATTTCTTATGCAAAATATTAGACAATAATAAGTCCAGTAACAGTTATATTACAAAAAACTACATGAACTACTTCAATCAGTTGATATATTTATTTATTTTATTACTGTTAATTAAGATACAAATGCTTATGTAAAACATTTAAAATGTGACTTTGAGTGAAGTACTATGTGGACAATTGAATACAGACATTTAGGGTATAATTCCCAACCCTCGCTGCACGGCACGAAGGGAAGGAAAATATTCATATTGTGTACACAATATCTTTTTGAGAATGTATTTTCAATCTATGAAATAAAAAGGCGGTTCCCCCAGGACGAGGCTTGGCCATTGCACTCTGGTCGGGCTGACCCTTGCGATTGCCCCAAATGTGGGTAACTCGGGCGTGTAATTTTTGGTAGTAGGGACTGTGTTCGCACCATTCCTCCATTATCACTCCACATGGTTAAGTCTAGCCATATCTCATCTATGGAATAATCTTGCGGTGGCTAACACAAGTACATGCAAGCCGCCTTTCGGCATGTGGCAGGGGGTTTAAACACAGAGTAGAGGTGGGAATTATGATTCATTTCGATGTTTCAGTTCATGCGATTTGGCTCATGCCAATGACTCAATCTTTCAAATCGTTCATAATGAACCAAATGACTTGGATGAACCAAAAGTTGGCAATTAACCAAATGACTAGAATGAACCAAAAATCGGCAACACCGCAATGAACCAAATGACTAGGATGAACCAAAAATCGGCAACACGGCAATGAACCAATTATGGACATGATTTAAATCCTCAAGACCAGGAAGTGAATGTTGGAGCGTTATTTCCTGTTAAATATTAAATGGATTTTTTTAAAAATACTACTGTATTTCCAATACTAATACTTAACCTTATTAATGTGGTAGACATTGCAAGTTGCTTAGCTCTTGCTTCAAAAACTGGACATCAAAAATAAAAAATCGTTAATGAAACCTGTACGGTACTAAATGTACTTAAATTAAAATTAAAATGTTCGTAAACACCTACTTTCACTTTTGTAGCACTAAGAGGCAAAACTCAATTTTGAAGAGGGGAATCAAACATGCTTCACAGAATAAAATCAACTCTATCCGGCCATACTTCATGGAAAGACATTTTGAAGTAAAAAATAAGACTTGGTGATTTCCACAAAATATATTTAAAAACACTACCGGTTCACTATGCTTCACAGATATCACAACAAAAAAATTAATATTACCTTTCACACCGCTTGCATTTCAACAAGCGCGGTTCGTAATAATAATCTAAAATCTACCTTAGTTTAGAAAACGGTAATTTTCATAAACAAATCTCTGGGAGAAGGTTGTGTCTTCTCAATTATATTTATGATGTTGTAAAGACTTAGTTCCGCTTATGCAATGATTAAGTGCACTTATCAATCACTACGTTTAATATAAATAGATTTATTTCACTTCCAACATCAAACTAATTTTCACATTCGTGACATATATGATGACTGAAAATATGCTTCACAGGACCGAACGTAGAACTTCGTGTAATGAATAATGAAGAAAATATGTCCATATCATTAGAAATATCTATCTGAATTGGAAACATACCAACTGGTTTAGAATATCTGAGCAAATATTTTCTGGAAATTGCACAGAAGAAACTTAATTTTCAGCGAAAACCCAAGTGAGGCGAGAGTTTTGCATTAACGCTTGTCCGCTATATACTGATTCAAGCGATTCACTGATTCTGTTGATTCTTCATGAACCAATGGAACAAATAACGTGATTGGATTCATTCGAATGAGTCGTTCATAAAGAACAATTCACTCTTGAACGACAGAGTTCTAACACAGAGCATTCGGATTATTTTTTTAACCAACTACTATCGCGTATCGTTCACGGAAAGAACGAATTCTTAGAACGTCTCATCCTAGCATCTATTTCTTTTATTTTACGTTCATTGTCGGATCGTTTAAGGTAGCAGGGGGTCACATAATATCGACTACATCTTCTAAAAACGTACTTTCCCTAAATTTATCAAGCAATTGCAATCTAGCTTTTAATCTCCTATCTTTTAAGGATTCCCTACCTGCGTCTGAGAGAATATTGGTAATGCACTTTTTAACAACACATATTGCTTTCCGTTGCACTTTCTCGAGTTCACAGGTGTATCTTTCGTCCAACGGATCCCACATACCTTATGCATATTCCAGATGGGGCCTAACTAAAGTAAAATAACATCGCTCTCCAAGTTTTTCGTCACTTCTACCGACAATACCCCTAATGAAACCAAGCAAATGGTTGAACGATAGTACTCAAAATGCCTTTCAAGAAGTGCTTCCCTTTTGGATGCAGAGACTCAATAAATTAATCTTAAATAATGTTTTAATTATAAAAAATCACTATGGTTGTTTTACAACCATGGTCATGGTTTATGGTTGCTTTACGATGACTGAAAGCAGCATAAATATTTATCAAATTTAATTAAAAGGTAAATGTAACCAATTTCTATCTACGTGTACTTCATGAACAAGTAATAAATGTTATTAAATAAAAAAATATTCAGGCCAGCTAAAGAGCTCCATGATGACTGCTTAGCCAAGTCTTACTGTGTTTGATTCAGTTGCCTAGGTTACCTGGTTCCATTCCACATCATTGTTAACATTTTTTATTTGCCACCAAAGTATTTTTTTAATTTTATTTACCCAATCTTCAGGAATCTACATCTACATTAGTACCCTGCAAGCCGCCTTTCGGCGTGTGGCAGGGGGAAATGCTGGAGGAATGGCTGTTCTGTTTAGTTCCTTTATTTATGATTGTATCATCTTCTACTATAATCACCATGGTGTCTACATTTTCATCAAAACTATTACTAGCTATCCCATAATACATTACTTCCATTAGCTTTAATTTTTACCTTTTAAAAGTAATTACTGCTTGGGTTTACACACATTTTCTGTTGTGTTAAGAAACACTGAAATAATATAATATTAATGAAAATGTATTTGCTAACAACAATCCTTGATTCTCAAAACTCTGTATCATAGTCTTACTTATTTGTGATAATATGATGTGTACAAATATACCCCTTCCATATCGTAATGTGACCCATAAATCCCCCCTCCATCTCAAGAGGGTCAACAATCAAGGATGGCCCCTTTGTAGTTTCTATTACAAATTGCTGAGTCATACTTATGATTATTTCTTATTCAGCCTCATTTTGCCTATTACAATATACTTACCTGGCATAGGGGCTACCGTGATCCTTAAGGCAGTTCCCCCAGGACGAGGATGCATCAGATTGAAGAAGAGGATATGGATCTTCTGGAATGGAATATTTACAATGCTCCAGCGCATCTTCTTTCCATGATTGCCTTCAGTGACGACAACGAGTGGAAGGACTATGGTTCAGCTGGCCGGGAACGGACTCCTCATCTCTCTCCATTAGAAAAATGTGTTTCTTCTCCCTCCTCTCCTCATTGGACCTGAGCTACTGTGGAGATCGAGGTGTCTTATGGGGAGAAGTTAGAGTTCAACGGCATCAGAGAGGAGCGAATCTTCCTTGAGGATTGTGAACACCGAAGAGTCGTATGTGGAGGTCAGCGACAGAAACTCCTTTACTGATTGCCAGCTAAGAATTGCTCTGCAATTTGAACGCGGAATGTGGAAACTCGGCATAGGCTGCCAAACTTCGGGTTGTTGATGGAGCGGTAGAATGGAGCCTAAGGAGAGAAGGGAACATCCCATGCAAGCATCATCGCCACTAACGCCACAATTCGTACGGTGGAGACGAGAAAGGAGGCGTCGGAGGAGAAATAGAGGCACCCGAGTTCAAGATCAGTCTCCTGCAGTTCACGGAGAACATGGTAGCAGTTGCCACGAGGAGAGTAACAATGAGGGCGTGAGGGAAAATTTGACGTATACGGAGGCCGCTAGAACGCCATTTCGCAGAGATAACCCCCCCCCGAGTAACTCCCTTCGCAGATAGCCCGAGTGAAGAGGAGTTGGAAGCAGGGCCAAGCGGAGGATCGGAACCACTCCCATCGCCCCATGAGAATTCTACAGTGGCACCCGAGGGCAAGGAGACGAGTGATGGAACACAAGGTGAAGGAGAATAGCAGTACTACCCGCTGGGACATCGAAGAGCAAGGAATGGGCTGGAGAGAGTCCCAACAGCCACTACCCAAGGAGAGAGTGAACCGGAGGTGGCGGAAACCATACCACCCACAAGCGAAGGGCCCAGTGGACTTTCAGAACTACAGGCTGTATGGTTGTCCAAGTTGTCGCTGTTCTCGGAGGGAGACGAGGCACTACTAGGTAACTTCATCAAGGTCATGATAGAGGAGTGCCAGAAAATCTCTGGGGAATGTCCAGTGGATATAAATGTGGCACCATCAAACGGCCTGACACCCGAACGGCCTGAATCAGCCATGCACCTACAGCAGGGATACAGGCGTAACAAGGGAAGGACGTTTCGGAAGATTACAGGTGCTTGGGAGAAATTCTGCTGAATCTCAAAGGAAGAGGTGAAAAGGCACTCCTCCAGATCCTACCCATCTCATCACTGGCGATCTCCGCCCTCCTGTATCCCCAATTTCTCAAGAGTCGGCACAGTGGCAGAGGAGAAGCTGCTTCCGCCGTTCACTCCTAGGGAGGTATCTAACCGCCTCCAGGCAACTAAGAATACTGCCCCAGGGTTTAATGGCATAACCTATGGCACATGGAAGAAGGTGGATCCAGGCAGCAGAATTTTAGCAGAATTGTTTAGCCTGCTGCTCCGTTTCGGCTGGACTCCAGAAGAGTGGAAAAAAAGTAGGACTGTCCTGGTGTACATAAAGGAAAGAGGATGATATAGAGAACTGGCTCCCCTTGGCTCCACCTTGGGGAAATTGTTTTCTGCACTGTTAGCTGACCGAATCTATGCATGGGCAAGGAGTAGCAGCCAGCTATCCTTCCCTACACAGAAGGGATTTCTACCAGGCTGCGGAGGAACGGTCGAGCATTCCTTTATGCTCAATTCTATCATCTAGGACTGTAGAAAAAGAAAGCAAGAAGCAGCAATTGCATGGCTAGGTCTTGAGGATGCATTCGGATCTATTCCACACTCCCACATCTTCAGGGTCCTTCGTGAAATGGGATTACCGAGTCAAATGTTGAGGATTGTAAGCCAGTTATACACTGGGAACACCACTGTCATACGCGCTGGCGATGGTTATACAGAGCCCATCACAGTACTACGAGGAGTGCGCCAAGGGTGTCCATTATCACCTTTTTTGTTCAATATGGCTCTTGAGCCACTCTTACAGTCAGTCCTTGTGAAGAAAGTGGTGGCAGGTTACCGACTAGGCCCTAGTAACATATGCGTACTTGCTTATGCTGATGACCTAGTCCTGGTTGCCCGTGACGCTGGTATGCTGAGATCCCTACTCTGGGTAACCGGGAAAGCAGCAGAGTGGAGTGGACTGCATTTTAAGCCAGGAAAATGCGCAACCATGCACCTTGATTGGAGACAGATGCCTGGGTGAGGAATCCAACGCAGCATCCTTAGTATCCAAGGCTGCGACATGAAAGCTCTCATGTCTGAGGACTACTACAAATACCTTTGTGTCCCTACTGGCCTCCTTGTGGACCAAACCCCCACTCAGCTATTTGAGAGACTACAGAAAGATCTACTGGCAGTAAACAACAGCCATCTTGCACCCTGGCAGTAGATAGATGCTTTCCAAACGTTTCTCCTACCAAGGTGCGACTATTTCCTGAGAACCATTACCATATCGAAGAAACGGATGCGGCCGTACGATAGAGTAATCAAAAGAGTCCTAAAAGGATGGCTGAATGTCCCCATGTGAGCAGCGAGAGAACTCCTATACCTACTCCCTTCGACTGGAGGAGTAGGATATCTACCACTGGGGGTAGCAGCAGATGTGATGATGGTCATCCAGGCTTTTAAGATGCTTTCCTGCCGGGAAAGGACTGTAAGAGAGACAGCATGGTGGGGACTCAAAGCAACACTTAAACAGCATCTCAACATGCAAGATCTGAAGCCATCAAAGTCTGCACTCATCATGTTCCTAAATGGGGACCCGATTCAAAGGGGACACTATACAAGGACCACCGTAAGCCTTTGGTCCCGAACAAGGAGAGCAACAAGAAGATTGCGCTCCCAAACCAACATCTATGGGGAATGGTCAGCCCCAAGGAGAGAGGTATCACTTAGGATACTGAATCCTAACCATCAATGGCAAATCATGATTGTACCACAAGGCGCATCCAACCGTGTGTGTGGCATTCTTCGATCAGCTGTGCGAGAAGGCTTCCGGAGAAAACTCCTCACCAAAATGGAGCAAGGAAGAGCATATGGGGCGACAACCCTTAACTCAGTCAGCAACCACTTTATGAGGACTGGGAGATACTTAAGATTTTGTGATTGGCGATTTATTCATCGCGCCAGATTGCACACACTCCCCCTGAAGAGTGCTAGCTGGAGGAAGAATAGATTGGACACCCACTGCAGGCTTTGTGGGGCAGAAAAGGAAAACCTCTCCCATGTCCTGAACAACTGCCTCCTACACGCAAAGATGAGGACTGAACTACACGACAAGATAATTTCCCTTGTTGCTGATATTCTTCCCAGAGAATGGACCATAAGACTCAACCGCACCATATCAGGAACAGGCTCCTGTCTACGACCAGACATCTACCTAGAGGATGGGAATGAAACAGTGATTGTGGATGTAACTGTTCCATTCGAAAATGGACCCGAGGCGCTTGGTAGAGCAAGGGAGGGCAAGACGGTAAAATATAATGAGCTAGCAGAGATGGTTCGAATAATGGGGAGATACCAAAACCCAGTACACCTAGGAGCAATTGTTGTTGGAGCCCTTGGCGCATGGGATGAGCAGAATTCTTAGCAGATTACGCATCCCGAAACAAAAAATCCGGGAGCTAAAGAGAAATATGGTAGCAGAGGCCATCAGATACTCCCGAGACATCTATGTGCAACATCTGACCTATACCCACAGGCAGGGAATGCAGCTACCAGCCCTCTTTGAAAGGTAGATTCAGGAAGGGGAAACCAGAGTGGCATTCACAGAATTAGATGGAACAATGTGAATGGCCTTTTCTAATTGACCAGAGAGTTGTCACTGACACATGATCTCTATGTATAATTATTAATTTTTTATGTATCACTTCACATGTATTTTTATTAGACTTAATAAATCTATTTTGCACTCCGGTCGGGCTGACCCCTGCGATTGCCCCAAATGTGGGTAACTCGGGCACGTAATTTTTGGTAGTAGGGACTGCGTTCGCGCCGTCCTTCCATTATCACTCCACATGCCAAATTCTAGCATCTTCGCACTTCCTAATCTATGAAATTCTTGCGATGACTAACCGAGCCATATACTCTCTCTTCCTCGCGACGGGTAATGCTGTCTCACCGTAATGCGCACCCTTCTGCATTTCTCATAAGACTGTGGTTGTTCTTCATGGTTATTGGAACATCACTGGTGGAGGCGAACGAATGCTGGAATTTTGTGAGCAACATACCATGGGCATCACTTGAACATTCTTCGAGGTTCCTCTGAGACGAAGGTACACTTGGGAAACGCCAGGAAGTATAGAAAGGTATCAGATTGACTACATCATTACAAAACAACGGTTCAGGAATCAAATAAAATCCAGCCACAGCTACCCAGGTCCGGATGTAGACAGTGATCATAAATTAGTTATGGCAAAGTGCAACTTAAAAGTTTCAGAAAATGAAAGGAGTGCCTAAGAAGAAATGTCTACTGGAAAAAAATAATGGAAAATAAAAATTACTCCAAATCCTTGTAAGTCCCCACAGTATTTTTTGTCAGCAATTAATTTCTTTCTTGGCCTTCCTCTTCTTTTGTTCCATGTATTTTCTGCTCGATTATATCTTCCAGAAATTTGTTATGCCTCAGAACAGAATGTTCAACAAATTTAGTTTTTTCTTTTCTCCATCTCTTTCGATCAACTCCTCTCCTCCTTAATTTCCCTCAGTAACTCTAGGATACTTTTGTCTATCCATATCGCTCTTGTTAATTTTCTGCAAATCCACATCTCCATTGCTTTTAACCGAAGCTATTCCATCCTTCCCAATGTCCAAGTTTCACAACCGTAGAGCAATGTACTCCATACAAATGTTTTTGCAAAGGATTTTCTAATCTCTATTTTCATGTTTATGACATAATAGGTTCTTTTTACTTTCATATGCCTTCTTTGCAATGGATATCATTCCTTTCATTTCAGAGGTGCATCTGTTATCTCTTGTGATGATGCTCCCAAGATGGCAGAAGTCTTCTACTTGGTTTATCCTTGATTCCCCTATCCTAAAATTTAGAAGGGGCTTGTTTCTGTTTCTGAAAACTGCCATAGCTTTGGTTTTCTTTTAATTTATATTTAATCTTGCCAAAGTTATTGATACGATTTTGAGCATTCTATCCATATCTGTGGCCGATTCTAGATGTCTAGTTACCATCACCATGAATGGCATCTCAGTTTTTTTAACATTTTCTTCGTTCCCAAGCCAGGAACAATTTTTAGGGGAATATATTTTTAGTCCCCCAAAGTACTGGAGAGGATGGGAAATGCCGTTAAGGTCCCAGACCTCAAAGAAGGAAAATATCCAACCACACCTCCTCGTGGTGGGGGATAGGCACCAAATGATGGCTAATGCGGCACTGGAGACTGAAGGAAGGCCGGTATAAGCCTCACTCCCATCTTAGGATGGGTCTGGGCACCCTCTTGCCCATGGACCTAGAAATGGATCCTAAAAGCAGGTGAACCACATTGTTGTCCAACAGCATAGGGTGCGTAAGGCAAAAGGGAAACCACCGCACTAATGAACCGTAAGCTTTCCCTAGTTATACGAATGTATGACTCTGCAGCATGATGGGTTCTATATTGAAATATTCCCGAGGTAAAAATTCCCCACAATCTGATCTCTGGGTGGGTAACACTATAGGACAGTTGTGGTGAAAGAAGAAGGAAACCAAGAGGATGGATAATAAGAATGCACTCAGAATAGGAACTTGGAATATAAGAACAATGAATAGGAGAGGAAAATAAGAAAACTTAAAAATTGAAATGGAGAAGAATGATATAGACCTAATGGGAATTAGCAAAGTTAGATGGGAAGGAGAACTCATATATGAAAGATACAAAATGATTTACAAGGGAGGAAGCAGCAAGAATTCCTTGATTCCATGAATGCCAGATCAGCTACCATTAGGCTGGTTTGGTATATAAGGATGAGGATGGAATGAGGAAGGGAGTTTCTCTAGATCGGACGGATTGTGGTGCGGTAAGGGGCGTGCTCCCAAAACAGCGATAAATGCATGAGGGCCAAAGAACGCCCTCATGATATGATCTACATCAGTGAACATTTGCAAGACAATAAGTTACGTCCATCATATCATTATATCTCCAGCAACAAGAGAGATGTGTCTTCTGACTGTCGAGAAGCGACGGTGATGAAAAGACCCTACGTTTCCTAATGAGATAACATAAAAGAAACTCACTTGTAACATTTAAGGTTGTTTCATGATCAGTCTGAATGAGAGACAACTCAATTGCAGCCAATAAGGCCCTCTTTACAGCCAAGAAACCATGGCTCCTGAACAAACTCAGACACTGGTATGCTGTTTGGAATAGCATTGCCCACTATTTTCAAACAGACTTTTATGTGCTGCGTTAGTCTAATAACCCCAACCCCCCCCCTCTTTCTTTTCTTCCCCATTTCTCTCCCTTCACCCTCTCAACACCCCACACCTCTGCTTTTCATATATAGGTCATTGTTTGTAGTTAAAAAACTTCTGCCACTAATTTTTTGTTTTGAATCATTATGTGTTTTCCATCACAATCGATTCACAGTGCAGATAATTCTAGTTAGGTAGTTTTGACTGTATAAAAGCTATGGTGATTGAAGAGGCCACACCTCTTGGAATGTGAAACCCTTATGCTTACAATTGTCCACACACATGTTAAGAGCATCTTAGTGTGTGTGTGTGTTATTATTATTACTCTACAGTCACTGTATTTTCTCAGCAGTTCTGCCTGAACATTTATTCACGTCCTTTAGTTGGAATGGAATAGGCTCTCTACATGTAGAAGGAATTCAACCTGACCTATGAGAGATGGCCATCTGGGGGGTGTGGCGGATGATAAGCACTGGGGCCCCATAATTGAGGGGGCCACAACATGATTATTTTTCTGAAGTAATTAATGTAGTAGCAAAAACAAAATCACATTTTAAATAAACATGCATTAGTAATAAATGTTCGTGTTTGTAATCTTTTTTACTTTATTAAAAATTTAGGGCCCCAAATGGTTTCCTGCACCAAGGCCACTTTAAAGAGAAGGCCGGCTCCATAACCCATACAATTATTAATTTTCCCATTTAATTAACCCAGTTTCTCCATGGCACTCATAGGGTAAAGAAGTCTTCTCTGGTAGCTCCAGAGTGAAAGGCAAAACAGTGGGATGCCTGAAGTCACATGTAATGCTTGCAAAAGGAAGCTCTATGTAGGGGTAAAATGCAACACATGCTAGAAACAGTTTCATTTTGCATGTTTTAACATTCAAGAGGAATGTGAGGACGACTGGAAATGTGTTGGGTGTGACAAAAATAACAAAGAGAAAAAGTTGGAGGAATTGGAGATGATAGTCGTTAACCTTAGGAAAGAGTTTACCAAGGCAAAACCAAGAATTAACAGCCTGGAGATGGAGAATCAGCAACTGCAAAGGGAAAGCGGCAAAAGTGAGGGCTGGGTGCAAGTGGAGAGGAAGAAGAGAGACCAGAAAAATCCTCAGGAGCTGGTGATGGGCGATTCATTGATAAGATATGCCTGATTAGGCATCACGCTCAGCCTGGAGAAATGCCTGCTAGAACAGGCCATGATAATCCAGTTCCTGGGAGTGATAATTGACACAGTGCAGATGCAGATCCCACTATTGCCAGCTACCATAGCCCTCCTGCATCTCATTATTAAAATTCTACCTAGACTAAGAAAGGAAGACCTCCCAAAGGCTGCAAGATTTGTGTCATGGACCGTATACATCTTTGATCTGTCTAAATTCCTAATTAAAGACAAACAAAAGAAGAGATAAACGGCTTAATGACCTGTATTCCAAAGGTGTGTTCAGCAAACCCTCACCCTTTGACCTACAGACCAATTAATCCCTGGAAATCTACATAGATACACCACCTCATCAAGGAACAATCGTATACCCGTCGGTGGAAAAGGAATTTGTGTACAGGCTTCCAGAACCATTGCCCATCAACAAAACCGAGGGTTACATGGTCCTGTTAGGGCCCTAATTAGTCTTTAAACAGAAAATGTTAAGCCGGGTTGAACTCAAAAATATGTGTATTACTGTTAATTGTTACAACTGAGCAATTGTTTAAGCTTTAAACAAAGGAAGAGGAGTTCTTTTTCAAAATGAACTGTATTGTTCCTTGTTCGAAAGTTTAATAAAGGAATTGCCATGTAATGTGGCCTGGGTCTTTAATCCTGGCAGGCTAAATCCTGCTGACCATCCTTCCAGGACTGTCCCGCCATAAATGCCTAGTCAACAAATTCAGACAGCTGGGTATTTGAGGTGGGTGCCTGGACAGTTGAGTCAGTTTGGAGCAGTCTCTTGGTGATTGAGTCCCCAGATCATCATCATCATAACTGTGGTTTAGCTATTTTTGTTTAGGGATGTGCTCACAAGAGATCTTTAATGGATAAATTTCATTATAAGAAAGGAGAATATTTTCAATAGAATGGTTAAACTAGGCAAGTGGGATGCTGATATTGAGATTTTCTCCAATACGACACTTTGTACCATAGCATTTGTCATTGCAGCCTAGGGAATCTAAAAAGTCCATCAGTTTCAGAAATTGTTGGTGGATATTACTGCACTTGTTGCATTTAATTTGTATAGGATAAGCTAAATAAACTGCCTTTCCATAATTATGTAATTACAATGTGCATGGACTCAAAAGAAAGCCTTCACTCTTAAAGAAAAGGGAAGAGACTTCTTCCTAGGAATCCTCCATGAGAATCTTCCTCCTAGAGCATTGTGTAAAAAAAAACTGATTTCAGCAAAAGTGGTTAAGAAGGTGTTTCTGAGTAATGTAAAACCACATGTGAATCTAGGTGAATTACAAGAGTAAAAAAACATCCACCATCTCAGAATTTGTTGTTTACATTTAACTAGAGCTCTTTGACAGAGAGAAATACCAAGTTTTTGTCAATTTTCATTTGTAACCCCCTCAGATATAGAGGTGGATGAGAAACGATAGAAGAAGACTGAAAACGCAATTTAAGATTGGAAATAAGTGAATTTTGATCAGAATGCTACTGAGAAGAATCCTAATCTTGTGGAACAAATAAGGGGATCACCTGACTTGTGCATTATGATAACACAATTTGAACTCAAAATCGATTAAGGCCATAAGACAAGTAAGTAAGTATCCAGAAGCCTCCAAAAGCTCATCTTTACAAATTAAGAAAATTAACTTGTATAGCAAATTACAAAGACTTAAGAGAAATAATTTATGCTCTGAGAGCATAAATAATCAAGAATATCAAGTCTTCAACAGTCTCTTCATAGGCTGATTTAATTTGCAGATCTCTCAGTATCACCAGTTTACTCCAACTGCAATGAAAGTAAAGATAACATAAGAAAATATATGTATACATGTAAACACACACACACACTACTTATGGATGCAACTACTGTTAGATGAATGGGTGGATGGGTATGGCTACACATTTGTATAAAGTTTAGAAACTAGAGATTGCAAGCACAGTTTTAAGTTGATGCCCTGTATTTAATAGGTTGCTCTTACTTAATCCTACAAATCACTTTTTATATGATGCCAAGTCACTCAAAGGGACTTCCATTTGAAAGTCTTAAAATCTACTATATGATTTGCAGTTTCATTCTTTGGCAAAAGTTAGCTTAAGATAAAACCTGAAGGAGATGGCTAATTTGAAGAAAGTAATTTCAACCTAACCTTATTTTCTCCACAAATACAAAGATAGTATGTTTCTGGAAGTCATTTTAACAATGCTCGCATCTCCTGCCATAAGCGAAAAGGCACATTGCAGAGTAAACACGCATGAATACAAATACCTGCAAAAATGAACCTACAGGAAATTAACAGAGATATATTAAGACTTAACACTACTGACTTTAGACTTAGGACCATTTCAACATGTCAATTTAGACTAACCAATTCAATGAATACAAGTTTCAGTCTTCACACATGGATGAATGTCCTTAATCTACAAATTATGTCATTATTTTAATAAACCATCTTTTATATATGCATACAACTTCATGATTTGTCTAGAATTTTAATATCCACTAGTACACAATCTGTCATCACAAATAAAGTTTACCCAAAATAAAATTTCATTTCTTAAACAAGCTACATTTACTTTAGGCAATAAAAAACTGTAACAGAGAATTCAGATGTAAATAATTCACTAAAACTTGAGAGGAAAGAGTATTCATTACCTTATTACCACATATTTTAGTACTTGAATGTGAAGAAAATTATCTTTAAAAGTTGAATAAATACCACTGTTAAGATATTTCTTTTATAAATTCTTTTCACCTTTATGTGTATAGAAACCTAACTGCAAATCCTTCACATTGTTGCTGTTAAATATGTAACTCACACTCACTACCAGGTATATTGCGTACAAATTTGAGTTGGAGAAATTATATTTATTCACAGATAGGCATGCTATTTTCAATTATTTCCTTACACATGGTCCACAAGAAAATTATAGTATACAACAATTTTATTTTCCTGCTCATACAATTTCATATAAAATATCCTTGAAACGTTTACATTCCAACAAATACTGTCTGGATGTTGAGTCAGGAGTCCAACAACAGGTTAATTAATAAAACCTTCCATTTTCAATGAGAAGATAGGAAAGGAGGCCTACCAGACAAGATTTAGAATGATTTAGATTGCAATTGCTTCCCTCACTGAGATAAATACATTAAGAGCAGAAGACTACATAATTGATGCTTAAGGACTATAAAATTAACCCTCTCCCTTCAACCAAATGAATAATAATGATAAAATACCTTTATTTCAGGGTGATATAAGGAATCGTTAATCCCATCCTACTTCTAACTCTAATTTGTTTATTTATTTACCAATATACGGCCAGTCACCCTTTTACAAGGAGATTTGGTACATTTATGAAATTATAGCAAAGTAATAAAGTATAAAATAAAACGAACCAAAACCTACAACACACAATACAATCGGTTTGTAAACATCAGCACACATATTAATACAGTAAAATAACCAATGAATGCCCTTTACACAAATAATGATTGTCATAAAAACAAATTACCATGGATAAACTATATAAAATAAGTTTTTTTAATAGCTGCAGCAAAGATAAGGTAATCATTACTTTGCTACATGAACTAAAATATTAGTAGTAGTATTAAGTTGAGGCCTTAATTACAAGGTTATTTGCGCCTATGCTTGCAAATTCAGTTCAACTAAAAATCCGTCAATAATTCAACAAATTTGACATAATATTATAAATAAATAGATAAAAACCATCTTGGTAAAATACATATACATTCTGTTCCTAATGTAGGACAAAATATCTTTCCCAATAAGGGTTTTTGTCATATCTGTTTATAACCTGGTAGATGTTGGACAATTAATTTCCTGATAGCTATAACTTGTCTAAAATCCAACAAATTGTAGATAAAAATATGAAAATAAACAAACAAAGATAAAAAAGCAGATAAAAAACTATATGTTGGTAATACACATAATTCTGTTTCTAATCTCAAATTCTTTTTTGTTGTACAAAATATCTTTCACATTAAGGTCATATCTGTTTATATAGACCTGTGTCTCTCAAAAACTTTAAAACTCTGTTGAGATTTCCTGTGCCATTATTTAAAATATCTCTAAGCTCACCCCTGATATTTAAATGATTCCTTAAGGCCTGATATTGTTCGCAGGTTGTGAGGAAGTGTTTAATGGTGAGTTACATCTAGCGCACATAGGAACTTCCTTACCATTTGTGAAGAGGTACGAGTGTGTAAGAGCACAGTGGCCTATTCTCAAACACGCAATCACTACTTCCTCATGCCTACTCCTGCGACACGAAGTTTGCCATGAGTAAACATCTTGCTTTATTTCCCGGAGTTTGTTGCTTGTTAGATTTTGCCATTTCTCCTGTATTTTTACCCTGAGCATCATTTTCAAGTTGTCGGAAGAAATATATTCTGAGTCTATTGTTCGTTTAAGGAGAGCATTCTTGGCTGCTGTATCGGCATCCTCATTGCCTCTTATTCCAACATGCCATGGAACCCAACAGAAAATAACCTTGGTCCCCTATGAGTGCAGGGCGATCAAGGATGTATGGATCTTTTGTACAATCGGGTGTGAGGGGGAAAAGGATGCAATAGCTTGTAATGAACTCAGTGAATCTGTACAGATCATGGATGGTTTATTGTGAGACCCAATTCGCTCAAGTGCTGTGTTAATTGCATGAAGTTCTGCTGTGTAGACACTGCATCCTTTCTGCAGTTTCAACCCTGTCACTCCAGAAATGGGAGAGACAACTGCACATGCTACATCCAGGTTAGATTTCGATCCATCAGTAAAGATTGGAGAGTACTCACAATGATCTGATAGGATCTTAGCAAAACTTCGTTGGTATAACTGTGGGGATGTTGTTGCTTTAGGTAATATGGATAATTCGGTTAAGGTCTCCGGAAAAGGGATGTGCCAAGGTGGGTGTCTTGGGGGCTTATTTAGGTACACAGGAGGTAAGTCCACTGCGATGTCATCTAACAGTTGTTTCAGTCGGATTGGCAGAGGTTTAGTGACCTGTTGTCTGTTATTAAAAAGTGCTAAAAAACGAGAGTTAAAAATAATTTCATAGCAGGGATGAGTTTTTGAAGGGAGGATCTTGCTAATATAATTACATAAAAGTGTCTCTCTCCTTATTTCAAGTGGTGGTTCACCTGAATCCGAATACAAGCTGAGGACAGGGCTTGTCCGGAATGCTCCTGTTGCTAGTCTTAGAGCAGCATGGTGTATTGAGGACAGGGGCTTTATATAGGTGGGGCGAGCTGAGGAGTATATGAAGCAGCCATAATCCAGTTTTTACCTCACTAGAGCTC
>KZ312450.1:15790-37026 GCA_000376725.2 Ladona fulva | reverse complement strand
ACACAATATCCGAATTAGGGGCAGTGAAAATCCTCATGAAAGTGTTGAACATGAAAGAGACAGTCCTAAGGTTAACGTTTTTGCTGCATTGTCTAGAGAGAAGCTGTACGGGCCCTTCTTCTTCATTGAATCGACGGTGACAGGGTTCAACTCCCTGGACATGCTCAGTGAATGGTTAATGCCACAGCTTCAGGAGGACATTCCAGACGGTATTTATCAACAAGATGGTGCCCCTCCTCATTTTCATAATGAAGTGAAGTCGTTCTTGAATGAACACCTTCCTCAGCGTTGGATTGGGCGCAGAGGCTCTACGAAATTGCCTCTGAGGTCCCCTGTCCTGACGCCAATGGATTTCTTTTTGTGGGGTTATGTGAAGGACAATGTGTACATCCCTCCACTACCAACTACTCTGCAGGATCTGCGGGCACAGATCAGGGAGGCTTTTGGTAAAATTGACGAAGAAATGAAGCACAGAGTGTGGCAGGAGGTTGAATATCGCTAAGATGTTGTTCGAGTCACTCAAGGTGCCCACATTGAACTGTACCAATGATTGTATTTACCTCGATAAAACTTTTTGAGTTGATATTTCAGCTTTTGTGTGTTTTATAAGGGTAACCTTAAGTAAAGCTGAATAATGAAATATTAAAATCGGAAACTTCATTTACGGACACCCTGTATTATACCTCTGATACATTCAAACACTTAAAAGCAAATCATGACTGGCATATAGAACAAATCAAGCCAAGACACTTAGAAACTATCGAAGATGGGCAAAGAAATTTCTACCACGATACAATTCCTTGATAGATGGAATATTTTTCATTAGTACTTTGAAGCAATACAGAGAAAAATGTATCTTCCATTTACCTTTGTCTCTGTCTGTAGTAGTATGAAAGTTAGTGAGGAATGACTGCAGCTGAATATTGGAATTCATTAAAGCCACTCCTTACTGAATACTATCAAATGCATAAGTCTTAGGAAGGTCGTTAACCGCAAAACTGAACTAGAGAAACATAATTTACAGATCTCCGTTACCGTCATAATATCGATAGTGTCGATGGATAGTTTTGGCAATTCCTAGACCAACAGTAATTACTAAATGATATTCACGATGTTAGTATAAACGTGCGGAACTCGGAGGGCGCGATCTCAGCCAAAAGCCCTTTCTCTAAGTTTGAAACATACAGTGCATTGCAAATACTCTTTCTGAAGCTTTATAATCGAGCTACCTTTTATCATAGGACTTTATTCCATATCTATGACTCGAGATCTATTTTAAAGCTGCATAACTTTTTGAATTACGTTGAATTGAAAGACGTAAAACCATTACTTATCACATGGCTATATCTAACTTGCATATTATTACCCAGCAACTGAAAGGGATGATATATGGACACATATAATTCCGGCAACGCAGATTCCGATGAAAATTGGTGGTTGAATGGACTTCGAGACAAGAATAACGTATTTCGGAAACATTTCCTATCACAATACCAGTCGTAGAAATCCTCAAACGTTACACTTCAGTCTACGTATAACCAATATTAGATCTTTTACCTACCTATACTTCAACATACCAGATATCTGATGCTTTGACTGAGATACAAACAGCGTGACTTAAGACATTACTTAAGAAAGACTGAGATCTAACAAATAAGAAGATATAAAACATTTCTATCCTTAAATGATGTTCTGTTAATTCTATTAGAACTTGTTTACTTACTTTGAGCATAAACACTGTAGTCAAACTCCCTCAAAATCAACCATCCCGATCCGATTCCGACAATCCTTGAACCTGCAAATCCCCGCTATCTACAATGACAAATTTTCCTACAAGAACTACGTAGTACGTAGGGTACAAATCGTAGTGAGCCGGCGCTGTCGCAGCAACAACATGGCCACCTAAAACATGTTGAAAGTCGTCGAAAGATAGCACAACGGCACAACTTTAATACTCAAACTTGTATGAATAAAGGAATACATATTAACGGAATAGTACGTGGTTGCTTTATAAAAGCTAAAACAGAATTGTGTAATAATTGATGATAATATGATGAAACTAACGTTTGAGTTGAGAAAGAAAAATATAACCAAATTATGCGGACTTCTTTACAATTGTTTGGTGCTTCCCATTCATGCCAAATGCTTGTCAACATGTGAAGTACGATAGTGATTTAGCGTGTCTTGCATGCATGCCGAATAAGTCCTCAGACGTCCGTAAAAGGCTTAAAAGGGGACTACTCCAGCATAACGCTGCCACTTCTCCAACCCTGAAAATTAGGTCACTCGTTTGAATTGAAAAATGAGGACTCATAACACCATTATTGAGCTTTCCACATAGGGTTGACAATTGGGCAGTCTTACGTACCTTCATTTCCCGTGTATATCTCATACATTAAACCTACCTTATGGTAAATCCCCAGGAGCATGGCTCACTGTTGCCAAATTTAGAAACCAATTATGTATTTGTTGATTTAAAAAATCATTTCTGAATGGTGGCATTAATAATCCACATCTTTTAAAAGTAAATCTATAGTAAGTAAGTAGCTTAATTTATGAAGATGAACTCAATTTTACATATGCCTGATAAATATTGTGCAATAAAATACTTAAGAATTTACAAATTCAAATTTTTAGCTTCAGAAATTATAGAAATAAATACATTATCTCAACACACAGAGTAAATATTGGGAGCAGTTAGATAATAGAGAGTTAATAATAATAATTTGTACAGTATATATATTTATTTATTTAACCCTTTTGGAGAGGTTAGGCCAATGGGCTTTTTTACACCTAACATCTGAAAATATGGAATGATTTGATACCCATCAGTTCTGTTTCACTGTATCGTCAGTTTGTAGTTGGAGCCTGTGGCTTAGATAATAGATTTAAACTCTAGTCAAACTTCCTCATATGCCAACATTCCGATCCAATTCCAACAACCCTCCAACTTGCACATCCCTGCTGTCAACAATGGTGGACTTCAATGCAAGAAACAACTATGTAGCGTTGATAAAGCCACAGACATGAAAAAAAAACAAAAAATGAAGTGTTTAACATTATAACTATATATATATATATATGCCATTTTTGGGGCCCTCCAGGATCAAACCCATTATACATCCCTTGCAATACGCAAGTGGCAGCTTCCCTGACTTACCATTCTAAATCCTTCCCTCAGTTTTTATGACAAAATCTTATTGGGAAATATCATATAGGATGGATAAGGTAAGGTATAAATACACCCCTTGCCATACACCACTGGCGATTTGTGNACACAATATCCGAATTAGGGGCAGTGAAAATCCTCATGAAAGTGTTGAACATGAAAGAGACAGTCCTAAGGTTAACGTTTTTGCTGCATTGTCTAGAGAGAAGCTGTACGGGCCCTTCTTCTTCATTGAATCGACGGTGACAGGGTTCAACTCCCTGGACATGCTCAGTGAATGGTTAATGCCACAGCTTCAGGAGGACATTCCAGACGGTATTTATCAACAAGATGGTGCCCCTCCTCATTTTCATAATGAAGTGAAGTCGTTCTTGAATGAACACCTTCCTCAGCGTTGGATTGGGCGCAGAGGCTCTACGAAATTGCCTCTGAGGTCCCCTGTCCTGACGCCAATGGATTTCTTTTTGTGGGGTTATGTGAAGGACAATGTGTACATCCCTCCACTACCAACTACTCTGCAGGATCTGCGGGCACAGATCAGGGAGGCTTTTGGTAAAATTGACGAAGAAATGAAGCACAGAGTGTGGCAGGAGGTTGAATATCGCTAAGATGTTGTTCGAGTCACTCAAGGTGCCCACATTGAACTGTACCAATGATTGTATTTACCTCGATAAAACTTTTTGAGTTGATATTTCAGCTTTTGTGTGTTTTATAAGGGTAACCTTAAGTAAAGCTGAATAATGAAATATTAAAATCGGAAACTTCATTTACGGACACACTGTATTATACCTCTGATACATTCAAACACTTAAAAGCAAATCATGACTGGCATATAGAACAAATCAAGCCAAGACACTTAGAAACTATCGAAGATGGGCAAAGAAATTTCTACCACGATACAATTCCTTGATAGATGGAATATTTTTCATTAGTACTTTGAAGCAATACAGAGAAAAATGTATCTTCCATTTACCTTTGTCTCTGTCTGTAGTAGTATGAAAGTTAGTGAGGAATGACTGCAGCTGAATATTGGAATTCATTAAAGCCACTCCTTACTGAATACTATCAAATGCATAAGTCTTAGGAAGGTCGTTAACCGCAAAACTGAACTAGAGAAACATAATTTACAGATCTCCGTTACCGTCATAATATCGATAGTGTCGATGGATAGTTTTGGCAATTCCTAGACCAACAGTAATTACTAAATGATATTCACGATGTTAGTATAAACGTGCGGAACTCGGAGGGCGCGATCTCAGCCAAAAGCCCTTTCTCTAAGTTTGAAACATACAGTGCATTGCAAATACTCTTTCTGAAGCTTTATAATCGAGCTACCTTTTATCATAGGACTTTATTCCATATCTATGACTCGAGATCTATTTTAAAGCTGCATAACTTTTTGAATTACGTTGAATTGAAAGACGTAAAACCATTACTTATCACATGGCTATATCTAACTTGCATATTATTACCCAGCAACTGAAAGGGATGATATATGGACACATATAATTCCGGCAACGCAGATTCCGATGAAAATTGGTGGTTGAATGGACTTCGAGACAAGAATAACGTATTTCGGAAACATTTCCTATCACAATACCAGTCGTAGAAATCCTCAAACGTTACACTTCAGTCTACGTATAACCAATATTAGATCTTTTACCTACCTATACTTCAACATACCAGATATCTGATGCTTTGACTGAGATACAAACAGCGTGACTTAAGACATTACTTAAGAAAGACTGAGATCTAACAAATAAGAAGATATAAAACATTTCTATCCTTAAATGATGTTCTGTTAATTCTATTAGAACTTGTTTACTTACTTTGAGCATAAACACTGTAGTCAAACTCCCTCAAAATCAACCATCCCGATCCGATTCCGACAATCCTTGAACCTGCAAATCCCCGCTATCTACAATGACAAATTTTCCTACAAGAACTACGTAGTACGTAGGGTACAAATCGTAGTGAGCCGGCGCTGTCGCAGCAACAACATGGCCACCTAAAACATGTTGAAAGTCGTCGAAAGATAGCACAACGGCACAACTTTAATACTCAAACTTGTATGAATAAAGGAATACATATTAACGGAATAGTACGTGGTTGCTTTATAAAAGCTAAAACAGAATTGTGTAATAATTAATGATAATATGATGAAACTAACGTTTGAGTTGAGGAAGAAAAATATAATCAAATTATGCGGACTTCTTTACAACTGTTTGGTGCTTCCCATTCATGTCAACATGTGAAGTATGATAATGATGCAGCGTGTCTTACATGCTAGGTTTTCGCCGAATAAGTTCTCAGACGTACTTAAAAGGGGACTATTCCAGCATAAGGCTGCCACTTCTCCAACCCTGAAAATTAGGTCACTCGTTTGAATTGAAAAATGAGGACTCATAACACCATTATTGAGCTTTCCACATAGGGTTGCCAGTTGGGCCTTCTTACGTACTTTCATTTCCCGTGTATATCTCATACATTAAACCTACTTTATGGTAAATCCCCAGGAGCATGGCTCACTGTTGCCAAATTTAGAAACCAATTATGTATTTGTTGATTTAAAAAATCATTTCTGAATGGTGGCATTAATAATCCACATCTTTTAAAAGAAAATCTATAGTAAGTAAGTAGCTTAATTTATGAAGATGAACTCAATTTTACATATGCCTGATAAATATTGTGCAATAAAATACTTAAGAATTTACAAATTCAAATTTTTAGCTTCAGAAATTATAGAAATAAATACATTATCTCAACACACAGAGTAAATATTGGGAGCAGTTAGATAATAGAGAGTTAATAATAATAATTTGTACAGTATATATATTTATTTATTTAACCCTTATGGAGAGGTTAGGCCAATGGGCTTTTTTACACCTAACATCTGAAAATATGGAATGATTTGATACCCATCAGTTCTGTTTCACTGTATCGTCAGTTTGTAGTTGGAGCCTGTGGCTTAGATAATAGATTTANCAGCATCACTAATATTAATGCTAATATTCTTTAGAATGTCAAAAATTTATAAACAAAACGGGCGGGATGAAAAAATATGATATTCGTCTGTATGAAAACGCCGGAACGCTGGCTTCCCTGATAAATGCTCTAACATAGGAGATAAATAAGAACCTGTTCATTGTGCAGCACTTACAAAGTCGCTTTTCAATTATAGCATTTCGGCTCACGGATAAAAACTAAACACTGCTCATTATGCCTGGTCATCTTTCTCTCCACAGTTTACTGTACCTATACCTCACAAAAAGAAGCATTAATTAAATCAAGCACACATCTACTTTCGTAATGCGACACCACAGAAGACGTAAAAACATTAGTTAACACATGGCTATATCTAACTTGCATATTATTACCCAGCAACTGAAAGGGATAATATATGGACACGTATAATTCCGGCAACGCAGATTCCGATGAAAATTGGTAGTTGAATGGACTTCTAGACAAGAATAACGTATTTCGGAAACATTTCCTATCACAATACCAGTCGTAGAAATCCTCAAACGTTACACTTCAGTCTACGTATAACCAATATTAGATCTTTTACCTACCTATACTTCAACATACCAGATATCTGATGCTTTGACTGAGATACAAACAGCGTGACTTAAGACATTACTTAAGAAAGACTGAGATCTAACAAATAAGAAGATATAAAACATTTCTATCCTTAAATGATGTTCTGTTAATTCTATTAGAACTTGTTTACTTACTTTGAGCATAAACACTGTAGTCAAACTCCCTCAAAATCAACCATCCCGATCCGATTCCGACAATCCTTGAACCTGCAAATCCCCGCTATCTACAATGACAAATTTTCCTACAAGAACTACGTAGTACGTAGGGTACAAATCGTAGTGAGCCGGCGCTGTCGCAGCAACAACATGGCCACCTAAAACATGTTGAAAGTCGTCGAAAGATAGCACAACGGCACAACTTTAATACTCAAACTTGTATGAATAAAGGAATACATATTAACGGAATAGTACGTGGTTGCTTTATAAAAGCTAAAACAGAATTGTGTAATAATTGATGATAATATGATGAAACTAACGTTTGAGTTGAGAAAGAAAAATATAACCAAATTATGCGGACTTCTTTACAATTGTTTGGTGCTTCCCATTCATGCCAAATGCTTGTCAACATGTGAAGTACGATAGTGATTTAGCGTGTCTTGCATGCATGCCGAATAAGTCCTCAGACGTCCGTAAAAGGCTTAAAAGGGGACTACTCCAGCATAACGCTGCCACTTCTCCAACCCTGAAAATTAGGTCACTCGTTTGAATTGAAAAATGAGGACTCATAACACCATTATTGAGCTTTCCACATAGGGTTGACAATTGGGCAGTCTTACGTACCTTCATTTCCCGTGTATATCTCATACATTAAACCTACCTTATGGTAAATCCCCAGGAGCATGGCTCACTGTTGCCAAATTTAGAAACCAATTATGTATTTGTTGATTTAAAAAATCATTTCTGAATGGTGGCATTAATAATCCACATCTTTTAAAAGTAAATCTATAGTAAGTAAGTAGCTTAATTTATGAAGATGAACTCAATTTTACATATGCCTGATAAATATTGTGCAATAAAATACTTAAGAATTTACAAATTCAAATTTTTAGCTTCAGAAATTATAGAAATAAATACATTATCTCAACACACAGAGTAAATATTGGGAGCAGTTAGATAATAGAGAGTTAATAATAATAATTTGTACAGTATATATATTTATTTATTTAACCCTTTTGGAGAGGTTAGGCCAATGGGCTTTTTTACACCTAACATCTGAAAATATGGAATGATTTGATACCCATCAGTTCTGTTTCACTGTATCGTCAGTTTGTAGTTGGAGCCTGTGGCTTAGATAATAGATTTAAACTCTAGTCAAACTTCCTCATATGCCAACATTCCGATCCAATTCCAACAACCCTCCAACTTGCACATCCCTGCTGTCAACAATGGTGGACTTCAATGCAAGAAACAACTATGTAGCGTTGATAAAGCCACAGACATGAAAAAAAAACAAAAAATGAAGTGTTTAACATTATAACTATATATATATATATATGCCATTTTTGGGGCCCTCCAGGATCAAACCCATTATACATCCCTTGCAATACGCAAGTGGCAGCTTCCCTGACTTACCATTCTAAATCCTTCCCTCAGTTTTTATGACAAAATCTTATTGGGAAATATCATATAGGATGGATAAGGTAAGGTATAAATACACCCCTTGCCATACACCACTGGCGATTTGTGGTGACTTAAAAATCGAAATCTAACCCATTGGGTTTCAAGGCCACATAATATTAGAAAATTTCATATACTGTAAACTAGGTATGGAAATATTACACCCCTTGCCATATGCCACTGGCAGTTTGTAGCGAATTCCGAATTTATGTCTATTACTTGGGTTTCAAGGCAACACCATAAGGGAAATATCATAAAGGGTAGTTTCGGTAAAGGTATTAATACACCCCCTGCCATGTGCCACAGCATTTGCAGTAGATGGCCATTCATATTATGGTTTAGATGCTCCTATAATAACTAACATTCAGGTTCATAAATTTGAAGTCCTAGCCAGTCGAAGCCAGGATAATTTGGGAGATATGTACTTAAAATGCAGAAATTCTGAAAAACAGAATCTCCTCCAGCAACCATAGCATCAAAGAAGCTTATAGATTAGGTAGATACTATTACACCCCCTGCCATATGATGGCATGTGGCTATTAACAAATCTAACTCTATGCCTTGGGTTTCAAAACGACACCATATTATGAAGAACCATATAGTGTAGATTAAGTAAGATATTAATACACCCCTTGCCATATGCCACTGTATTTGTGGTAGATGGCTATAGATATTACGGTTTAGATGCTCCTGTAATTACTAACATTCAGGTATCAAGGAAAAATCGAATTGGGAAGTAGCTCAATATATTATCTGGACTTCCTGTACATTTCTTATGGAGTAAAAGTTGAAGTGCCCTGGCATCTAATCAAGGATCAATTTAGAAGTTCTTAAGCTTAAATATGAACTATACCCATTCATTCTATTCATTTTTCGAATTTTAGCTACTTGGCTTTTCAGAAAGTGCCCTGAAAAAATTTTAAAAAACCACCCCATGTAAATCTTATGGGCAAAATTTGATCTATCCTAGCATTGAACCAAGTGCATTTGCAGTAGAAGTCCATTCTTATTATGGTTCAGAAGTTCCTCCAGTAACTATATGTCAGTTATGATGGCGATAACGTATCGGAAAGCACCTCAAAATAGGTTTAGAATTTCCTGTACATTTCTTATAAAGGAGTATTTAATCTGCCCTGGCATCGAACCAAGGATAGATTTAGGAGTTGTTAAGCTTGAACATGAAATACAACCACAAATACAATTTATGTACCAAATTTTTGCTATTCATTAAGTGACCAGAGAAAAAATTTGAAAAATACAGCCTATGTATTCCTATAGGTTAAATTTGATATGTCCAAGCATTGAATCTATTGCCACTAGGGCAAATGTCTGTACAACATACGATTGAAATCCATATCTTCCAACAATATCGTGAATTTCAATCTTCTATTTTAACAGAAAAGGCCATAAAATTTGCTCAATGTATTCAAATGAGAAAAGTACCTTTTTTTGAGGTCTCCTAGTATCAAACTCATGATATCTCAGATTGATGTCTCTATTTTTCCTCAGTGACAAACTTTGGTTTCTACACAAATAATTACATGGTTAGTGAGGCCTTTCATTTAGCCTCAGAATTTGTATCCAATATATGTATATATATCCAGAGAAGCATCTGTATATAATAGATATTCTTAAATTATATTCTAGTTTTCCATCAAACTTGGACAACAGAAATATTGACCGGGACTATGTGTTAAAATTGGGACAGTCCAGGTCAAACTGAGACTTATGGTAAGCCTATATTTCTATAATTTTTGGCCATAAATTTGTGGGTTTATCATCAAAAGATATTTATGAGTGTTCAATGTTTCTTTTTTGTGTCTTTGTGAATATTCTAAATGAGTGGTAACAATTAAGTGTATGAGTAGAGTCTTAGTTGTATTAATAGGTTATTGGATTTTTTGACATTTAGAACTTAATTAAAATTTTGATAGAATGTTATTTTTTTATTTCTCAATGCTTCTACAAACATCCATTTATTGGACAATTACATTGGCAGGCTTCAAACAATAACAAAGGACAAACACACACAACCATTCCCTAACCGGAAAAATCCAACTAGCCGAGATTTGAACCCGGGACCTTGGAGTTGGAGTGCTAGCTTGCTAGCACACTAACCACTCTGCCACCATGGCCAGTTATAAGTTCAAGGAAAGATTTTACTTCTAAAAGTTAAGTTAAGTTCCCTCAAACTTTGATTGGAAACATTCTTGTTACATTACCAAGTGTCAATGCATGGCTGCTTGGATAAGCATGAACAGTACAGCAACCCCTACTGAGTGGGCTACTTGTTTTCCAGATATGTTACACGTGAGATATACTTGTTAGGATGAACAATGTAATCAGTTGAGGGGAACATTTTCAANACTATATATATATATATGCCATTTTTGGGGCCCTCCAGGATCAAACCCATTATACATCCCTTGCAATACGCAAGTGGCAGCTTCCCTGACTTACCATTCTAAATCCTTCCCTCAGTTTTTATGACAAAATCTTATTGGGAAATATCATATAGGATGGATAAGGTAAGGTATAAATACACCCCTTGCCATACACCACTGGCGATTTGTGGTGACTTAAAAATCGAAATCTAACCCATTGGGTTTCAAGGCCACATAATATTAGAAAATTTCATATACTGTAAACTAGGTATGGAAATATTACACCCCTTGCCATATGCCACTGGCAGTTTGTAGCGAATTCCGAATTTATGTCTATTACTTGGGTTTCAAGGCAACACCATAAGGGAAATATCATAAAGGGTAGTTTCGGTAAAGGTATTAATACACCCCCTGCCATGTGCCACAGCATTTGCAGTAGATGGCCATTCATATTATGGTTTAGATGCTCCTATAATAACTAACATTCAGGTTCATAAATTTGAAGTCCTAGCCAGTCGAAGCCAGGATAATTTGGGAGATATGTACTTAAAATGCAGAAATTCTGAAAAACAGAATCTCCTCCAGCAACCATAGCATCAAAGAAGCTTATAGATTAGGTAGATACTATTACACCCCCTGCCATATGATGGCATGTGGCTATTAACAAATCTAACTCTATGCCTTGGGTTTCAAAACGACACCATATTATGAAGAACCATATAGTGTAGATTAAGTAAGATATTAATACACCCCTTGCCATATGCCACTGTATTTGTGGTAGATGGCTATAGATATTACGGTTTAGATGCTCCTGTAATTACTAACATTCAGGTATCAAGGAAAAATCGAATTGGGAAGTAGCTCAATATATTATCTGGACTTCCTGTACATTTCTTATGGAGTAAAAGTTGAAGTGCCCTGGCATCTAATCAAGGATCAATTTAGAAGTTCTTAAGCTTAAATATGAACTATACCCATTCATTCTATTCATTTTTCGAATTTTAGCTACTTGGCTTTTCAGAAAGTGCCCTGAAAAAATTTTAAAAAACCACCCCATGTAAATCTTATGGGCAAAATTTGATCTATCCTAGCATTGAACCAAGTGCATTTGCAGTAGAAGTCCATTCTTATTATGGTTCAGAAGTTCCTCCAGTAACTATATGTCAGTTATGATGGCGATAACGTATCGGAAAGCACCTCAAAATAGGTTTAGAATTTCCTGTACATTTCTTATAAAGGAGTATTTAATCTGCCCTGGCATCGAACCAAGGATAGATTTAGGAGTTGTTAAGCTTGAACATGAAATACAACCACAAATACAATTTATGTACCAAATTTTTGCTATTTTGCTTTTCATTAAGTGACCAGAGAAAAAATTTGAAAAATACAGCCTATGTATTCCTATAGGTTAAATTTGATATGTCCAAGCATTGAATCTATTGCCACTAGGGCAAATGTCTGTACAACATACGATAGAAATCCATATCCTCCAACAATATCGTGAATTTCAATCTTCTATTTTAACAGAAAATGCCATAAAATTTGCTCAAAGTATTCAAATGATAAAAGTACCTTTTTTTGAGGTCTCCTTGTATCAAACTCATGATATCTCAGATTGATGTCTCTATTTTTCCTCAGTGACAAACTCTGGTTTCTACACAAATAATTACATGGTTAGTGAGGCCTTTCATTTAGCCTCAGAATTTGTATCCAATATATGTATATATATCCAGAGAAGCATCTGTATATAATAGATATTCTTATATTATATTCTAGTTTTCCATCAAACTTGGACAACAGAAATATAGACCGGGACTATGTGTTAAAATTGGGATAGTCCAGGTCAAACTGAGACTTATGGTAAGCCTATATTTCTATAATTTTTGATCATAAATTTGTGGGTTTATCATCAAAAGATATTTATGAGTGTTCAATGTTTCTTTTTTGTGTCTTTGTGAATATTCTGAATGAGTAAATACAATTAAGTGTATGAATAGAGTCTTAGTTGTATTAATCGGTTATTGGATTTTTTGACATTTAGAACTTAATTAAAATTTTGATAGAATGTTATTTTTTTATTTCTCAATGCTTCTACAAACATCCATTTATTGGACAATTACATTGGCAGGCTTCAAACAATAACAAAGGACAAACACACACAACCATTCCCTAACCGGAAAAAATCCAACTAGCCGAGATTCGAACCTGGGGCCTTGGGGTTGGAGTGCTAGCTTGCTAGCACACTAACCACTCTGCCACCATGGCCAGTTATAAGTTCAACGAAAGATTTTACTTCTAAAAGTTAAGTTCCCTCAAACTTTGATTGGAAACATTCTTGTTACATTACCAAGTGTCAATGCATGGCTGCTTGGATAAGCATGAACAGTACAGCAACCCCTACTGAGTGGGCTACTTGTTTTCCAGATATGTTACACTTGAGGTATACTTGTTAGGATGAACAATGTAATCAGTTGAGGGGAACATTTTCAAGGGAGAGCTTCTTAACACATTCATTGCAAATCACTCCACCGTTGGAGTGATAAATGCTTTGGAAATTGAGGTATCTGCAGTGAATGTGTTAAGAAACCATCAGGCCACATATGAAACTATCAAGCTACACTTGTGCAGCATATTCAAATAGATTAACATTGAAGTTGTAAGTGGCAAAAGACTCATTTCTAAGTATTCTTTGCCTGCAAAAAATTTGTTGATCATCACTGGTGTCCATGGTCAGTTCTGTCTGTTATTGGTTCAACTTTTTACTCTGTGCAAATACCAGTTTCATCAAGTCTCACATTTCCCCATAAGAAATGGATATCCCTGTAACAGCATGTAGTAGAAGATAATTTATTCTTACTGTAAACAGGTTTTGTTTAAGACTCTTCCTTGATAAAGCACTGAAAAGCCTAAATTACAAAGTAATGTGGAGATCTAGGTATAATGTGGTAATATTTTGAAATTTAATGTCTTTTAGATTTAACTAGGAGAAATTTAAACTTTTCACTTCTCATGGTTCCACCAAATATATTACTATTTTATGTTCACTGTTCATTATCATTTATGTTAGAAATATAATAAGAGTTTGGAGATTTAATTATGGTACCCAGTAAAATCATATGATTTTACCAGGTACCATTTCAATCTAAGGTTGTTGGATAGCACAAAGGGTGGAGGTGGTTATCAGAAAGTGCAGGGGCATTATGGAAGATAATTTTAAGGTACATAAACATACGAAGAGATCATATTGATTTAACCAATGAAAAAACCAAAATTAACAATTTCACTAAATAATATGAGGCTCAAAAATGCAGATATAGGAAAAACTTTGGTAACGTATCTTAATTTTTTTGTTGAATTCAAAGAATTATACTGGATCCTCTGGATAGCCTTTCAGGTAACATATTCGATGAAAGTGGTTCTAGGTTTAATTCGCAGTGGGGGCTCACATGCTAAATGACTTTAGCTGTCAAAGCACTTTAAAAACAATTATTATTTCTACTTTGAATTATACTTTTTGAATTAATTTATTATTAAATTTCAGTGGTGATTCCCAATGTAGATGTTAAGTTGTAATATTGTGATAAGAAGGTTTTTATATGTTGATTAAATGTCAGGAAAAAAAAGCATTATTCGTAGGTTGTGCTATCTTAATAAACAGAGGATCAATGTAAATGAGGCATTCGGTCAATTGAGGTCACATATCTTCAGGAAAACATGATTAGTTAGTACTGTTTACAACTCTGTAACGACTAAAATGCAATCATCTATTTCACTAAGATTCCATTAGAAGTGCTTGAAATATCTTGCTATTTTTTGGAAACTGAACATTTGTTCCATTGGTTATTTTTCCTTTTTCGTTCTTTTCTCTAAATTAATTTTCTTCATATAACTTTTATGATATTAACTCTTTGTAATGGTACATTTTGGATCTAAAGAAATTGATGTTTTTTTGAAGATTTGATAGAAGGTCAAACTGAAACATCTTACCATAGCTACCCTATTTAAAGGATAACAAAGTATACTTTGTTATCCTTTATATACCTATAGCTAGATATTACTGATTCAAGGCTATGTTGGTCCCAGATTGTTTGCTTCAATTCAAAATATTCTTTCAAGGAAGTAATTAGCTATTCTACTTTGCAAATAATAATGTTAACGATTTTTTTAAAATTTACTAAATTTACTTTATTAACTTCTTAGCATTTTATCTTAATTGTAGTTTATTCAGAAAACTGTCTCTACACCTTAAGTCATAATTAACAAACATTTACAATACATACTCCTTTTTCCAATATCAACTTGGCCAAAAATTTCTGCAGAAAAATTTTTGTAATATTTTCACAATTTAAGGATGACAATGTTGGTGAAGTAATCCTTTTACCCATATTGATTTGCATTCAACAATAAATTTCAAGGTTCCTTCTGTAATACTTTGTTTATTTGTTAGGTATGGAGATGTTTTCATTTCACTGGAGGAGTTTTGCAAATGTTCAGTGTCTATGTATGTACTCTTTTGAGGAATATCTTCATAAATCTTAAGAAAAGAGGTTCATTTGCAATACAAAATTAAACTGAAAACATTGCTAAAAAATTCAGTGAAGTACAGTGAAAACAATACAAAATATTCTATAAATTATATACTAGTATCCATTGTATATATAATGATTTGTTACACAACGGCAGCATCAAAGCTTATTGTGAAAACCACCACAAACAATAACAATATTAAGACATCAAAATCACCAAGAAGTACATCAATTATTATCTTGTTACAAATTCCAGAATTATGAGAGTATTAGATGAATAGGTCCTTGAGGCAATCAATACATTTTTGGTTGCTTTTCTATTGCTTTTGACGTTCAATTGCAAGTACTCTGAATGGCCTAGGTGCAGTAGTGAACCCTGGTAAAGCAACCACAGATGGAGCTGGATCCCCTGGCACAAGCCTCAATTCAAAATTGGCAACAATGGCTCCAAGGAAGAGGAATAAGACTCCTTTAGCAAATGACATCCCCACACACACTCGCTTTCCTGAAAGAAACATTGCATAGGCTGAAATAACTAAGTAATTGTCCAGCTTTCACATCAGGTACCCTAAAATACCATTCATAATGCCTTTCCTTTACTTCTTGGTAGGAAGCCTTAATGCCTGCAAATTACTTTCATCTCTCTTTTTCCAAAGCATCTACCTTCAATTACTTTCCTTCTCTCAATATTTGACTAACCCATATTAATGTCTTGATTGCTCCTTTCTTTATCGAAACACTTTCCTTTCCCATCATCTCTCACAATTACTGCCTAAGAATTTAAAATAACATGTGATAGGAATAGCTTGAAGAATAAATTATACTTCTTAATACATAAATGCTTTTATTGTATAGGTGTTTTGTGAGTTGATATGAATGTATATATCAGATATTTATCACTCTTGGGGCCTGTGGATTGCCATCTGGGTAAAACATTCAACTTCAATGAAAGTGGTTCCAGGTTCAATTTCAGGTGGGGGCTCACATGTGAAATGACCTTAGCTGTCAAAGTACTTTTAACATTTCTACTACTAATACTTCTTCATTGCTTTCGGTTGATATTTATTACAGAAACACTAGTACTTCCTAAAATTATTCTTCAAATATTAATATGGGTGAAACCAGTGCTGATAATTCACTGACAACCATATTCTGCTTAACCAAACTTTGACTTACGTGCATAAAGACAGATGGAGAAACGGCTGTTGTGCGTCTGGTTTTAAGTTGCATAGGTTTTAATTAGACAATTACCTAAGTATGAATTTTAATTTACATAATTTTACACAAAGCATGCATTACATCAGTGCAATGATCCTTGGGTAAATAAATCTATTCTTTCCATTCAACCCAAATAACTGTGTACAGTCCATCGCCAGCTAAAATTCTGATTCCTCTTATACCTCAATTCCTTTTGTTATTAGTGAACGTGATTTACACTCTTGGACCAAGACTTGAATAGGATCTTACCAATGTCTTCCTCCCATATTAACAACATAGTAAAGGATTAATTCAGGATAATTCATTGAGACAATTCTGTAAGTTCTGCCAATTCCTCAATTACTTTAAGAGTATTTGTTATTAAACTTTTCAGAAAAAGGATGTGGAGAAATCATACACCTGTGAAGATAATAGAAAAATGGAAAGCATACCTGCTCCAAAATTGACAAGTGTCTCATCATGAATCACCTGACCATTTTTGTCAATGAATCGCTCAGGGCGGAACTGATCTGGCTCAGGATATTTGGAGGTGTCATAAGCTACTGACCATAGACTTAAGAAAAACCATGTATCCTGGAATAAAAAAGAATTTGCTTGAACTAAATTGCTATTCATTCAAGAATTTGGTAAGTTACACAATTAAAGACTTCCCTTCATTTCATTAATGATAGAGAAATGTAATTCATATTAATGCTGATGTTACTGCAGTCTGAAAGAGAGATCATTTGATCATTTATTTGATTACAAAACATTTAGAAAGAGGCTATCAACACTCTTCTCTTTCATTTGAACAGTTAGTTAGTTCTTACATTAATATTTCCTTTAGAGAAGTAAATTTATCCCATCCAAAAAAATTATTACTACTTTCCATTGCATGTACATATCCTCTAGGACTTTCTGTAATCTCTATCTTAATAGATTGGCATATGACTGTTTAATTGGAGAGAGATACATTTTTAGAATTAATGTTTGATTAATTAATTAAGCCAACAAAATGTAAGCATTCTCCTCCCATTATCAATGAGTCTTAAATCAGGTTCAGCTGTCTAAAATTAATTAAAATCAGCATACCTTTGTACCTTATAATAAAAAATTAGATATATATCATTTGCTAACATTAGTAAGATATCACATAATTATCTGGCAATATGCAATTCCCTTTAATGCATTCTACATTTAGTTGACAGTATTGTGCTTAATAATAATAATAAGTTTATTTTACGGGCATAGGGACTGCCCTTTAGAAAAGTACACTCATATGCATATAAGCCAAAGATAAGAACATACATGTTGAATAGTACTACAACTAAGATAAGATAAATAAAATACACTATAGTTCATACATATAATAAAAGTACATATCTAGGCGAAGAGGGTAAATTACAATAGTTTATACAGTTTTGATTTAACGACCTTAGTAAATGAATTTAAGGAGAGATGAAACATGTCAACATCATGACAAGCTCTATTAAGTGAGCGCATGATACAGAAAATTGGCAGATAGTAGAGATAATTTTTTTTAAGGTAGGAAACTTCAAAGATGTAACTGCTGCGGGTAGGTACTCAAGGTACCTTAAAGGTTACAAGAGATAAAATTTCTGGGCAAGATATCATGTTATTGAGGACTTTATACATAAAAATAATATCAATATATTCCCTTCTGGCTTGAAGAGTTGGTAGGTTGAGTTGTCTTAGAATAGGTTCATAGTGGCATATTTCTCTTTCAATGTTGAATTTATAAGAAATTATTCTGAGAAATTTCTTTTGCACTCTTTAAAGAGTGGTTATACTTATTGTAATAAGGACTCCAAATGACTGAGCAGTACTCAAGTCAAGACCTTACTAGTGAAGTGTACAATATTTAAGGCAATTGATATCCCTGAAGTCACTGCATGTTCTGCCAATGAAACCCAGCAATTTATATGCTTTGATGTGATGCTGCTGATATGTAAGTCAAAAGTTAGGCTTGAGTAAAAAACCACTCCTAAATCAGTTAAGGCAAATGCTGTTGTCAAACTTACTCACTGCCTGATTACCATGCCAAATTTGAATTTGTTGCCATACTGCATGGCACCAAATTTTAATGTTGCCATGGGGTTTAGAATATGCACATCAGTAACTTCCCAGAGTTATTTTTTAGAAAAATGAAGTATATATGCACAATCTTTTAAATATTTTGAAGAAGCAGTTTATACCCTTTATTTCTCACTCCTGATCTTATGAAATCATTGTAAATCCCACATCTCAAATTTTTATATGGTGGCATAACTTCCTTAGTTTTCTATACTGTCACTAACGCACCTCAAGATACTTCTTTCCTTACCTTATAAATTGTTGACAGAGAGCACCCAGTGGCATTTGTGGCCACCCTGCATGCCTTGGAAAATATCGAGAGATTTTGGAAATAGGTAAAAACGTTAAAAGACATTTTGCCATTAACAGTTTCTCAATTTTTCCCCTTATTGCCTTCCATTTCTGTAGACCTAATGGCCGCACAAAGTTAAAAACAAATCACTCAGGATAAATTCTACAGCAGACTTACCAAATGGGACACCACTTCTATACTAAGAGAAATCCAAAGACAAACTAAATACAAACTGTCATCACTTTCCAAGAATCAAGGTAGCACAGTTTGCCTAGATGTTTCATACTTTACTTAACGTTGAGTAACATAAATATTCCTACATTTCTAAAATAACATTTCATTAGGCTATTTTAATAATGTAGGCAAGCATTTGTGAAGCAGCTTGAGATGATTGAGAGGTGTACTTAGCATGTACCACTCAGTACTCTTCAGTATTTCATTATACTCCCACTTTCATCTCACAAATAAAATATTTGCTTTTCACAGGAAAGACACCAATCTTACTTAAGAAAGAAATCTTAAGTAAGATATTTAAAATTCCCATAAGCAAGAAGTAAAGCTGTCAAATGTTGTATTGAGCGATTTATTGAAAACTTACACACATTTTTAAAGAATGTTTAGGACCTTGATGTATAACTTTCTTACAATACATTCAACCTATATCAATAATTGAAAGAATCAGATCTTTATCCTTTTCTGTTCAAAAGTTATAACCCTTTAAAAGAATCAATGTTCACCAAGTTTGCAAATATTCCTGCAAGTTGTAAAAATAGTAATACCTCACAAACAAAAACAGTTTCTGGGCTGCAAATAGCCAGTAAGGGTTTCTTCAACATAAGTATAAAAATGTTCAATACTCTAAAAGAGTATGAGGTCATTTCTTAAAATTTTCCATGGAAGAGTTCTTTCCTCCTTCACACTTACCACAGCAAAGCAGGCACTCACAGGCAAGGATGCAGAATTTTGCCACACAGAACAATCCCATAAATTAAAAAATTCACAAATACCTTTATTATCAAGATATAATCCTAATTCCTTCACCAAAAATATTTTTATACTTTTCTACAAATTTCATATGAAGCATCTGTGGAGGTATCTATTGCAGATTAGGTGGGCGACTACTTTTTGAAGTGCATAATTTGAAAAATTTGGATCAAAGGATTGTTTACATGCTATAAAACCATAAAAGCAAAATAATATACAAGTTAGTACATATAAATTTACTGTCAAAGATAGTAATGTGTTAACACAGTTCCATGTAAATTTTGGGCTGAATGAAATTACGCCCTGCTCACAACAGTGTGATAGAGATAAACTTGGAAAATAGTCTTTCCTTTATAGAGTTATTGCATTTTTAGAGTAGTTATTGAGAAAAATACTTGCAAAGCACAACCAATGAGAACCCTAACCCCTGCTGATTGGAAAATTTCAATGGTTAGTCTGCTCACAAACAACAGCTTTTTGGAGTTCTTCTCAAACTCTATAAATTTGATTATCAGACATTAGTTTTATAAAAACTAGTATAACTAATATGAAATGTAATGCAGTAGTGGAGGTTCAGGAAAATAGGATTAAAATAAACTCATACCCATAAAGCCACCATCCAAAGATGGGCCTAAAAGAAGAAATTATGATATATGATGAGTAATGAATTGGAGATGCAAGCATTCTCATCCAATCTTTAAAAAAAGTTGATTTAGAGAGAGAGAAAATAAGTATAAGACAGGATTTTATGGTATGAAATTGCTATTGTTCACTAAATACCTTAGGTATGGTGTAACCAGCAAATGTTGTTGGGCGGGTAGCTCTGTGAGGAACAGCAAGTGGTGCAATGGTGTTTACTCTCATAGTTTCATATATCACAGCTTCCAGGTAAGGCAATCTGTAGCATAAGGAAAATTTTGGAATTCTTTCATTTAAAACCATGCCTGGTAAGTCATCTGCACATATATTGGTTGTATACTAATCCTTCCCATTATTTGCTGAAAAAGCCTTTATGAGAAAATGAGGTGACTGGATAGGATGAAGAGTAAAGTAGTCAGGGCATTGAACTGTAGTATTTTTTGTTCTGGTTTTTGCTCTGGTTCAACCAAAAAAAAACCAAATTAGTTACATTTTGGTTTTGTTACTTCTGCCAACTTTGTACTAGTCAAACCATTTATTGCTCTAACCATTGTAATAGTATGAATATTCTCTAGCGAGATATGGTGAAATTCCATTACAAATAAAATAATAACAATAACTTGTACTTTCCACAAATATATTTTGGTTAGCAACCAATAGTTTCGAACTTTCAGTTCATCTTCAGGCTTAGGAATGCAAAAGAAGAAGTGGAACATAGGAATATAAGGGACCACA
>KZ312449.1:376863-394410 GCA_000376725.2 Ladona fulva | reverse complement strand
CCAAGCTTCATTCACCATTTCCTCTGCATATATATTAAAAAGCGATGGTGATAATGGGCATCCTTGTCTTACCCCTCTCCCTAACTCTGCCCATTCCGACTCTCCTTCAGTTATTCTAACTCGCGCTGTTTGATTTAAGTACAAATTTTGCACCAAACGCCTATCTTTCCAGTCCAACCCAATTTTCTTTAAAATTCCCATTAATTTTGGCCATTGAACTCTATCGAAAGCCTTTTCAAAATCGACAAAACATGCACATATATCCTTTTTAAATTCCAGACTTCGTTCTACTAGTACTCTCATCACCCTGATAGCATCCCTCGTTCCTTTCCCTTTCTGAAATCCGAACTGGTCTTCTCCTATTTGCTCCTTAATTTTTCCTTCAATTCTTCTATTCAATACCTACTCTTAGAATAACCTTTGCCGCGTGAGATATTAAACTGATTATACGATAATCCCGACACTCAGAAGCATTTTTCTTTTTCTGTAAAGGAAACAGGATTGGCATAGTGAAATCCTGTGGCCACTCCCCTTCATCATAAATATTTCTACATAAATTATAGAATTCTCTCTTACCCTTTTCCCCCAGGTTTTTAAGTAGCTCAACTGGTATCTTGTCAATGCCCGTTGCTTTATTTCCTTTCATATCATGCAAGGCCCTATCAATTTCACTATCTAAAATCTCAGGTCCAACATCATCATCCTCCACTTCTTGTTCACGCTCTAACATTATGTTTGTTGGCTCCATGTCCTTCCTATATAGTTCCTCGACATATTCTTTCCACCATTCCCTTATGCTGGCTGGATCTCGTATAACTTTTCCATTATTATCTTTTATTGTGGTTGTTCTGTTTCGTGTTTTATTTCCCGTTAACTGTTTCACCTTTCTATACATTAGATCGACCCTCCCACTTTCGTCCAGCTTTTCTATTTCGTTACATTGNCCCGTTGCTTTATTTCCTTTCATATCACGCACGGCCCTATCAATTTCACTATCTAAAATCTCAGGTCCAACATCATCATCCTCCACTTCTTGTTCACTCTCTAACATTATGTTTGTTGGCTCCATGTCCTTCCTATATAGTTCCTTGACATATTCTTTCCACCTTCCCCTTATGCTGGCTGGATCTCATATAACTTTACCATTATTATCTTTTATTGTGGTTGTACTGTTTGGTGTTTTATTTCCCGTTAACTCTTTCACCTTTCTATACATTACGTTAACCCTCCCACTTTCGTCCAGCTTTTCTATTTCGTTACATTGACCCTTCCACCACTGTTCCCTNAAACCATGGTCGTGAGTTAATAAATATTAAAGTGGTAAAGATAGAAGTGTTCTCCTTTTTATCAAGTTTGATTATGGAGAACTACCACAAAGTCAAGGCCAAAGTAGTAGATTTTCTGTATCATGTTATGTAAATAGGTGTAAATTAAGTGTACTGCTGTGAATAGATTATAAAAAATGCCTGGTTAGATGATGTATGTTGGAGACTATGTGTGCCCTGGTATCCCAGCGCCATGGAAGCCACAAAGACCTTCAACGAACCCGAGGCTCAGAATAGACAGAATTGGGCGCTCGTGGAGGCCTACATCCGACGTTGGATTGAAAATGGCTGATGATCTATATATATAAAAGCAGCTTGCATACTGCAAGCTTAATGTAAGATAGATTAACTAAGGCATTACACACCACCTGCAACACTCCGCCTTCCATACACCTAGTTCCATCCACCAACTACAATACCTTAAACGAATTATTCATAATACGTGCATACGAATTGTCCTAGCATCGAACCTGGGTCTATTAGGACAAAAATCTTTAGGGAATACGATAAAAATTACATCCTCAATCGATACTTCGAATTACAACATTCTACCTTACCGGGAAATACCCCGTACGAATTTTTGAAAATTTTAGTACCGAACATGGGGATACTGTTTTTAAGTAAATCGGAAGATAAAAACACGTTCTAACGACACCGTAAATTTCAACGTTCTACCCTTAAGCAAAATACGCTAAAAGAATTTTTGGGAGTGGTTAGAACTTGTTTTTATCTTCCTTTTGACACAAGAACATTATCCCTAGTGGCTTCAGGTTCGATTCTAGGTGAATTTTTAGTGCCAAATTTTGAAAAAATCATGAAATCGTTGAAATTCACACCATCTATAGAGTATATAAACATTTATTATATGCGTAAAGGTTTTTATCCTACGGGTCCCTAGTTCGATGCTAGGGCAATAAGTATGTCTGAAGTTCAAGAATTCATTATATATATATCATCATCATCATCATCAGCCATTTTCAATCCGACGTCGGATGTAGGCCTCTCCAAGCGCTTTCCAATTCTCTCTATTCTCAGCCTCTCGTTGGCAGTTTTTCTGTCTGAAGTTCATGAATTCATTTAGGGTATTTTCCGTTAATATAGAAACATGCAATTCAACGTGTTGTTAGAATTGATGATTGTCTACTGNAATATGTTTTTATGTTATATCATGTATGTTTGTATACTTTTTAATGCAAAGGAATAAATACCATTATATCCGGAGAAGCGTCTATATAAAGAGAGATATATATTTATATATACGAGTAAAAGTAGCTTGCATACTGCAAGCTTAATGTAAGATAGATTAACTAAGGCATTGTACACCTCCTGCAACACTCCACCTGCTATAAACAGACTGCCATCCACCAACTACAAAACCTAAACGAATTATTCAAAATACGTCCATACGATTATCCTAGCATCGAACCTGGGTCTATTAGGACAGATATTCTTACGGCATACCATAGAAATCCCGATCTTCAATAGCTGTAGCGAATTTCTACTTTCTACCTGCCCAGGAAATACCGTTACGAATTTTTGAAAAGTTTGGTGATACGAATGCTCCTGGGATCGAACCTGGGCCTATAGAGCAAAACAATTTACGGCATACGATAGACAATAACTCATTCTAAAAACACCGTGAATTGCATGTTTCTATCTTAACGAATAATACCCTAAATGAATGCATGTACTTCAGACAGAAAAACTACCCTAGCATCGAACAAAGGACCCTCAGGGTAAAAATCTTTTGGTGAACTATAGAGGATTATGATCTCTATCGATGACGTGAATTTCAACGTTCGATCTAACTTAGAAATACCCGAAATGATTTCTTGAAAGTTTTGCACTAAGAATTTACCTAGCNACGCTCTCTAGGTCATAGGAACACGCAAGCCCTTCCACCACGACAAGGTTGTAGTCCAGAGAAGGGTACCTGGTAATAACACAACATAATTCCATGCAATATTTCCCTTGACCACAAGGCAGCATATGTTACTGATAAGTTGATATATAAGCTGTCTTAGGAACAGCTATATATTGACTTTGAAGTTAGTTTTGGGTATGAATGCTGATCATACTAAGTAGATGAGGATCTACAGTCCACTGATTAGTAAAATAATTAACTGCAACAGATTAACCTGTATATCCTGTGAACGCCAGTTTTCCCCCAATCATTTTCTGCAACCAGTCAACATCTGACATTGAATCTATAAAGAAAAGGAACACGGCTGTTGTAAGACATCAGAGTTAGATAAAAGCTCCAAATTGCCGTTGTTTGTGAAGAAACTTACCGTTGAAGAATTCCCACTAGCGGGGGTTGGGGTTCTCCGTGGTCGCCCTTAGCAAGTATTGTTCTCGATACGTATTTCAACAACTAAGTTGCCATCTTCGGGAGAGAAACTTTGGGAGAGGGAATAGCTTCAGTTATTCTTCTCTCCCGAAGATGGCAACTTAGTTGTCGAAATACGTATCGAGAACAATACTTGCTAAGCGCAACCACAGAGAACCCCAACCCCTGCTGGTGGGAATTCTTCAACGGTTAGTTTCTTCACAAACAACGGCTATTTGGAGCTTTTATCTAACTCTAACATCTGGTATTGTGAATCTATTATTCTTTAAGACTGTTAGGTAAGTAAACTTTTATACAGAGTCCATATGATATTTCTTATAACTTTTTCATCTCCATATCTTCTCTAATATCATCTTAGACCAAATCCCTGTTAAATATAGATTTATAAAGTCGAACAGTTATGAGCTAACAAAGAAATCAAGGAGTAATACTTACAACCTCACAAAAAATGCTAGAAAATGAATTTTGTGTAATGAATGAATAATGCAAGCAAATAAACAAAAGAAAAGTTTTAGAAACATGTATTGAACAAACAGAACAACTCACCCTAGCCTACAATATGTACATGTTCCTGAAATTGAATGAGAAATGATTGATTGCAAAGAAGACAATATTACCCCAAATCTGATGAAGAAAATAAAGTTTAAAGTTAAATTATAAGATACAAACTAATCAATGCACAACTAATTTAAGTGTAATCTTTTCCTGAGTCTCTTTGCTTCATTGTCTGATAAATATTAGAGTGAAGAAACCGTACTTACTATTCTGAAAAATGTTGTAATTCTGTCTCCATCATTCAATGGTTCATTGTGCTTCCATGATCATGCAGACCTCTGAAATTAAATAAAATCCATTTATCATATGGTTTTCCATAAACATATCCATCAAGACATCAGTGAGGTATAGACAAAGGAGAAGAGATTGGTGTTATGTAGAGAAGAATTTGGTTCCATTAATGAGATGGAAGACAGAAATTTAAGGGTTTAAAATATGAAATGCTAAAAAGATGGAAGGAAAATAGTTTTTGCTGCATTAGAGAGGGCAAAGGACAAATATCTTTCTCAGTAGGTTAATGAGTTTCTTGAAATTAAATGTTCTTATAATGTGAAAGCATTGGCCACTTGGAAATATGTAGTTATTTAGGTTCGTAGGTTTCCATGGTGATTGGTTGATCTCAGTATGATTCTGTGTTCCGCCACCATGGAAGTAGCTCATAGCAACGACATTTTGCCTACATTGCAGTAAGCATCTTCAGGTTGATGTTGTCAGGATGAAGTTATTTGTAATAAAGCTTTATAATCATATTTATACTTATCTCTAGTATAAATATGTTGCTTAGACATTTGACATATTAACTCAATCTAATCAAAATTTTCAGTTATGAGTACTCATCTGCAAATTCAAGCAGCTATGATAAACAACTAGTTGACGAAAGCAAGACAATAAGACTGCCTAGATATCAATCTGAAATGCAATTACTGAGTTTTTGAACGTATCCAAAATAATAAGAAAGCAAAGAATGTTTAGAGGCAATGATGCATTTAATTAAAGAGAAATGAAGGAAGAGTGTTGCTACGCAGTCACAGCAATCCTCATGGTGATAATACTTGATGGAAGATGCATTCAAAATAATCATAAAATACCCCAACTTATGAACATAAGAACTTTTGACATACGAACTTGTTTATTACTCTATTATGATCACAGGATACGAACTTAATTTTGACATACAAACCATGTTGCTTTTATAATCCTGAGTACTGAATGTCATCAGAGGCCAAAGAATTTAGCAACTGGAAAGAAGCCATTGAAGCAAATGACGTAAAAACATATTGCAACACTGGAGTGAATTAAGAGAGAAAGGGACATCCAAACCAAGACATCATATGTACAGGAACTAATATATTTTAACATCATTATTATCTGTTCACTGGATGTTTGTACGATGGAGTGAGAAAAAAGATCTCATCATTGTAAAGGGTTCCAATAGGAAAGGACCACCTCCCATTATCAAGAGAATGCATTTCCTAATGTAGAAATATATTGTGTTGCAACATTAGCATAAAAATATAAAGTTTTTCAAAATTGTTTAAAATTTTTTTGGTNATTTCCACTGCATAGCATTATGTAACTATTTAATATTTTTTTAATTAAATCTCTTTCATTATGAAGTTCTGATAATTTAAATATTACATTAGTCATATCAGAACTTACCTCTAAAGTTTTTTCTGTAATATTTCATAAATATTGCTACATTTCATAAATACTGCTTGTTGGCATCTTTGATATATTTTGTTTTTTTTAACTCTTCGCATAACTTAAGGTGAAGGTTAGAATGATCTGTTTCTTATAAATGCTTTAAATTCCACTTCTTCAGAATGTTTTAATATGTTTTTAAATTAAACACATTATTATTTACATACTGTATTAGAAAACAGTGCTTTCTCTGGCAACTGGTCTTGTAATAAGCTTTACAGCTCCACTTAATGATAGTAATCTACTGAGAAACAAAGGTATGTAATTGCATCAGAAAATATACAGATAATTAAGGCACACCACTGGATGCTATAGAGGGAATGTAACTTCATCTTACTAATAACATAAAAAGGATTGGTGTAGAAAGGTGTAAGGAATAGGAAATTAAATGATTCTTGAGGCTACATCTTGATATGCATGTAACAGAGAGAATGCATAAAGAAAGACAGATATCTGACCATGGGTAAATCAACTAGCTATCAACTGAAATAACTTTATTACATCAATCTCGACCAATTATTGATTTATGAAGATCTATTAATACAAAGAGGTAATGAGAATTGTACTGTTTTGAGGTGTATGTACTGAATATTGAGTTACATGCTACTACAGAATATTACCAGCTACAATACCTGGTAATACATGCATAAGTGTTCTACCTTTTGGTAGGTCCATGTGCCCTAATATTCCTTATTCATAGCCAATTTATTCGTTACCTGATAACTTACCCCACCCTTTATGTATTCTAACATTTTTTGCCTTTGCTTTCCCCTCTGTCTTTTCCCTTGCATTCTACCCTCTATTACATTCTTCAGCAATCCCTCTCCTCTCAATATTTGACCCACCCATTTCTTTTGTCGGCACTTAATTACTTCAATTAAAACCCTTTCCTCCCCATGCATTTCTACCACCTCTATGTTTGTTTTGCTATCCACCCAGCTAACCTTCTCCATTCTATGCCACACCCACATCTCAAATGCCTCCAATCTTTTGATGTCCTCTTTTCGTAAAGTCCACATTTCACACCCATATAGCAAAACACACCATATCAAGGATTTTACCAATCTTTTCCTGATTCCTTTATCGAGACCCTTTGTCATTAATTCCCTTCNTTGCAACATTAGCATAAAAATATAAAGTTTTTCAAAATTGTTTAAAATTTTTTTGGTATCAAGTGAAATGAATGCCAGAAATAACAGTGTGATTTATTTTTGGTTAATGAATAACATAATCGGAGAAAAAATAAAAATACTACAATTCAAAGTAATTCTTGATTTTATTCTGGTTTTGTCTGAACAGGTGCCTTTACTTCCAAGAAATTTTTAACATAAATGTCTGCTTCAAATCATTTTCTTTCCCTTTGTATTATTAATTTGGCAGACAAATGCTTTAGAGGCAATGTTCAATAGAAATTATTGGAGAGGTCAAGAATTTATGAGTAAATGCATTGAAGAAAGTAGTTGCCAGCTGTCTTTCGTCTTATTTGCTTTGGAAGATACTTCAAGTGGGAGAGTTGCAGAGAAAATAGTGAATTTATTTTCTATGCAAATAAAAAACTCTAAGTTTATAAATAACATAAGAAAAACAAATTTAATTCAGGGCCTGATGCATTACACGGCACAGCCCATGATCACTTTGCTACAGATGGGATGCTTCGTACGATTGAGTGCATTCTCGTCGTATTTTTGTCAGCACTTGGANGCAAATAAAAAACTCTAAGTTTATAAATAACATAAGAAAAACAAATTTAATTCAGGGCCTGATGCATTACACGGCACAGCCCATGATCACTTTGCTACAGATGGGATGCTTCGTACGATTGAGTGCATTCTCGTCGTATTTTTGTCAGCACTTGGACAAAGAGATCACCTTTCTTTATTACTTCATTTGATCATATTGCACTCTCTGATGAAGCTGTTTTTTACCAGGCTGACAATTGGGGATGAATAACAAATTCCTTGCCTGCAGTGATTCTCATACAACGATCACTGACAGCTGACGAAAATCTTCTCTGCCACTTGCTTATTCGATACATATGCAATTTGAGCTTTTGACGAAAGAGGAGGGAAACAAGTGATGAAAATTTCACAAGGGAAACTTTGAGAATGGGCTAAAATCTAAAGAGCTACACAGAATTCATAAATACAGTGAAACCTCTATTAAGCAGTCACCACTGGGTACATAAAATAATGGCTGCTTAAGGAGGTGACCTTTGGATGGAGGAAAAATTTTCTTCAGCCTGAAGAAGTCCAAGAAATGGATGAATTTGAACTAATATCCTTAGGATATATAATTTTAATGGATTAATTCATATTTCAATACAGAAATACTGTTTCATTAACAAAAGTTTTTTATGGTTAATTGTTTCGAATTTAAATATTTTTTCTTGGCAGCACAAAGTTCAAGAGATTCTATTAATATTTCCAAGTGCTTTCTCGTGTTCTCCCCAAACTGCCAATCCAACCTTCACAGACAGACCACATACGCTGTAGGTTTATAAGTCCTTCAACCATTGACAATGACAGTTATCATCATCTGACTCATTTTCATTTTCTACTCCAATGCTATCTCCAGATTCTCCTTTTAATGAAATTATGTGATGATAGGTAATTAGTGATCCATAAGAAAGGCAGGATTCCCAAAAGCAGTGTCTAACAGATGATGCCCTGGCATCCACCCTCTGTTACTGAGAAGGTCTTGCTTGATGCTTAAAGAAGCAATTAAGGCTGTCCCATAGACCTCACACTCATGCTGCGCATCAGAGAATAACAGTCTTTGCGGATGACCGCCATGGTGGGTCCTTTGACTAGTTCGTAAAAAGAAAACCGAAATCCCTGAGAGTGAAGTGGATCTCTGGCCACGGAAGTAGTGGCCACTGGTCTAACATAGAGTGACCATTGGCCTCTGAAGGAGGTGACGGCTGAAAGGAGGGAAAGTTTACATTGCTTAAATGNCTTGCTTGATGCTTAAAGAAGCAATTAAGGCTGTCCCATAGACCTCACACTCATGCTGCGCATCAGAGAATAACCGTCTTTGCGGATGACCGCCATGGCAGGTCCTTTGACTAGTTCGTAAAAAGAAAACCGAAATCCCTGAGAGTGAAGTGGATCTCTGGTCACGGAAGTAGTGGCCGCTGGTCTAACATAGAGTGACCATTGGCCTCTGAAGGAGGTGACGGCTGAAAGGAGGGAAAGTTTACATTGCTTAAATGGGAAATTTGTTCCGTTCTCCCAAAAAAAAGGCCACTTAAGGAGGTGACCACTGAAGGGAGGTGGTCATTGAGCCAGGATTCACTCTACGTATATTTTGAATATTCTTTTTAAACCCCATAAAATTAAAAAGCTGATAAAGTAATTTTGCAATTGTATACCAACATTTTTTTTATTTCCAAGACAGAACAGATTAATTCTACATCTACATAAGTACCCTGCAAGCCACCTTCCGGCGTGTGGCAGGGGGTGTAAACACCAAGAGTGAGTTACTTCTTTAATTTATTATTATCATGTATCGTTCGCAGAAAAAAGAGTCCCTAAAACAACTTGTCCTCGCATCTATTTTTCTTATTTTACGCTCACTGTCGGATCGGCCGAAGTAGCATGGGGCCACATAATTCCAATTACGTCATCCGAAAATGTATTTCTTCTGAATTTATCTAACAATCGCAGCCTTTCTTTCAAGGATTCCCAACCTGCGTCTGAGAGCATTTGCGTTATGCTTGCTTCTCTATCGTAGCACTTTTTAACAAAATGTATCGCCTTACGCTGCACTTTCTCGGGTTCCCGAGAGTTGATTTACCATAAAATACAATGGAAAAGTGGGTTTTGAGAAACGAATTTTGGTGTGGAATGAATAAAATTCATAAGTCAAGGTACCACTGTATACAAAAATCCCAGCAAATTCTAGAAGAAGAATAGAGTATTTTTGTACTTTTTAGTTTGTATCTCAGAAATCAAAATATATGTCAACTCCCTAACTGTTCTAACATTAACTTTGGGAATACGTAGAATTTCATGGTATATGTATTAGTGTGTTTAAACTGACCTCAGATCCCCATTTACTTATACAAGAGAGGACTTCAGGAATGCCTGTCCTCCTCCAAGGATTCAACATTTTCTCTAATGATCTCTATTTTTTATCAAAATTTCTGAAATTTTATCTGTAAAACCATATTTTATAATTAATATAAAATGTATCATAGTATTACATTCCTTGTTTAGAGTTCATTAGTTACTAAACAATAATTCAACTATCAGAACAAGTGAGAGTTGAACATAGAAATTTTAGATAAGTTAAAATAGCATGTTTTGTGATATTTAATGATTTTTAAAGTTAAAACCCATGAAAATAATGATTCTCCATATGTAAGCAAATCCCATGATACTGAAAGTGCCTTCAATAACATTCTACTCTTTATGTTTGATTAAGATCTAATGAATTACCATCATGATGATCTTGGTTGGAGAGTACAATGTTTTAATTGCTGCTCATTATTGCTACAATAAGAGATGTGCCCTGCCTATCTTCCGCACGGGTGCAAACATAATTTGCCACCCCTTAAAATTAAATACCAAAACCATACATTTCCTGATTATCAGGTAAAAATTATTTTGTAATACTTTAAAAAGCAGTGTTTAATGACTTTGTTCCCCAGCTGACATTAGTCAGAAAACATCAGTAACAGTTGGTTATGCATATTTCATATGCTGATATAGTAAATTGTCAATATGAGTTAATAGTTCACATTACTTTTGAATATCACAATGTGCGTAACTTAAAATGATATGATTAGAATGAAATCTATTTTTTGCACGAGATTTTTGAGATCTCAATTGCGAATTCTTGCACAATATCATCAAAAGTAAGTCATTCACAAATTTCATTCTCTGAGCTGATTAGAGCCAATCTGTTAATCCTGCCTTGGCTTATCGATGAAAGCAAACGTTTCTTGAGCAATTTGAATTTCCAGAATGATCGCTTCCCAGCAGCAACAGTCACCGGAAGTGTTAATGAAACACACAAAGCTATTCTCAAATTAGGAAAGACTCCAATGAAATCTCCAGTAAAGACATATTCTCAAACCTGAAGAAGATTTACTTTTGGTGCCAATTTTTTGTTGTGGTGTTTTTCCAATTCCCAAAACTGAAAAAAACATTGAAAGTACTACGTTTTGGCAACATTTAGGAGATGAAGACAAAATCTCTGTAGGAGCAAAACGCGTGTTACCTTTTTGACTGCCAACAATAGACTAAGCTTCCAAAATGGCTGCCCTTTACAAGGTTTATTAGGGGCACCTGTATCAATACACAGAAAAAATGATGATTGGAATTACACATGCCCGGGATATTTAAAAAGCCCCCTTTCATATCACGCCTCGTAAGTGAAGTACAATGACTACAAGTTTTTTAACACAAGGGTTTTTACTCTTTTACTACTACTAAACAATTTTTATAGCATTCAACAAGGAAAAACCTAAATCAATGGCATTGTTCAGAATCACTCATGAAAGACATGAAATGAGAGGTACGTTTTTCTCTTTCCAGTAGCAACAGACATTCGATAAATATTTCATTAATCAGGATGGTACTTTAAATAGAAGTAGTAGGTGTCATTTAGTAGGTGTCATTTAGTTTATTCATCGCTGGAAATTGGGAGCAATACTATCGATAAATATTATTTTCAACAGATATCACTTCAAACGATGTTGTCATTCTTCAGAAAGTAACTCAATCTTAACACTTTTCAGCAATTTTGATGCCTTTTGTTACTACATTCACTTATATGCACTCTGTGTGCAATTGCAGAGGATTCATTCATAGATTTCGGTGGTATTCATACAAACGCAGACTTACGTGCTCTAAGAGGCGAAACTACGAAGGCAATTTGAAAGTTCCGAATTTAAGGATTTCAAACGAAGCGAAAGAAATATTTGTCGATACGAGGCTCTCAGAAGCAGAATTGATCGTAGAAAACGGACTTATGGTCAGCAAATAATTCACTATATATGTATAGGTCGACAGATCGGAATCGGGAACGTCCGAAGTAAGTCTTTAGGAACATTTACCGTAATTTCCGATTCGAAGAATGATTCTTTGTTTAGAATCTCACCGTTCTATTTCTGACAGTTCTTTCTACTTCTGACAATTAATGGCAAATGTATAAGTCCTTACTGATTGAACAAACTGTAAAAGTAAAATTTATGGATTAAAAAAGGCCTAATTTATTTCATGTGGTTTCATTTCAACTATGTAAGCATGAATTCTTAGTTTATGCTCATTTCTCAGACTTTTCATAATGTCCGTTATTTCTAGTTTTCTTTAGATCCTTAAATAAGTTTTATTTTTGAGTTGANTTGCCAGTCATTATTTGAGCAGTATAATTCTGTTCCATTTTTTCCACATCTTTAAGGAATCCCCTCAGGGATTTTGGGAACGGCTCTAAAGCTCCTGCAGTCAAACTATTCCAGTCTTCAACTTTTAGGTTAAGAAAACAGAATTTGCTTATATTGGATTTTTTTTATGTAATTTACTTTATATTTATATCTGCACCTACTTAAGAACTCTGCTCACTTATCCTATTCCTTAACTCCTTATATGAAGGATATCATATATATAGGACATGTGGATCCCACAAGCAATCCCCATATTCTAAAAGAGGTCTAACTAAAGATTTATATGCAGTCTCCTTTACATTCTTATGAGATTTGCATAATAAAGTTCAGCTCTCTATTTGTTTACAGAACTACTCTTCCTATGACTTCATTCCATTTTAGATCACTGCTGAAAGTAATCCCAAGATACTTAATCTCGTTTTCCTTTGGTATTGCATATCTTCTTTTACTGTATGTGTTTTGAATTCTATATTTATTAAAACTAATGGCTCTACATTTACTGATATTAATGTCCAACTTATTTGAGGTTACCCATTCAAGAAGAGTGTTATATCCTGTTGTAGTTCTTCACTATCATCTTCACTCATAATTTTTCTGTAAATAATGCAATCAGCATTGATCTGACTTTGGATATATTAACATCTGGCAGGTCATTGGTAAATATGAGGAACAATAACAGTACACTTCCTTGAGCAACTCCTGACACTACCTTTATCTCACAAGTCAGTGGATTTAGTTTGTCAGTGGATTGTATATGGCCAACTTTTACCTTTCGTTTTCTGCCTTTGATAAATGATTCTATCCAATTTACTATTCTATTATCTAACCCCATAGTGTTGATTTTCTTGTGATGATCTACAACATCAAATGATTTAGCTAAATCTATTACATTCTCTGTATGAGAGATTCAATTATGAGAAAGTGAATTGCACAGAATAGAGAATGTCAATTTGCACACTATCTTCTTTTGTATTTTAACCCTTTTGCTCCTGTTGTCGTGTATGCACGATGAATGTTTTCCTAAGCTGTAGACGACGAAGATTTCCTCTGCAATCGAACAAATGTCATGTTTAGACGATGCAGGAACAAGCTTATTCATCAAGGAGAAGTATAGCTTAAAGGTATACTTTTTGACCCCTTTCTGGCTGCAATTGCGGGTATCCTTACCCTTCTCCGGGGAACCGCATTGGTCTTATAGCTAATGCACAGCCCATTTCACAGCATGGGGCCGTGGTTAAATAAATGTTATTGCAGTTGTTTTCCTAAAGAATGATTTGTTGCTCTTTCAGACAATATATCCTTGGAGATGAAAATCTCATATTTTGCTTGTAGTTTACAGCTTTTAAACAAAATTTTAGTGTTAANAGTATTGTTATATATTCGTCTAAAGATGGTGCTACTTTTTCATGAACACGTGTGTAGTTTCATGTAGATCTCTCAACTCATTTGTATATTTACAGCTCTTCAAAGTTGACGTGTCACAGTATTTTTTTACAATGGAAAAAATTGAATATTGTGCAGTGATAAAAATCTTATTTTTGGAAGGTGCAGCACCAAAAATCACAAAAACTTATGAACGATTGTTAAAAGTGTATAAGGACTCCTCACCTTCAATTAGAACAAGAGAAAGATGGGTTGCTGAGTGTAAACGTAAACTCTTGAAGACAATCCTCGTGAAGGACGGCCAAAAAGTGCATCAACTCCAGAAATCATAGCAAAAATACAGGATATGGTTTTGGAAGATAGTAACCGAAAGAGATTTAGTAGAAGAATTTCTAGGGATCTCTTTAGGCAGTGTGAACAATATTTTGGCTGAAGTTTTGGGTTTGAGAAAGCTGTGTGCACAATGGGTGCCACATTTGCTAACAATGGAGCAAAAGCACATTGGAATGAGACTTTCTCAGCAACATTTGGAGCATTTTAGAAAGAATAAAAAGGACTTTGTATGCCACTATGGATGAGACTTGGGTCTACCACTATGATCCTGAATCAAAACAAGAGGCTAAAGAGTGGTGTGAACCTGGTGCTTTGGCTCCAAAGCGAGTTAAGGTCGAGAAATCGACCAAAAAGGTGTTAGCATCAGTTTTTTGGGATGAAAAAGGAATTTTTTCCATGGATTACCTCCAGGCTGGTAAAACAATAAATTCAGATTATTATTGTAACCTTTTGGACCAGCCGGATATAAAAATTTGTGAGAAAAGACCGGGTTTACAGAAGAAAAAAAATAATTTTTCATCAAGACAACACACCCTCTCACAAAGCTCAAGAAACCATCACAAAAATCAGTAAATTAAAGTACGAATTGTTGCAACATCCACCCTATTTGCCACATTTAGCTCCCTCTGACTTCTGGCTATTCTCACATCTCAAAAAATCCATAAATTAGAAGATCACTATAACAAGTGTATTGAAGTTCAGGAAGATTATATTGAATAATAAAATGTATTTCAAACCATTAAATCGTGTTTTTCTTATTGAATGACCTGATAGTTAGGTCATTGATAAATATGAGGAACAATACACTTCCTTGAGCAGCTGCTGATACTACCGTTAGCTCGGCGGATTGTGCATTGCCAACTGTTACCTTTTGTTTTCTGTCTTTGATAAATGATTCTATCTAATTTACTACTCTATTGTCTAACCCCATAGTGTTGTTATTCTATATAAGCAGATTATGATCTACAACATCAAACCCTTTCGCTAAATCTATTATGGTAGCATCAATCTGTTCTCCTTTATCCCGAGCTTCTACTAAATCCTGATACAAACTTAACATCTGAGATTTAAGAAGAAAAGGACACTTAGTATCTTCCACAAAAATTTTTTTATTTGCACGACTGGTTTCGTCAACGAGATGATATCATCTGGTGATGATCCATCAGTCTAGAAGATCCATCCTGAGTATTTTGAAAGAAAAGAGAATTTTTCTAGACTGGTCACTGGACAATGAAGTGTAGCCAAAGTAATGTCAGATGAAGTGAAATGGAGAGAGGATAAAAGAATAGGATAACACTCAACACATAGAATCTAAGCAGTCAGTATCTCTTCTCTAACACATTGTAAAAGCATCAACAGCTGAGGCATGTGCCTGTCACTACATTTCCAGGACCAGAGGGCCGTCCAAGTAATGACATGACGCCACCAGTAGAGGGCAAGGGTAGTGGTCCTGAATAAGTACCATTCTATATAAGTTTGGTTTGTTTATTGACGGCCTTAATAACCAAATCTCTAACATCTGAACTACAAACTCAATTCAATTCACACTCCATTGTGGTGATTTCAGGATGTAGAAACAATCGAAGTTTGAGAGCTATAGTAATTTATTTTTATTAGTTTTTTCAGAAATATTCAATGACATCTTATTAGATATACAACATTTGAAATTAAATTAAGTAAGATTCACTTCAACAGTTACTCAGTTTCATCAATTTATGATTTAAAACCAATGAATCAATTATTGAGTGAAAATTAAAAGGTTTTCATTTCCTTTACTGATGACAATTCAATCTTTGTAATCTGTCAAGCAAATAAATTATTTCTGAATGTTCTTTGATAAGTAACATAAGCTCTTAAACTTTCAGTTTGGCTCTTTTATTTAACTGAGCCATATTTTCCATTGAGTTTTGTAAGCCATATAAAATCATTGAAATATGAAGCCCTGTTTATCCATGATGCAGTGCCTATATATGTGCAATAGGGCACAAAAGTATTTCCTTCCTGGCATTTTCCAACACATCATAATGATTGAGATAATCATTCATATTCTGAAAGTGTTTTAAACAATGCTCTATTTTTTAAATGTACGATTTTTTTATTGCGGATAATAGATTGACCTAGACGAATTTCCAGATGCAATGTTAAAGTAATGCCCTGAAGGCAATTACTCATATAACATGACCATTATACTACAAATATTCAATTAAACATAGTGTTTGGATCTAAGTAAGTAAGTTATCTTTAAACAAGAAGTAAATATTTGACTAAATTATAATAATGATTTATTTTCCCATAGATAATGCATGCATTGTCTACGCAAAATAGTTCTACGTTATACATTAAAAAGTGCATGGTATCTACTAAGTGTGTGCTATCTAAGCATTTTCATAAGTTCTCAAAGGAGGAAGGCAATATACGTAAGGTGGAAGTTACTGTTGGGAAATACTGTATTTATTTGTCCAAAGAACACAATACAAAAGTTTGTTAACGATAAACATCAAAGTAGAACAAATCATAAATTGCAAGAGGACAAAGGTTTCAAACATATTTTATATCAGGGCTTATGTATTTGCTAATACTGTAAAATCATTGAGAGATAAAAAATTTTAAAAGAAGACAGTCAAATCCTCTTCACTTTCTATGGAATCATGTAAGTGATTAAATTGTGTGATTGTCACTGCTCCAGTGAAAGTATTACCTACCATATAAATCATGACTTTTACAAGAAAGAATTAATCGAACATTTACAATCATAACATTATTAGAATGAATAATACAGTTCTTTGAAATGTCATACATAAATATATATGAATATACTTGGCACTGTTATATAACTAAACGTTTTAAAGGGGATTGGAGTTAGCTCTAATATGTTGATGTTACATTAGTCTGAAAATCTTCAAATTCAATCAATCAAATTAATCAAAATTAAATACTAATAGACCAAACATACATTCAAACACATATCCAAGAAATCCTACCCAGAAGTAAGTAGTAATAATAATTATTCTTAAAAATGAAACTTCTTGAGATCCTAATAATCTCATAAATACAGAATATTACTTCTTCGTGTGTAACTCAAACACCTCACAGTCTTACTCATTGATTGCAGTAAATGAGAAAGAAGGTGTATATTCAAAATTAATAATGACATCTTAAATATTTGTACACCTGTGGTCCTTTTCCCTTCTCTGGACTACAACCTGTCATTCTGCAGGTAACATGCTTGCATGTTCCTATGATATAGAAAGCTGGAGATTGGCAGGAACTTTGTTCAATGGTGTCATGTTAAAAACACCGTAGAGGAAGGCAAGGGGAGACCACTTAGACTAATTATCCCTAGAATATGATGTGCCAACATGATATGATATTGTCAATGCATACATGGGTCTCAGCCCTCTAGGGAGAGCCTGTCAGAGATGGGAGTAAGGCCATCTCTGTTCTCCTTATTATATCTAGTGATTATGTGATGTTTATTTTGAAAAATTTTAAATATTAAAAATTTTATCTTA
>KZ312449.1:365711-376729 GCA_000376725.2 Ladona fulva | reverse complement strand
TATCCTTTCTGATAAATTTTATAATTTAAAAATGCAAATTTCCAGAAGAACAAAGAATTAAACAATTACTTGGTTGCATACCTTCAAGGGGCGTATGTAAATTATGAGTTGGGCTAAGTACTTCCATAATTCCTCCCACAATTAAAAACAAAAAAAAATAAAATTTTAGCGCTTATGCTAGGCTGCTATATTTCAGGCCATTCCTCCCCTCTCTGTGGTAATTTGTTTATATTATACATTATAGGATCTCAGATCAAAATGCAAAGATTTTGTTTTGAGGGAGCTGGGATAACTGATCTTGAACGTTTGTAAAATGTTGATCTTAGTGCTTTGGGGGATAAGAGTCCTTTCAAGGTTCTCTTGCCTTGTGCCCTTCTACAGCTGTCCCTTTTATGACCCTTACGGGATATTCAAGTGTTTGGGACTCCATCGGAGGCACGTGGGTGGCATGCTATTGGCAGGCAAACTCTTGGTAGCGTATGCCCAAAAATTTTTCAGCAAGTGAAAGTTACATTTCACACATCAATTTTGATTTGCTCATAATATCATGCGATAGTTTTTCCAAAACCAATTATTATGATTGATTGAATGTACCATTTTGGTACTACCACTATGAAATCCTTTATAAAAATATCTCACATAATATTGTATGCAAATGAATACTGAAAGTAAATTCTGTACTCACCAGATAATTATTTTTCGGCGGGATCTCCTACACCAAGGTGTATATATTTACACTATTTACACTGTACACCATTTACACTACAGTTGCACTGTACAAAATTTACAACATGCGCTGGTTGCACTGAATGTTAGAAGTCCTTTTCTGCATGGTATGCCTGTAAGCAAGGAGCAGCACACAGGGCGACATTGCAATCCTTAGATATATACATAGTTTCTTTTCATTTCTTATGAGGCACACACACTATACATAGTTTATGTCCATTTTTTTTGGATGCAGAAAGAGAATTCAAATCAGGGAAATGGCGACCAGTAAGTTTCAAGGACTGATCTGTGGGTGACAACTTCTTTCTCTCTTGTTTATCTTTAGAAGATGCTCCATATTTAGCTATTATCGAATTCATAAGTTGAATTATAAGTTGAACGTAAGATTTTTGTTGTTCCCTCCATTTTTTGTTGATAATGTTGAAAACACTTCAATCAAGCAGATGCCGGAATATTTTTTGGAAGTATTTCTTCATTCTCTTCCTAGCTAGACTATAAAATATCACACATCAATCAGAGAGGTCCACGCCACCCATTGCATCACTATAATAAACGCAAACCTCTGGTTTCATCTTCATACCACCCTTTCTTTCTTTTACTGACTTCATTTTTGCATCGTGAATACTGCTAAGCATATAAACATCACTTCTGTCTCTCCTTTTCAACAACATCAACTTTTTTCAGAATGCCACAACAACTTCTACTTTTTATTCATTACATCTTTTGAAAGCTCCTTGCAATTTCAACGGACAGTTCCAACATCATCCATTTATAGAACAGTAAGTAAATCAAAAATTTCAGGGCTGCTATAATAATTATCTAAGCCTATCAAATACCCTTTATTCAGAAGCTTTTCTGATAAATTTAGCACTTTGTAGGTTTGGTAAAGCTTTTCAAATCAACACCTTCTGTTATATTTTTTAAATCAGTATCCTTTCCAGTATATATGATAATGTTACATACATATACTGACTTTGCCTCACAAAGTTTAAAAGATTCAGTTCCAAAATGAGATCTATTCTTAGGAATAAAAACTTTCCATGACATCCGCCCTTTCTACGGAAGTAAACTCTCGTCAATAGAAATTTTAGCATCGGGTTTGTAACTCTCAGAGAACTTCTTCAGTAAATAATTTAACACAAGATTTATTTTAAACAATTTCTGTGAGCTTGCATTCCTCCAGAAAAACTTGAAAATGACAGTAAAGAATAAAACAGTAGCTTTGGGTGGTATTACTATGAAAGGTCAAAATTTTGGGGAAGACCATCCCATGTTTTAACGATTCAAATAAGAACTGAAAGAAACACGAAGTAATAAAGGATCTCGTAAGATGGCAGGACCAACAAAAGGGACTAGGAATAAGATTTGGCATCTTAAAACGCTTTCCCCATCAAGCGAGGGATTATTTTGAAAGGCACGTCTACAGACGCACTCCCCACCTGGCGAGTGACATGGAGGCATGTCTATTGATGCTTACCCAAGTTAAGGGGTTAACATATTAGAGTTATGTGAAGTACGATGGAAGGATGGGGGATGATTTCTGGAGCGATGATGTGAGAGAAATTTCCAGTGGGGGAAATTCTAGCCAGAGGGGCATTGCAGAAGTGTTAGACAAGAAAGCAGAGGAAGCGGTGCTAGCCACCAAGCTAATAAGCAATCAGGTTATGGCAGTAGAAGTAAAGGTTGAGGCAGTAAGCATAGTGATAGTTCAGGTGTATGTACTTGCCCACAATTTGCCCAGAAAAAATAGTATACCTGCCATCTCTTCTTTTGATTCCTAGCATACACCGTTCCATACTTCTTTGTGTAGTCTGAAGTCACTGGGTTATTACTGCATTTAATACCCAGGTTTCACTTCCATATGTCAAAACTGGCAGGATGCATTGGTTGAAGACCTTTCTCTTCAAGATCATTGGCATTTTTGACTTCAGAATATGGGCATTCCTTCCGAAGGCACTCCAGCCTAGTTTCAATTTTTGATTCACTTCATTGATCCTATTTTTCTCTCCCGTCGTAACCAGTTGTCCCAGGTAAGTGTATTCTGAACAAACATCAAGGGGTACCTCTTGTAGTAGGATTGGTACTTGTGCTGCAAAAGAATTATACATTACCTTAGTTTTCGATAAGTTTATCCTGAGTCCTATTTTCTGCCCAGCCGCGTTCAGTTCTTGAAGTCTTGATGCTAGATCTTCACCGTTGGTTGCGAAGAGTACTATATCATCTGCGAAACGCAAATGACTGATGTGCTCTCCATTGATCCGTAGGCCTCTTTCCTCCCAGTCTAAGGTTTTAAAGACTTCTTCCAGAACGGCTGTAAAAAGAATTGGTGAAAGGCAGTCGCCTTGTCTCACTCCCTTCTCAATCCGGAATTCCTCTGTTTCTTCATGCAGCATTACAGAGGCTGTGGCGTCCTTGTAGATGCTGCGTAGAAGTTGGATGTACTTTGTATCTATCCCTTGTTTCCCCAGTGCCTCCAGTGTGGAGGAGGTACTTACCGAGTCAAAGGCCTGGGCATAATCCACGAAGCAGAGTACTAGTGGCATCTCGTATTCGTTCATTTTGCTGATAATTTCTTGCAGCGTGTGGATGTGGTCCATAGTGCTGAATCCCTTGCGAAATCCAGCTTGTTCTCTGGGCTGGGCAGCTGCCAGGGACGTCTTCAGACGTGCAGCTATTACTCTCATGAACGTTTTGTAAATAACAGGAAGGAGGCTGATGGGGCGGTAGTTCTTCAAATCTTCCTTGCTTCCTTTCTTGTGCAAAAGGACAATCTTTGCATGGTTCCATTCCTTCGGAATTCTCCCTTGTCTAAGGCAATTAGTGAATAACTGCGCTAGGACAGGAGAAATTTCTGTAACACCAAGTTTCAGATATTCTGCTAAAACTCCATCAGCTCCTCCTGCCTTTCCATTCTTCATCTTCTTGATGGCCTCTGTTACTTCTTCTGGGAGAATAGAGGGGGGATTTTCTGAGTTTTGTGTTTCTTCTTGGTTTTCCTCTTCAACAATTTCTGTCTTCTTGTACAAGTTGGTGAAGTATTCTGTTACTGTCCTCAGTATTTTTTTTTATTGGTAATTGTTGTGCCATCCTCTTTCTGGATGACCAAGATTTGTTCCTCATGGTATGTACAATCACCTGTTAAAAAAGTTAATACCCTCTTGTATTTCCTGAGTTTTCTGTTTAGCCGGAAATCTAAGATTAGGGATAAATATATCGAGAAAAGGGTTCAGCAGTAGATGTTGCAATACCGCAGGGACAGGCACCGTTTACTGTTACCTGCCTCCTTAAAGCAGCAAGGACCATCCTTTCCTGCTTGCATAAGCTCAACCTTCCTTTCGATATTTTTCTTAAAATTAGCCGGGGTTTCGTAACTCTCCATACCTGTCACCTTTAGACTAAAAGTCGTGGAATACGTCTATTTACTGCAACTACAACATTGTAAAACTTCTATAACCAATATTTTCAGACCTTACTTGGTTGAATGCCATTATTAAATAAAATCAAACGGACTTCGTATTTTCCACACAATTTATACGACAACCTACACAACCAGTTTCGGCCATCCAGCCATCATCAGGTGTTAATTGTAAAGCTTCGATCCGCTAAGTTTCCTCCTAAGCTTTAAGATAATAATTTAAGATAAACAACAGCAACCAAACAGATAGAAGTCCTCGAGGAAAGTGCAGATAAAGTCGGCTTGCAAATCTCCTTCCAAAAGACTGAATTCTTCTGCTCAAAATTAGATATCCAAAAATTGAACACAAAATACAGTGAGATAAACAGAGTCGCACACTTCAAATATCTAGGTGAGATCCTCGAACCTACAGGAGGATAGAAGATTGCACAGAAGACTCGACTACAGAAAATGAAGAGGGTATACGCGAAACACAATATATACAACAAGAAATGCATGTCCATACACACAAAGATCAGGCACTACAACACAGTAACCAAACCAGAGGTACTATATACAAGTGAGAGACACTCCACAAAAAAGGCGACATGAAAAACATTCTAAAAGAAGAGGCAAAATCTTGAGGAAAATTCTCGGCCCAAAATTAACACAGGAGGGATACAGACTACACTCTAGGAAAACCACAGAGAAGATGTCCAACCTAGCAGCGAACATCAGAAAAATAAGGTTAAAATTTTACGGACACAAGAGGAAAGTTCTTTCGCTGCCGACGACCTAGGCGAGGCCACGGAGGCCACCAAACGCGTGATTTTTGCCCCCAAAAACATAACCGCCTCATCGGATGTGACGAAAGAACAGACATTTATAACGACATATAACACCTCTAATCAGGTTTCCGAAACGCAAAGCGAAATTTCCAATATCGAAAACAACCCAATATGGACGGTGCAGGAAACACTTCCAAGATCCAATGCTACTGAGGAAGAAGAGGGAAACGTAACATCGGAAGTTGAAACAAAAAAGAAAACAGAGAAAGCATGAGGAAGAGGAAAGCCAAGACCACTCTGGAAATTCGCCTCTAAGAAAAAAAGGAGATAAGAAAACGGCGGAAAGCCAAATGGAAGGAAACGGAACGGACGAGACCGAGAAAGGATTGCAACAAATTGCAAAATATCTCAGAGATAAACACGGAAACTCAGCAAAAATACCTGATGGATGTTAAAGGAAGCAATGATCCAGCAGGGAAGGCGAAATAATACTTCAGCGATATAAGTCCGCTCTTTGCGATCCTACAAGAGATCGATAAAAGGAGGATAGTCAAGGAGACAGCACTGAGAATGCAACGACTCGTAAAAACGCTAAGAAATACTGACCTTGACGAATGCTGAAGCATTTTGAACCAACGTGACAACGTTCATTTAAGTATAAATGCACGGCGATAATTTTGCTAACAGCACATTTTAGTAAACGGATTGAACTATTTTAACAACTTGATTTATTATTTATTTATTTATTAATAATTTATTTAATTAAAATAGATACCCGCCTACAACTTTTACAGTATTTTTAAGATTTATGGCCACTCCAGATTTTAGAATTTCAACTCTAAACGCGCGCTCTATTAAAAGCGCAAGAAAATGGATTATGCTGGAGGTCTTTCTCAACGTCCAGTCTCCTGACGTCATCCTGCTGCAGGAGACCAACATGACAGGAACGCCAATGATAGACCGCAACATAGGTTACACGTTTTACGTTAACCCACCGGTAAGAAATTGCACGGGTACGGCCATAGGAATAAAAAATTACCTTATCCACTTCGCTGTCGATGATGCCATAATAGCAGACGGCTACATACAAAAAATAAACACAAATACCGGCATTTCGAACCAGAACTACCTAATTTTCAACGCGTACATTCCCAATAATCCAACAATTGCCATTGGTATTATGTGCGCAAAGAAATGAAGAATGCATCCTCGGAGGGGATTTCAATTGCACTTTGAACCCTGCGAAAGATCGAACAAGCGGCCGCGAAAGGTATCTCAATGTCTCCCGATACCTCAGGCAGATCCTGGAGGACGGATTATTAGTGGACGTTTGGGAAGAGAGAAAAGGAGAGGAAGAGGGATTTACGTTTTTTAAAGGAGCATCTGCGTCGAGATTGGACAGATTTTATATCGAGAAAACCTTAGTAGCTAGGTTGAAAAATATAAATATAAAGGATTCATTCTCTGACCATCGGGCAGTAACAGTTATGATAATGAATACAGAAGAACAGCAATGGAAGAGCCCCTATTGGAAAATAAACAACAACCTTCTTGAAAACGTGTTTTACAAAGATATGATAAAAACGATAATCGACGACATGACGAGAAACCATAGACAGCGTGACTTGTTGGAATAGTGGGATGAAGTTAAAGACGAAATAAAAGCATCCACAATATTGTACACGAAGTTCGAAAGAGAGAGGGTAAATAAGGAACTAAAAATGCTCGAACAGATGGCAGAAACCGCGGAGAAGAGAAAAGAGAAAGATTACAGTAGTGAACTCAAACAAGAAATAAAAGAATGGTATCTGAGAGAAGGCGAAGAACTAGCTGCCAGGATGGGCTGGAAAAGTCTGGAGACGCACCTGCGGGATATCAAGGATAGTTTCCAGAATCATCCCCAGACCCATCACAGCCATTCGCACCCAAGAGGGAACCATCATCCATAACCCAAAAGAGGTGCGCGGTTAGATGCAGAGACATTTTACGAAGTACAAGCGCAAGGGGAGGGAGGATACATCTATAATGGTCTATTCCGAATCACCGAGGAGGAGAGCAACTCCTTGGAAAACGACCTATCAGTGGAAGAGATAGACTGCGCCTTGAGCAGATTGACACTAGGAAAAGCCCCAGGCATGGACGGCTTGACAGTAGAATTCTTGAAGAACTTTTGGGAAATCCTCAGGAAACCTTTCACAGAGGTAATGATGGCAGCTTTTCGGCGGGGGATGCTTCCTTGCACGACGAGGAGAAATGTAAAGAAAGTACAAGAAAGGGGACAGGACCGACATTCAAAACTGGTGACCGGTCACGATTACTTCCGCTGACTATAAAATAGTAGCAAAGGCATTATCAATAAGACTAGAAAATGTCGCAAGTGATTTCAATGGAACAAGGGTGTAGTGCACCTGGCAGAAGCATACTACAAAATATCTCTCTAATTAGAGACGTTGTCCGCGAAGCAAACGAGAGGGAAGACTCAGTTGCTGTCAACTCTCTGGACCAGAAAGGGGCATTCGACAGGGTCAGCCATGATCACTTGCATGCAACTCTGAAAACCATGGGCTCCGGGAAGGGATTCAAAGCGATGATTCAAACGCTGTACGCTGGAGCATCAGGGTATGTCAGGATATCTACGGCATTAACCACTTCGTTCCTTATTCAACGAGGAATAAAGCAAGGATGTCCACTTTCAGGGATGATGTACTCCATTTCAATCGAGACATTATTGGTGAAGTTATAGCAGAAACTACAAGGTTGGCAAATTTCCGAGAGCCCAAGTGCAAAGTTAATATTGTCAGCATACGCGGACGACGTCAATGTCAAGTGATGAAGGCAATTAGAGACGCGGTGCGACTACTCAGCTTCGTCGAACACGGAGCTCAATACAAATAGATATACCGGGTTATGGTGCGGTCGATGGAAGGGAGGAACAGACGAACCATTAGGGTTCAAGTGGAACGGATAGGGGGAAATGTTCCTCCGTGTTTGGTTAGGGAACGACCAACAGAAAACAGAGAAGGTGGCAGCGGAAATGATGGCTGAAAAAATAAAGTTTGGTAGTCAAAAGTGGTAAAGAGTAAGACGGTCGTTGTCGCTGATAGGCAGGCTGTGACTAGTAAATCAGTTCCTCGCTCCTAAATTATGGCATATTTTGCACCACGTACAGGTAGCAAAAACTGTAGTGAAATCCCTATAGTCAGAGATAATCAAATTTGTGTGGGGACAGGAAAGCCACTGGGTCGACGGCAAGATGTTGAGTGCCCCAATTTATCAAGGGATCTCGGCCTAGTTAATTTAGAAAGCAAAATAATTGCTCTGAGAATAATATTTGCACAGAGAATCCTCCTCGGTGACGAGAAGGATCCGAGGATTCTATTAACAACAAAACGATTACAGAAAAGCAGAGGCACAGATGAGTTTTATAAGTCTGTCTTCAGTGAATGGAAAACAATAAATGTACACTCCACAATGGATAATTGACCCTTTCCTACCGGATGGCCGCCACCAGACCAACGGAAGAACCTTACATACAAAAGCAATGTTAGCCAGCAGAGAAAGCCAATCCCCATTCCCAAAAGAAAAAAAATACCAGGAGGTTCTTTATGGGGCAAAACAGAAGAATGGCCAAGATCGGGAAAATACTCCAACGAACATATATGCTGGCAAACATTCCACGCCCAACCAAACTTCGGGATGGACACAGAAGTGGCATGGAGATTAGCGATGGGAAGGTGGGCAGACTGCTGCTTCCAACACAAAGCCAACATGAGATCAACTTTGGACTGCATCTTCTGCCCTAGGGTTGAGGGAACTACCTGGCACATTGCGATGGAGTGCAAGGAAATGATGGAACTCTGGAAAATTGTCACAGGAACGATTAAAAAAATAACGGGAAGGAAAAAGGAACTCGTTAAGGATCTATAGGGCGGATTTAACCCTGGTAAAATAACGTACTAAGAGACGATCATAGCAAATTACCTCCTGACGCTAGCCAAAAGCGCAATATAAAACTGTTTCACTGTATAATCAAAGTAGCAAAGAAATGAACCAAAATACAGGGAATACTTCATCGAAAGGTTGCAAGGAAGGCTATTAAAAGAATATACGTATCACAAAGCAAAGGGAGGTGAGGAAATTTTTGGTGCAGGAAAGAGGCAGTCTGCAGAAAGCTAGGCAAATACCAAATACAAGTGACATGCTTCATGGAAGGGAACGGACGAATTGTAAAGGAAGGCGAAGCTGAGGGACTATGGTAGCCAAGATAACTAGGCCCTTCGGCGGCTCCCTACCCAAAGCTAGCCTTCCAAAACATTCATAGGACACGAGATGCAGCAACATTGTGAATCAAAGTAACAGACCTGAGAAGGAACTATTGGATTGAAGGTAAATAAGCCTTCCCATCAAAATGCAGCTAGCAATAATAATAATAATAATTGTTTATTGAAACACACATAGTATATTCTTACACTGTAGAGTACATAGAAAATTTTTTAAAATTATAAAATCAATGAACACATAGAAAATTAAGAGTAACAAACAGGTCCCCCTGAACCAAAAGCTCGTCAGGAGGTGCCATGGAGTGTCACTTTTTACATAAAATTGCACAATCGAAAGAACATGAAACATGTTAATCAAAAAAAACAAACATAAAACAAATATCGTTAAAATAAAATGGGAAAGAAAACAGATTTAGATACACTATTTTGTCTATCTAATAATGCATCAGAATCCATTTCTTTAATTCCCCTTTTGTTTTTGAAAGTTTTTCTATTGATTGTATATGGTATGGAAATTCATTAAAAAAGGTCGGTATGATGACTTCCAAATTTCTTTTTCCACAATATTTGTAGTACAGTGCTGGCTAAAATTAATGCAACACCTCGCGGCGTGACGGAGAAGAAGATTTAAGAACTAACAGTGTGGAGGACTTGACAGTGCACTCTGACAACGGTGTCAGAGGGGGGGGGGGTTATAGCCTATTGGGGATGGGTGAGGATGAGGCCTAGATGTGCTTAATGTCAGGAAAATCGAAAATCAGTATTACGGCGTAACTCTACAGTTGAAGCGTTCACGAGAACGGATATGAATAGGGGCTGCATACGAATACAGGAATCTCAGGACGAACAGTCTGACGAGATTTATGCGAACAACTATGCCTAATCAAATTTAATGAAGGTATAAAAGATTCATCCTCCTTTCGCTTCAAATATGCAACGTGTTCATTTTATTGTTTCGTAGGCTTTATTCGTTATTTTTATCTATCTTAATTCTGATGCAATCATAAACTGGACCTTTGTTTTCCATATCATAAACAATTTCTTTGATATCAGAGAAAGATGCTTCTGGGATGAATTTACAGTTTTGATGTATCGTATCTAAAGATGTATCAAACTTGATCATTTTATTTTTGACACATCAGTAGACAGTAAAGAGCTGACAGAATTTAGATGCAACTGCAATTGAATTATTGTGAGCATGTAAGTATCTCACAAAATCAGCTTCATTTTGATAGTATTGTCTTTTAGCATTCCTAATATCCTTTAATGTTTTGTTCCTAAATCTAGCATAGTTCTTATAATTTTCATTGGATGGACAGTTTTTCAGTTACAGGTAGTATTTACAAATCCTTTTCATTCATTAGTGTTAATATTTCACTGGTTATCCACTCATTGCCACTGTTTCTGAGTTTTATCTTTTCCCTATAGGTCTTGGATTCATCATAAAATTTATTGAGAGTTTAAGTGAGTTCATTATATATCATATCAGGATCTGTGCATTTTAATATCTTCTTCCACTGAAAATAATTTATTTTATTTGTCAGTCTTCCATTGCTTATGAAACTTACATAATCTCTTATATCTAATTATATAGTGGTCTGCAATCTTGCTCTTAATTATCATACCCTCCGACTTGTGGTGACTAGATCTCATATATGCATGATCAAGGCAGGGTTGGACAAGGGTATTACCTATTAATTCTTCCCTTGTGTAACTCTTAATAATCTCATCAAAACCATACATTGTTAATAAGTTTTAATATTTGGTAACAGATATATATCTCTTTATATAGACGCTTCTCCGGATATATATCTCTTTATATAGACGCTT
>KZ312449.1:316574-351349 GCA_000376725.2 Ladona fulva | reverse complement strand
CCCTCTTGATACTCTTTCAAATTCTTTTTAAAGCATTAGGAGAATTAAATTTTTTATTCAAATATCTTGCATTGAGTTGTTATGAGGCACAAAATTTCGCGTTCATCTTATGTTTATTTCCAAGGATATAAAATGGTAAACTTTAAATTTTTTTTCGAAGTATAATTTTTGGGCCAATTTTGCTTTCAATTTTCTGCGTGGAATATGCTCAGAAAAGTTTTTTATTATTAGGTGTAATGGAACAACAAAAGTTGTGAAAGAATACCAAGGTTTCCTTCCCTCCACAGAATACTGCCTGAGATAACGGGTCTCATAATTTATAAAAACTCAATGTCGTACTGTAGAAGGCAGTGGTAGGGGTTAAACAAATGACTATACGTCAGTAAGTATTACACAGATGGTTGTAAAACTTGGACATTATTCATTGAGAATATGAGTAAATGTTCGCACAAAATTTCATTGAAATCTGTGATGGTCGAGCGGGGTTCTTTTCTAAAATTGTACCACTTGACATGAAATAACTGTCAGAGAAGTGTACTTCAGTTTAATTTGATGTTAAGATGATTGATTTTCGCTCTAATGACGGATCTGGTGCTTTCCTGGCGTATTATGTGAATAAATTCTTCGCGGGCTCTCCACCAGGTCAGGTAGCTTGTGGCAGACGTTTCGAAGGCAAACTCCGCCATCTTCTTCAGGGCTCTGAGCTTTTCTCTGATTTTCGCTCTTTTCCTTTACATATTTCTAAACCAAAATAATGCGAATTGATACATTGTCTTTTCTCTAAAGTGATCAGATTTTTACGCGCATTACAAGATACGAAAATTCCTCTACATATGCACCCTGCAAGCCGCCTTTCGGCGTATGGCAGGAGGGATTCAGTTTCTTTTCCCTCCTGTACTGTAATTGCATTATATCCACTTATATCCGATGAACATTAAATTTATATAAAAACAGCAAATTATATGAAAACGCATCACCACCTAAATCAAGTGATGATTCACTTATGCAAAGAATGATTAAGAAAATCATAATTAAGAAAAGAAGCTCCAAGTGGGCAACTTCAGTGAAAGCGGATTTGGTTTCGATTCCCAGTGGGGGCCGAAGCAGTCGAAGCACTTTTAACAATCCTACTACTACGGAAATGAAGGATCTGATGGTTTCACGCAAGACAAATCAGAGTGCGTTACTCAGATTCTTCAGGAGGCATGATAGGAATCTGTAGAAGGTACTGGGAGTGATAAAAAAAATACGCGGAATTGTTGGTTTTCTCAAAAAGTCTTTATTTATTCATTGATATTAACGTTGTCCCCTTCAAAGTATTCCCCCTCAAATATAATAAATTTTTGCCTTTTTCCAATGGAATTCGAGCTCATGCATTTTCATATTCTCCCTGTTGAGAATCAACGGCAACTTAAGCTAGTCTTCTATTACAATGAGTATGTGTGTTAGCTTTAAACTCGAGTACCGGATGTCGCACTACTTTCAAACTTTGAAAATTCCCCGGACAGATAACAGGCCACTTTTTATTCACCTAACTGTCCCCGGTTCGACTCCCAGATGAGTCAAAGCGTTTCCGCGTCAAATGCATACATAATTCACTTCTTACGCCCCTTCACCCTTACGCCCCTTCACCCTTACGCCCCCACCGGTTTATTTCATTCGCAAAATTAAATCAGAAAGCATAGCTGTACGAAATGGAAACAAAAAGAATGGAAATTGAATTAAAATTTTTAATCTGGTCGTGGAATATTGGTTTTCATTCGAAATTGTGACAACTCTGATTAAATTCACGAACATGTTTTGATATTTTGAGGTTGTAAACAACCAAACAGGTCAAATGTTGAACACAAGTTCATATATTTTCCTATTAGAATACGGGTCATTTAGGCCCATTTATAATTAAGGACAAAAATTAATGATTAACTATATGAAGGCTAGACGATTTAAACAACGAATTAAAGATCACACTTAATAAATAAACAATGATTTAAAGAATGAATTACAATAGGAACATCTCGCGAACTCTAATCTCCGTAATATGATGTAAACGACCGATGCTCGGGACCCCCGCAGCGAGCCCGGGCGCCCCCGCAAAGGGCTGCCTGCAGGAGGTCTCTCAGCAAGAGCGAGCCGAGTTTGAACAACGGCATCTCCACGGAGATCTCTTTTGACGAAATGTCCGTTGACTTAGAAGAGGCGCATTTGTGCAGAACGGCCAAAATGAATGCCCCAAAACATTGTAACATTGCAATATTGTAAGTGATTATAGTAAATACAACATTCTAAGCGTTTATTATGTTTGATAATATTAAACAGACATGATGAAACAATTTATTGCATGAAGTTACATTTTTAAATAAAAAAAACACATGCGTGTAAGTGTTCGCAAATATCACACAAACGGTGCGCGCAAATATTTGCGTGGGATCAGCTAGTCGTATAATTTGCAAAGTGTCCGTCTGTCTGTCTCCCTCTCTTTCTCGGACTCTGTTAGATTTAGAGACTCGGTAAATTGCGTTGCATTTCTACATGCTAGGAACCCAGGGAAAACTTATTTCCATCTCCGGAGTCGAATCCCGGAGCTAATAATGTGTGTCCGTAATATTGTACGGGATTTTTCATTTCTAGAGTGCAAGGCTTTCTCTCTTCATTTTTTTAAAATACCTAATTTATACGGATTTGTATCAAACTTTATTCCTTCGAAGGCTAAATCTACAATCAATCTTATTCTTGCTATGTTTTTACGTAAAAAAGTCGATTTTTTTAATAATTCGACATTTATTTTGAAATTAATTGGAAATGTTCTGCTTTTTCTGCACTTGCTACGGCAACCGTCACTCTTGCCTCGGATGAATAAACAAACATTATAAAGAAGGGGTGAGGGAATGGCTCTCTTTTCTATTTAATTTCTTTAAGCGTCTGTAGCTACCAAACGTTATTTATAGCAACGTAAATATTTGTAAAAGAATTTTCTGTTCTTAAATGCGTTTTGGATGCAAACGTAATACGTTTGAGCGAAAAATCGATAAAAATGATATTTGCTAATTCTCCTTCAAAATGTTTTTACAAATTATGTTTGACGAAAATTGTGAAGAAGTTATGAAGTAATGATTTGAAATTCCTCAAATCTATATTTCAATACTGAAGAATTATTAGCTAAAAGCAACGATCGTAAGTAAATGTCACACTTTGAAATCGAGATTATTTGAGAATATAATTCAAATAATTAAATACTTTAACAGTCTATTAACTTATTATCAATAATGTATCCTAATAAGATATCATGGTGATTTATGATAATTTACAGTGGTTTTGATGTTAATGTTATAATCAAGAACTGTGTTAATGAGAAATGTCGCTTTGGCAGTATTTGAAATGTTAATGACTAAGCGGGATGTAGATAAATGTAAGTAAATTGAGTACTTTAAAATTAAATTACTTCTAAATTTTTTCAGTGGACCAAAACGTTTTAAAATTCCAGACATTGAAATGTTTGTCAATTAATTTTGTTTAAATAGAAAATGATATACATTATTTATAATATTGTTGTTTGAAAGTCTAAATATCAATGAGTTAGTTGAGCTAAACGGACGGTTAATTTGCTTAAACAATACATAAATGTAAATACTGTAATAAAGAATCTTGAGCTGAAAGATGAGTATGGGTGATATTTGCATACATAATATTTGAAAGGCCACATGAATATAGGTCCATGTGATTGTTTTAATTCAAGGAAAAATATCTTTTCCCAACTGATTACCTCATCGTAGTTATTCTTAGCAATCTAATTTATATACGGTGCAATTCATCGCATCTTTTCTCTTAATAATCACTATTCTTATAATTATTTACATGACATTTGGAAACTTTCATTTGATTAAATATAAGAATAACGATCGCTAAGAGTAAAGATGCGACGAAATCAAAGGGAATGGTAGGTCCATTTAGACCATATTGGTATTGGTACCAATATAGACATACAAATGATACCATCATGTTTAGAAGAGCTAGATGTATACGATAATCGTTATATTTTAATAATAAATTAAACTCCGTCACGCATGGTGGGGGCGCTTACTATTTATAAGTCAAGTTTATACGACCTTCGTATGAGTATATATGATTTCGCCTGAAACTCGAAAGCCAAAACTTGCACTACTTTCCGCTTAATAAATCTCTTCCCGCGCAGATAATAGGCCCCTTTAATTTAACTCGTTTCTTCTCAAGACTTGACAATGCGTTGGGATAAGAAATATGTCAAAATATCACTCGCAGGCTTCATTCCTTTTGCGAATTTAAATCAGAAAAAAACTGTCGTGCGAAATCGAAAAAAGGGCCAAAAGAAGGGAATTTGAAGGAAAATCCTTATTTATTCGTAGAATAATATTTTAGGTTTGATTTCGATTGCTTGTGGAGCTTGGTAGTCGCCTCTCGAAGATCACGATCACTATTGAATCACTATACCCTTTACTTCGCCTAAAATTCCGGACTGATGAATTTTTCGAAAAGCTTCCGTCGGTAGCTTCTCTCCTGGGGTGAGTTCCACCAGAATGATTTAATCATGGCTGTAACGCTACTGTCGAACCTAAAATTTCCACTTACGAAACGGGCTGCTCTACGTTGAACCATCACCGTGTGGATTCCAGATTGCGCAGCAGTATTCGAGCCTTGGTCGAATGAGGGAAAAGTACGCAATTTCTTTGACTCTAGATGGGCATCCTCTCAGGGTTCTATTTGTTAGTCTTTGCATTCTATTCGTCTTTCCTATAGAATCTCGGATATGCTCTTTGAACGATGAACTACTGCTGCGGTTTGTCAGTTAATTATCGCGACACACGAACTCTAGTGAATATCCTGAAATTCGGTATTGTTCGTTCGTTAATAACGTTAGTGGAATGCGTGAAAGACATAGCAACGCACTTCTTCCCATTCAAATCAAGCCGCCAATCTCGATAGTATTGATATCTGGAATTCACGCAATATGATCTTCATTTTTTTCTTTATTTCTCAGGTAGCGCAAGGTATTCCCAATAAGAAAAAATGTGAAGGGCTTCTGAACTGAATCAACTCATTACATTGGACAGCGGATTTCGGGTTCCTGGAGGCATAATTCCAAATCTTGGCAGACCCAGAATGAGAATGCCTCAACGGACCTGAGTTCGAATCTCGGTCGATTTTCACTCGGCCGCAAAATGTACTCTAACAAGCGGTCCAAATATGCGATATATACTCGCGTACGATTCGGCCTTATGATTAAAACGCTAATGCGAATTCTGCGGCAGAGAAAAGTTTTACAGTGTACGGATCGATCGCAAATTTATTTGAGGTATTAAATCAAGTTTCTAATAGTCTCTTCCATAAATTATAACGAAATATTGCAAATGTCGAAATGAGCATCGATAGTATTCAAACTGATAATTACCACAAATTGTGAAGAGCAGAAAATTGACTGACTGAAAAGAAACGGAAGATTGGTGTGAAATTTCGGAGGCGAAATTGTAATTCTAGTGAAAAAAGCGTTGAAAGGAAATAACCTCCGAAACAGATATCTGATAACAGATATCTAGTTCTCGCAATTCTTTCCGCAGAGCATCAGAGCAGCAAATAGGGTAGATAAATGAGGTGTTAATACACCCCCTGCCATACACCACATGCGAATCGGGGGAAATCCAGAATCTCTGGGCCATCCTTATTTGACGTCACGCTTAAGGTGGATCTGGATATATGTGACACTTTGTGACATTGAAGGGGATATTTGTAACAATACATATTGTCATAAATAAGTAAAACTTGGTTGCAGAATTTTGAATTTCTTAAATACCAATTGAAATCCAACGGAAATAAATAGGAGGTTGAACTCTTACAGTTGTACGTTTGCCGAAAGACTCGAGGATTGTCGCAAACAGAAATATATTTATATATATTATATCAGCGTTACCCGTTGCTACGGAACACTGGTAGCATGACAGGAATGCAGTGGAATCCCTGTAAAGCGGAGTCTCGATTGGACTGATAGGTCGCCTTGCGTACGTGAAATAAATAATCTCAGTATCAGGAGTTGTAATTTCTGATTTACTGAGTAACCCGATACTCGATGAAAGGGCATTGTGAGTAGTTTGTATCATTAAAGGGTGAATAAAATAGTGAAGCAAATCACTGCTAAATGCCGACGTTTGCTCGCTTTTGCTGAACTGGTGCAGTTACAGCGAAAGTAATTTAAGCGGTGTTTCAGCACAAATGTGAGTGAGAAAGGCAAAGCACACAATTATGCACCTCGGATAATACGGAAATACGGTTAATCGAGACTCGGATGATCGTGATACTGCTCTGCATATTCGGTGTGTGGGCCCTAAGACTACTTCCCTAATCGTTTACTGTCGCGTCTCTAAAATAAAATGAATTTATAATGTATGGAATGGATTGAGCTATTATTCATTTGCACAGATTTACTCTAAAAATAAATAGCTCAATTTTCAGTTGAAATCATCGCAACATATGAAAGGAAGAGGAATTCTGCTAAGGTTCTTTCGTGAGCCCAGTCCACTTTGCACAGAATTTTTCTTTTTCTCATCCGAATGAGGAGATTCCCGTAAAGTAAGAAACATGATTATGCACGTTTGTGCATGTTCCCTGCAACGGACCTCAAAGATCCAATTTCAAGTTCCTCTTTGCCAATGATTTCATACAAATTTCGAGCATCGGAAAAGCATTCTAGTTCATCGAGGGCACTGAAATCTGAATGAAATCAAGAGCTGAAGTATTTAGCAAATTGAAACTCAAAATGTAGGAAATATTGCACTGCGTTCCTTTTTCGCATTATATGATATCCTGTGGAAAATATGTTGTATTTTTCCCTTTATCTTCTTATTGAGTCTTTCTTGAACCTAACTTAATAATAACAAAACGCCTAGAGATTGAGTCTCCTATATTTATTCCTCTTTCATATCAAATCTAAAAAAGGAAAGGAAAGAGACAGGTTGTAAGAAGTGCCAAAAAGGGAGAAAAGAAAATTACCTTGTTTGTTCATGAACCTAGATTTGCACTTGGGAAAGAATACACCCCAGGAAAGCAGGAAATCGAGAGAAGCGTCAGAAGAATAGAAAATGGGTATAGATTCTTATTTTAGTCGTGTAATAATGATATAGATTCGAAATTGCAAGAATTTTGATAAAATATATGGAAAACTTGTAAAATTTTCATTTATAAACAACCCATCCCCTTGGCGACCACGGCTGAATCCCAGCTCATGTAATATCACAAATAAATACACCGGGATATAAGTTCGAATAGAGTTAATGGTAGAAATTGTTGACATTTTGTAAATATTAGGAAGTTTTCTGAGATTCCAGCAAATGCAAAGTGCAATGTGCTAGTCGAAAGGGGCTAAAATACTTCCAAGCAGGAGTATTTCTTAATCAACTCGATTTACTAAGAAACTTTTTTAAGTCGAGATCAATACGACGAAGAAACATTACGGCGAAAAGGAGAAGATGTTTGGGAGACGAACGAAATGTCAACGCCAACGAGCATTTAAATCCGTGAGTTAATGTGGATCTCACTAGCAACATAATGTTCATAGAAATCGAGGATTAATTTTTCGTAATTCTCCTACAATTCCCTACAGTCATTTATTTATTTGCAAATTAATTCGAAATTTATCCAGGATCAAATAAACCATCGACTGGTATTAAATATATTGAGTTATTATGGTCTTACATCGGACTTTTTCCGGCTTGTGAGGACCAGATGTATGCAAAAAAGATCATTTTAAAATTAAATTAATTCCCGTCATGCTTGATGGGGGCGTTTACTAGTAATATTGTAATTCAAAGGCCGAAATGCTAATTGGAATATCTGACAACCTTTTAAAGTTTTCGTGTATTAAATACATATTTCTGTAATTTCAGTGCATTATCCGACAGGAAATCGAAAAGTAAGAAAATTAAGCGTCAGAATATAGGCGTTTATTCGGTCAAAAGTGTAAAACGTGGCCAAAAAAGCTTGATGGGGGTCTAGTTGAAGATATTAATTAGCAAAAGACCAAATTAAGTTAGTCTGATGTAAAGATACCTTTCAATAGATTAAATAAATACTAAAACTAAACAAAAACACACAAATAAAGTAGAAAGTTCGTGTGCTTGCCTAAAGCACGAAAAGTGTACAACGTTCAATCTTAATCGACAGTAAGAGGCGTTTACGAAAGAAAATGTTATGTCTTAGACCTTTTCGTTAGCCATTCTCTTGTAGATGAATTCAATTTCTCACTGACTTCAATTGCTCACCTGAGATACAGAAAAGTGTGTCAGAGTTACTCTCACGAGTAAGTTGACAAGGAAGTCACATCCATGTCATAAATTGGCGGATTCGTCAAGAGAATAGGAGAAAAGCAAAAGGAAAGAAAGACTTTACTTTGCGTTAGTTAAGCCACCTAACCACTTAACTGTGCAAGAACTTATGGAACTCCGCAGACAATGGTGGTGTTAGAGAATTATAGATTGCGAAGCGGAGAGAGATAAGTTTTAAAGTTGTCGAGACGAATCGTAAACGTTACTCAGATGCTACAGAACGGAGGAGAACAATCTTTAGAAGGAAGAAGATGTAACTAATACTTAATTAACTAAAATCAATTCACTGGAAATATGTTTCTGAAAGATGTCGAGGATATTGTCCATCCTCCCTGCAGCATTGCTTCATCTGAAACTGCAGCAAATATCGGAGAAGCGTCTAACTTCCCGCCGAAGACTCAGTCGCGCCTGCGCGGTTTTCTTCCGCTACTCTGTTGCACGAAACACATTGTAAAAATACCGCCATCCACGACGCCAGATTTCTCCCATCCATGGGTGCATTGCAGCCAGCTTCAGCTGATCGTCCGAAAATTGTTTGCGATATCGCCGTCCTCGCCTGGGGTTCTTTTCTATCGCGGCTTTGCGATAACTGACTGTGAAGAAGCAAATGAGGATTTCCTGAACACCCCACTGTCGGAGCCAATTCCAGCTCTGGAATAAGGGGAGATCTTCTCCATTAGTATCGCCACAAGAAAATTAACTAATAAGGCTCTTTTATTAGAAAGCAAAGGGCCAAATAACTCTTCCACGTGGTTTTTCAACGCGCCTGAAGTTGTATCGCTTTCATAACGCAGCCTCCTGAAAGACGTCTCATGCTTGTTTCACGTGTTGACTTGTCGCTTAAGAATTCATTTTCTCCGCGAACGGCAACAACTGATCAGAGATTGCATGCACCCCCTGCCACACCCAGAAGGGCTGCTCGGAGGACCAGATGAGAGCGAACACATAAAGACGCGTGCTTGCACCAGTGACTGTGAAGTGCATCTCCGAGGAGACGTGCGCATCTGAGGGTAGAGGGGGGAAGAGATCCCACCAATGGCCGTCTCCCGGAAGCTGCGTGTGTCGCTGCAGTCGCCCCCTTTCGGCACACGTGTTGAGGAAGCAGACGTGCTCTGGAGGCCAAGGGGAGCCATTCTTTCCCGAAATCGAACAGTTTATCGACTGGATTCCGTCAAATGCGCCGTGTGACGCCTCCGTGAACATCGCGGGGCGGATTCTCAGCCGTGAGCAATTACCTCCCTCACCATTCCCAAGAAAAGGAGACCATCTTCCACGTTCCGATCCCTCCAGTCGCTCTCTCTCCTCAAACTGCTCGAGCGGATTCCTCCGGATCTCATCTCGTTGAAGACCTCTGCGCAGGAGGTTAACCGATCCAAGGGCTCGTCTTCCTCGGCGTTGTCGGAGGCGTGGGGCAAACCCGCGACCGACTGCCCTTCCACCGACACCTCAGGAGGCAGTCCTTCGTCGGGACCCCTGTTCTTCGAGGCCCCCAAGATGCTGATGCCGGGCTCGGCGCTGCCCCCAGGGGCGGAGGCGGCCGTCGCTGCGGCGGCGGCGGCAGCCCTGGAGGCCTCCAACTCGTCCTCGCCGTCGTCTTCGCTGGCGGGAGGGGTTCAGCAGAAGGACACCACATGGACGAAGCTGTTCGTGGGGGGTCTGCCCTACCACACCACAGACAAGTCCTTGAGGGAGCATTTCTCCGTGTATGGGGACATTGAGGAAGCTGTCGTTATCACGGACAGACAAACGGGAAAGAGCAGAGGATATGGATTCGTGAGTATTTTCAATTCTATCGTTACACGGCACATTCCTGATAAATCTATCTACGCATGAATCTTACATGACGTCTTTCGGCGTGTCTATTTCTTTTATCGGTTACTGTCCGCAGAAAAAATGAAATTTTGGAACGATAAGTCATAGCATCCGTTTCCCTTATTTTTCTCGTCGTATCAGATCGGCACACATAACAGGAGGGCTTGAAATATCAGCAACGTCAACATGCTATCTCTCAGTTCATTGTGCAAATCTAGTCATGCATTAAATTTACATTACTCTAAAGATTCGTATTCTACGTCTAAATCATTGGCGTGTTTTTTATAACGAAGTCCCTATTCCAGGTATTTGAAAGCTCAAATGTCTAAAAGAGGCAGAAACATCGAAAACCAGTGGTTAAATTTTCAAACATAAACACCAAATACTGAAAAATAACCTACTTTCCAAGGTTGAATTTCGCAATTTATACATACCAAGATATATCCATAAAATTCCACAAATCAAAGATTTTTTTAATGTTCCAAGCGACGTGGATTCATCAATGCATACGTCTCATTAATTTCTGATAACTGTCTGCTTTATTCATAGTAAAAAATCTTGATCACATTGTCAAATAATGTGGAAATCATACCTCAATCCTCAGGATGCGATCTCACTAATTGGCATGAATGACAATTGCAAGCGAACCGTAACCTACATGCATTGACTACCGATACAACACACGTTTGGCGACTTCTAAATTTCTCGAAACACGCTCATCATCTTTTAGAAAAAGCTGTTTTGAATTCAACTATCAGCAACACAAGCCCGTTTAACTATTCGTAACGCATTAGTAAATACTCCACTCATCAATGTCGCTCTGGATTATTGAAGCTGAAATACATACACCAAATACTCCAAAATTTTAATCTAGGATTTTTAAAATCGTTTTTTCTGTTTTTATTGCCTCCGAATAATTAGTGATTTTAAAGAAAATTTGGAAAATGAGCCTTAAAAGAAAATTAAAGAAGATACATTTGGTATAATTTGGTCGCTAATTTATCCTTAACAAGCGCCCCCGCGCGGAGAATTGAATTCGTGTGAAGAAGTACACGACAAATTAGGAGCAATGGTTTAATTTTAAGCCTTATTCTGTAGGGTTAATGGTTTTCTTTTCGCGCAATATTATTTCTTCATTAATCGTTGTAATGAAACACCAGCACTCCTCTGCCAGAGGCATCGCGCGGCGGCTTTCAGTTGTCAGAAAAAGTCAACCTAAGTTACCAACAGAATGTGGTCTCAGAACAAATGACGATTGGTGTGTCCAATGTTTTCATAATTGTGCACATCAACTGAAGATGCCGTCGTAAAAAGCCATTTTATCTTAATTATACCACTGTAAAGTACATTACTATTCATAAGAATTCTACGAACGTCAATCAGTCTTAAAATAATCAGAATGAAACATTATTTATCACATGAATATAAATCCAAAGCTAAGGTGACCATAATGGATGTCACAGTACTCCTTCGATTTCAACACATGCACTCTCCAATGCATTTGCTATAGTTTTAATTGTTTGAGTAAATTAAAACTGTCAAATACTTCGATTCGGCGGTCGCAGATTCATGACGAAAACAGAGCGCCAATTTGCTACTTCCGATTTCAGTAACAAATAAAAAAAGACTTTCACTGGAAGAACAGAAAAAAGACATACTACAATTTTTGGAAATGTACGACTAAATGTTTCATCCGTACGTTGATTGTTCATGCAACTCGATTAAACCAGCCAGGTCACTGTGAGATGTAAACAATTCTACGGAATATCAGATTGCGTTTTGCTAAAAGCAGGAAATTTGCCATAAATCGTACATAACGTAAAAAACAGAGCTTGACAAACAATGCTTTTGATATTTATCTGAAGTCGTGGGCATACTTTCGGTAGAGATTGAAAAATTATTGAGTTCAGACATTTGCGATGGCTCTTGAATTGTAACATTTGTATTGGTTTAAAAAATTGTTCGAATTCGACGTTTTGGCAAATGTCAGACGAAAACTCCAGATATCAGCATCGGCACCGATTAGACATTATTAGTTTTATAAAAATTATTCATTAAATTAGACTCGAGGAAATGATGGATTTAAGACTGAGATTGGTGCGGAGAATGTGATTGGTTCTAAAGGAAGAGGATGATCGGGGAAAAGCTGGTTCAATGTGATGAATTAGATGATGAAGAGATGTACGTATCTTGAAGAATGGAAGGATTGCATGATGGGATATGCTTAAGTAAAAACAGAAGGAAGTGTGGAAGAATAATAAAATTCGTAGATAATATACTCTGTATGTTCGTGAAAATAAGCGCGGCCATGCGAGTTGAGGGCATTTCCCTTGACCACGTGACCCACGAATAAAAGAGACTGTAATTTGAGACAGCCGTGTGAATTTCTGAACGAAAACTCAGTAAGTACAATGTCTAAGAACGAAATCTTTAGCAGATAACGGAATGATATTGAATGGAATAAACGCTTTTTAAATCCAGTTTTATTTACTTATCGGCAGTGTGTTGCAATCCTAAATATAACCACAAAGACGTATGTGGCCGATTCAGCTCTCAACGCCGTTGCATTACATTTCATACCACTGTTACCAATGGCCTGCCTAAGGTGCATTTACGCGCCAAGTTCATATTTGAAAAATGAACGATTTGCGTACTTAAAGATATTTTTGTTCTTATTTTCAATAATCTAATAGTATATTTAGAAAGCTAATTATTGGGAATTAAAAACGACAGAAAGCGAAGCACCGCAATTGGAGTATTTCGATATAAAATGGAGTGGTTAATTCATGAAAAACTATGAGCGAAGTCGATTAAATAAAAGTCGATGACAAAACCACTAAAATATGCTGCCAATTTCGTAGCTTATGCTTAGATGTTGGCCATCTGTACTCATAAGCAATCCTTTACTAATTGGAATCAGAGTGACGGGAAAATTGTAACAAAACTAGAATTAAACTAGATAAATTTCCCTTGCTTGGGGTGGTTAGTTCACGGATTAAGTTAAGTGCGAGCTAAGAATGCTTTATTGGTGAGAAAGGAACTGATGACGTGATATGGGAAGATTGATGGAATCCTTACTGTGGAGCGTTTTGCCGTATGCATGTGAAATGTGGACCTTAAGAATGGAAGACACAGAAGGTATCCGAATTTGGCATAGAATAGAAACGGTTTGACAGGAAAACAAGGTACTGTTCTTGGAGGGGAGACGTAAAGGAAAGGTTGGAAGGAAGGGATTTTTAGGGGAGATAAACGTAGTACCGTGAAGTAGAAGACCAATTGCTTTTGAAGGGAAATGGATAACTTGGATGGGAAAATTTAATCAAATCGCTAAAATGGCCGATCTTACGGCAATTCGGATCGTATAATGGACAAGTGCTAACCTCAAGAGTGAGAGAAGCGACCCAGTCAGTTCTCAGTTCATTCAGAGGGAATCCGATGAACAAAATTAGGAGAGCAAATGTTCTCGGTATGAATAAACTCTTGAACTAGCATTGAAGTAGATTTTGGGAAAGGAAAAAAAGTTTTCAAATTTAATCATCTTTCTCACAAATTTGAGATTTTACGAAAAATTGAAACGTTTTGCCAAAGTTTTCTCAGTTTTGAAATATAAAAATCACAATATCTTTCGAATTATCTTTCTTATGTTAATTCCTCCAATTTCTACGAATTATGATCGATAAAGTCGGCTGCTCCAGGATGGATTTGGCCTCGTTTCTAACGAGGTTAAATCTTATAATTCTAAGATAACTTTGGGGACCATATGATGCAATAGTGAGTATGTAAGTAAAACAAGAATGTAGAAGTGTAGCATGAAAACGCAAAATCTACATGCAAAGACGACTGTTCCGCCCTAGGAAGTTTAAACAAAGAAAGTGAAATGGCTCGTGTTGCAATCTCCGAACCCAAGATGCGAAATCTGAAAAAGATAATATTTAGATTTGTCCTTCTAATACATACTATATCTCATCTTCCGGTATTCCCCTAGTTTTTATTTTCCTTTTCAATTTGATGCACCTCAAAATTTGACCACGTGCCTCAGACTCATTTCTCATAATTGTAACTTTCATATGGATTGAAATATTCTTTCGGTTCCGGAAGAATATTTCAATCCATAAAAAACCAGTGGTTCGAAAAACCGTATTCTGACATAGTCGGCTCTCGCATCAGCAAATTGTTCTCTCGCGTGTCATCGCCTTGTGCATAACTGAAAATGATATGATTAATATGAAATCTATTTCTCGCCGCTAAAGATGGAAATTTCTCGTAAAAATCGTATTGCAACACGAATTACTTCGATTGAGTTTACTGAACAAATATTCCTTTCTCGTCTTGTGTTAACCCTAATTTTACTCTAAATGTTTGCCAATCTTTAATTTCACATCATAATCTTCCCTATATACGTCGAAAATCTTTCTAAAATATTTAACACTCCGATTGGAAACAACCCGTTCGTTTGCACTGAGACCGCCGGAGTAATACCGGAGATGAACCAAAATTTGGAGGTTCCGTAGAACCGGAGCGGAAAGAAAATAACAACCCAACCCAGCTGTAAATAGAGTTTGCCAATTTCATTTAGGTATTAACGAATATTTAATTGAAAAACTACGCTTCGAACAATATCGTGGCTTGATTACGTAGCAACTTTTGGTGCTTGTAATACCTAATGCCTGTAGTACCAACTTTTGGTGCATGTGGAGCATAAGATGACGATGGGCTGTGGCAAGTTTACTCGAGATTTGCTAAGACGCCGCCTGTTCAGCGTGCAAGATTTTTATGACGAATGGCCAAAACAGAAGAAGAAAGACAAAGGCCATTTATAGGAGAATAAGTTGATGCGGAAAAAGCATTAATTATTTGGTAATTGTCTCGCCGAAGGATTGATAGAAAATGCTTGCTCATAGAATTTTAACATGACTAGTACAAACTAGAATTAAGACATAACATGGGCTGGAAAATGTTGAAGCGATTCTATAAGTATAAGTTGTAGTGATATTATTACAGTGAATAGTTCTTCCAACGAACTCAAGGCTCAAGAGGACAAAATCCGCTGTTCATGAGTGACCCAACTTGTAGTAGATAAACATGGCTCATGTAATGTAGTGCATACGTAAACAAGGTATAGATATAGACAGAGGCAAGCCGTGCCTTTTATGAGTGGTCTGCATCGAAAGACAAACTTGCGAAAAAGAAATAATGGGATATGCAAAGTTTGGTTCCATTTATCGAGAAAATAGATCGAGATGAATGTTCCTTTCTATTTAAGAGGGGAAGAGGTAGATAATCAACTTATGGATGAAAGATCTTATGAGATAAAGTATACGAGAAAGTAAAATAAAATCATAATATACAGTAACCCAGAATTAGAAGTGATTAATTGAGCGACCGTTATCATTCTTGCACGGTCTATTCTAGTTTATACTTCAAAAATCAACAAATTGATAGTAGATGTGATGAATTAGATGATGAAGAGATGTACGTATCTTGAAGAATGGAAGGATTGCATGATGGGATATGCTTAAGTAAAAACAGAAGGAAGTGTGNTAGATATAGACAGAGGCAAGCCGTGCCTTTTATGAGTGGTCTGCATCGAAAGACAAACTCGCGAAAAAGAAATAATGGGATATGCAAAGTTTGGTTCCATTTATCGAGAAAAGATGAATGTTCCTTTCTATTTAAGAGGGGAAGAGGTAGATAATCAACTTAAAGATCTTATGAGATAAAGTAAAATAAAATCATAATATGAATTAGAAGTGATTAATTGAGCGACCGTTATCATTCTTGCACGGCCTATTCTAGTTTATACTTCAAAAATCAACAAATTGATAGTAGATAGGTAGAAAGTGTTGAATGAAGTACGACGATTGGTCAAAACGTAATGCCCCACATTTTTCTCCAGCCAAAACCAATGCTAGAAACTCGAAATTGTAGCTCAAATTTTTTGACGTTTCTTGCATGTATGTGCATAGTTTCAGTTTTCTCCTGCAGATGGCATAGCTGTAAGCAGCTTTAAAGTGGAGTCTGACCATTATACACGTTACAACAATGTGCTGTGATTGAATTTCAATGTGTGGAGAAAGGAACGGTAGGGAATATTCACAACAATTGTGCAAAGTGTATGGAACATCTGCAGTCGATAGGAGTGCAGTTGGATTCCGGATACGGATTGAATAAGAAGTCGTTGAAATTGAAAACCTGGCTCCATTGCCATAGAGAGGACTAGTACGGACAGGGCATACATGCCCTAGTGATTCGCTGGAGGAAGGCAATAGAACTTGAAGGGGATTATGTGGAAAAATAGATCGAGCAGATAAAATATCATTTTTTCATGTGTGAATTTCATTTTTGTGGAATAAATAGTAAAACAAAATGTGGGGAATTACTTTCTGACCGACCACCGTATAATGTCGGAGATGGAATGTCAAAATAAACCAAGAAAATGAAAATCTTTGAAGTTGTTGGACGAAGTATTAATTATGATTAGATGTTGAAGAAGACTGTTTTTATCGGGTGAATTGGTGGTAAATTGTGCCTTTTGCTTGGATATGCCAACGCAGCATCAACGTCTCCTTGAAATTTTAAACTTTCCTCCCGAATATTTGAAAGCAAGTGGCTTATGAATGCAGATACACCGCAAAAGTTCGAAATACGCGAAAGGCGAGGTATACCTGTGTACGCGTTTTTAATATTATCAGAAATGGAACTTTTCCTTCACTTTTCAGACGTAGGCTTCCATTTGCAATGATGGGGGCAAACGGAGGGTATTTTAGTCAACATAATTCGCAAAAGTGGATCTCTGCCATAATAATATAATATCGGAAAATTAAAGAGAATTCAGCAACAAGTCATTGTGAAATTCTGAATGGAAATCTTAGCTATTCAGCGGGCCCTAAAAGCAAATTTGGACTACTGGAACAACAATCCCATATGGTATTCAGTAAAAAAGTAAAAACTCTGATGACATAAGAATAACTATCATAAAAGTGGCACCGAAACCTCAGAAAAGATCGTGTTATGATTAAAATGCTTCCAATTAAAATTTACAAATCTTTGGCGATGAACTTATTGCTCTCCGCCTTCTTCTTGACAAATTAAAATTCTTTCAACAAATTGAATAATCCGTACAAGACTAAACTTATAAGCTACTTTTAGCAATATATTCTGTAAGGAAGGAAACATCTTTTTTTATCTTTTTGTCATCGACTCCACGTGAACAGTGATACTCTAGTCTTCATTTGGGGAAACGTATTCGTCGTCAAGGAGACGGTTTGTCAAAAACTGTTTCCAATATTAGGAGTATAAAAGCAGCACACAGCTTTCCCTGATAAGGGCGGGTATGCGATATTCAGGTATGGGGACAATTCGATGGAATTGCGAAGGTGTATTAGAAATGCATTCCATTTCATCGAAACCTGGCGAACTCGAGAAAGTTCAGCGCAAGGCCATACGATTTGTTCAAGAGTGCTACGAGAGAAAAGCAAGCGTTACGCTAACGTTCTCAGACGCAGGTTAAGAATCCTTGAAAGAAAGGAGATTAGAATTTAGGCTGATATTGCTAGATAAGTTCAGAGAAAGTGTATTTTCGGAAGACGTAATTGGAATTATACGACCCCTTCTGAACATAAGATAATAGAAATAGATGCGAGAACAAGTCGCTTTGGGACTCATTCTTTTCTCGATCGATACCCGACAACTATAAGCTGAAGAGTTTACTCGAGCGCTTGGCGTTCACACCCCCTGCCACACGTCGAAAGGCGGCTAGCATGGTATTTATGTCGATGTAGATTTGCAAAGAAGACGATAGAATCAGAGAGAAAATATCAGAAAGTGCTTGGAAAGAGAACCTCTTTATGGTGTAACTTCAGTGGGACAACGGGGCTAAGAATTTCCGAAAGAACATCGTCATTGAAGAAGAGAAACTTTTTGACCCAGGATACAGGAAACTGATCGCAAAATATCAATAATTTTCTTTATAATGCTTAAAATGTCATAAAGTTACATAATACAGGAAAATAATTAGCCTTAAAGATCCTTTTACCAATTCTGCCCTTTCATCTAAGCTACAACTTGATAAAGCAAGATAAAGGATTAGATGTGACCTCCAAAGTCTCCTGAACGGAATATGCTCTGGGCGGAGAACGCAATGGCCCACTGGAAATTGGGAGGCCCGAGTTCGAGTCTCATCAGACCATTTTCCACGTTCGTTTCTTCTTGGGACGACTTGATAAGTTGTGGCTAGTTGGAAACACACCGTAATTATCTTCTTATTCGCTAGGTCAACAACTGCCCAAGGGATGTTTTCCTAACAATCTGACCTAATGACTTACCAATCTTCCACTACCGATGACTTTAAGAGGCAAAAAACAATATTCTGAACGAATACCTGTACATATTTCCATTTCTTACGTTTTTCCGAGTCTATATTCGATTTCTCTTTGCTAAGAAACGTTACCTTGGGAGTTTGTGCAATATATAAATGCGACGATGGATCAAAGCGATAAATATCCTTGTTTTGAAGACAACTTGGAGACGCGCAGATTAGCGCATGACAAGATGGCAGCTCCCTTCTAAAAATATACACGGCGTCCGCACACACCGATTGGAATTATAGCCAAAGGCGAGCCTCGCAGAGCCCTTCCAACCAATATTCGCTAAAAAGGCGTTTCAAATATGAGCAATGCTTGTGTTCAAACCGCTTCTTTGCTACCGACTTCTTAAGAAAATCCTTTTCGCTTTGTTACCAGCGCAGCGTTGCTGGTGATAAGCAGGGACACAGCCAGGATTTGTTTTTGAAGGGTTTCAGAGCAATGGAGTTGAATTCCGTGGGCAGGCGAACTTCTGCAATAAATGTAATAACTATGAAACCAGATTTACATTTATTCCCTCCGAGTCACCAGAGCGTGTTGAAATGTTTAAAGAATTATAATTTATATCTACCATATCCTGGATTTCTTTAAACCCATTTTGGCTTTAAGAGGGAGGGGGGTTGAATACTCTTCCTCAGGCTATGCCACTGCCATTAGAGTGCACTTAGGGGTCCAAGTTCGAGAAATCGAAATTTTGCACAATTTTGTCGCCCTCTCTTTGGCGAATATGAGGAGCACTAAGCAGAAGAAGCTATCTCTCTCTCGTTCTGGGAATTACGTTGTTTGCGATCTCTCGATTTTTCTCGACTAAGTTTGACGAAATTGACAGAAACCTTTTCCTTCATCAGAGGCGAACAATTGTGGCAATCTCCAGAGAATCATGCAATGAAATAGATTCACGTCGAATCCTTTCTAAATTCTGAAACGCACATTATATCCCTGGAGTTTCATGAGAATTACATTATCTTTAAACTCTATGTTACTACTTGTAACAAACTACTTTTATTCTTTCTTAAATAGTAAATCTTATATTACATTTTTCCACTGACCTCAAGAGCTCAACAAGACCCCTAACAAAATTATTTAGACACTTAGCTACACATAGCGTCATCATCAGGTCCTAATGATAATGCTTCGAAACATAAGTTGTATGTTTCCAGTGCTAATATGTATGAGTTGTTTCTCTATCGTCACAAAGAGCAACCACTATGTTAAGGCCGAAATAGGAGGTTTTGATAAAGTTATTACTTTCATATTATTGAATAAAGCTTCTGCAAATATGTTTCATCTACATCTACATTAATACCCTGCAAGCCGCCTTTCTACATCTACATCTAGATAAGTACCCTGCAAGCCGCCTTCCGGCGTGTGGCAGTGGGTGTAAACACTAAACGTACGATATCTTTAGCTTATTGTTGTCGCGTATCGTTCGAAGAAAGAATGAGACCCTAAAACGACTTGTCCTCGCATTTGTTCCTTTTATTTTACGCTCGGATGGGCAGAAGTAGCAGAAGGGGGTCGCATTATACAAATAACGTCTTCCGCAAATGTACTTTCTTTGAATTTATCTAGCAAACACAACCTAAACTCCTTTATTCCTAATCTGCGTCTGAGTGCACGAAGCACTTTTTTACAAATCGTATCGCCTTGCCCTGAACTTTCTCGAGTTCGCGGATACACGTTTCCTCCGCTGAATCCCATATACTCGCCGCAAATTTCAAGGCAAAACAAGGGCTTTTTTCATAGATTACAGCAATGGATAGATTTAAATCGTGTAAATAAATACTGATTATAAACAGTCCAATTGAGACGCGTGAAGAATGAGTTAAGGAAAGAAACGGAACATTTCTGCAGAGAGAAAAGAGGGAGAAAATAACCAATAAAGAGGTTCTTAAAAAGCTATAGTTTCGCAGTGCCCGTCAATTTCTCCAGACTTATTATTTCTAGATTTGTACCGTGAATTGCTAAAACGCCGCATCAATAGCTGAAGCTCCGCAACCGCTTGATTTTATTCTAGTATCCAATAGGCTGCTGACGAAATCAAGTCCATTCCGGGAAATCTTTTCGCCCATCGCATTTATTTCGCTGAATTTCCTATGAATTTTGAAGCAAAGAGATTGGCAGCTCTGAATCCGACTTCATCGGCGCTTTTCGTCACGATTCAGGGGGAAAGTAATTATGAGAATTCACTGGATTTTAGCCAAAATGAGAAGGAAACAAACAATTTCCGCATTTCCACGCTCATATGTCGCACTTTTCAGTGATAAATTCGACTTGAAAACGATCTGAGTCTTAATACGGGTTTGCCTATGACGATACGTACACCGTGCAATTTCTCGAATAGGAAGAATTGGATCGAGAAAATTGACGAGGTAGGAGAATGAATTGGATGATTGACGAAGAAATCATTAAATTTTCATTTCCAAATACATATTTGAACGGGAGAATCAGACATTTACAATTTACATTTACCAAACCTTCAATCTGTACCCTATCGCCGAAAGCGCCGCACCTTCTTTTGATTGTTTTAAAGATCCATCCGCAAGTCATTTGGCCAGTCCTTTCAGTTCACAACTGACCCGCCTCTTAATTCTCGTAGCCGTTTGAAATATATTTATACCAATGTCTAAAGTCAACACATTGGTTTTTAAAACAAAGGAAGATGACCGCCAAGGTTATGGTGGTCTGGACCGGCAGAGCCTTGCTTTGGGTGATACTCTTGACTATGTGAGTACCCTGCAAGCCGCCTTTCGGCGTGTGGCAGGGGGTGTGTTACCATACTCTTGTTTTCTATATAGCATAAATCATATTATGTACAATTTGCAAAGTGTCGTCTGTCCCCCTTTCTATCTCGGAAATGTTCAGATTTAGAGACGCGGTAAACTGCGTTGGATATCTACAGAAACCCTGGGAATACTTATTTTCATCCCTGGAAACACCCGAAGTCTAAGTTATTTATAGCAACTTAAATATTTATAAATAAAATTCCGGATATTTAATGCGTTGAGAATTTAAAAGTAATATGTTTATGCGAAACATCGATAAAAAGGAGATTAAGTTACTCTCATTGAGTTGAAACATTTATCCGAAATAAGTATGAGGAGACCCGTGACGAATTTTTGATATAATATTAAATATCTCGAATCAATATGTCAACAATGAATAATTATTAGCTGAATCCAACGAGCGTAAGTAAAGGTGAAACCTTGAAATCAAAATTACAACAGAATATTACTCAAATAATTAAACAGTACTTTCTTGTGTTCCTTAAGCAAATTAACTGTATGTTTAGCTTCAGTCATTGACGATCTTGAAACTCAGTCTTTGAAATTAAAAAATACTGTGATGAGATAAAAATATTGATATAGCGATGAACTTGAAGATTATTGATTGTTATTGAAAAAGATGCGATTAAATGAATCGTTTATTATGTTTAATGATTCTAAACAGACTTTGTAAAATTATTGTGTGAAGATAATTTTCTTAAAATTTAAATGAATAAGCGTATGAGTTTTTGCAGATATTATATTCACCATGCACGCAAATATTTGCGCGAGTTCAGTTAGTATATATTAAGAGCAAAATGTCTGTCTGTACGTATGTCTGTCCCCCTATCATTTCAGAAACAGCTTGATATAGAGATATGAAACAAACTGCATTATTAAACGACGTTGAAAGTCCCATGAAAACTACCTCTCAGAAGGCCCGGGTTCGATTCCAGGAGTTTATAATACGTTTCCTTAAGAAATGCTCGTAAAGTTCGTTTTCATGCCCATGTTTATTTTGCAAAAATTAGATCAGAAATGATGGTCCTATATTAGATAAGTGTCAAAAGAAAGGAAAATAATTATAGATTCGTATTCATTCGTAGAACATTGATATAGATTCGAAATTGCGAGAATTTTGATAAAATACACAGTAGTATACACAAAATATTAGTAGAATCCCCTTGACGATCAAATCGATGTTGCATTCGAACTCTTGTATTATCCCATTAAAATGGACGGGGATAATCAGTTCCTATAGAGTTAATGGTAGAAATTGTTGACATTTTGTAAATATTAGGAAGTTTTCTGAGATTCCAGCAAATGCAAAGTGCAATGCGCAAGTCGCAGGGGCTAAAATACTTCCAAGCAGGAGTATTTCTTAATCAACTCGATTTACTAAGAAACATTAATCCATTGCGATAAATGTGACAAAGAAACATTGGCGAAAACACGGCGAAAAAGAGAAGATGTTTGGGAGACGAACGAAATGTCAACGCCAAAGAGCATTTAAAGCTGTGAGTTAATGTGGATCTCACTAGCAACATAATGTTCATAGAAATCGAGGATTAATTTTTCGAAATTCTCCTACAATTCCCTACAGTCATTTCTTTATTAGCAAATTAATTCGAAATTTATTCAGGATCAAATAAACCATCTGCCAGTATTCAATATATCGAGTTATTATGGTCTTACGACGGACTCTTTCTGGCTTTGAAGGACTAGATATTTAAGATCGCATATTTTTTTTAATAAAATAGAGTTCCGTCATGGTTGATGGAGGCGTTTGCCAGTTAATCATATAAAAACACAGCACCACAACTCCATTCCCGTTTAAAAATACTCCTTAAGCCGTATTTCGGCAAGCGGAACTCGCGTTAAGAGAGAAACGGGAAGCTCCGGATAACCACAAAGGAAGTGGAGCCCCCCTGATGATGGAGGTATTGTCTCTGAAATGTACATTGGGACTTCCCAGAAATCGGTAATCCGGAGCTCCCCGTTTCTCTCTTAACGCGAGTTCCGCTTGCCGAAATAAGGCTTACGGAGTGCTTTTTACTTACGATAAATCGTTTGTTGTTAACCCTACTTAATGCAGCTCTCAACTTACGTTAACGATAAGTTCACCGTTACATTGAAGATTTAGATGCTCACAGTGTGTGGTCCTTCCTCAGGTGATAATGGGTGATCGCAGTGCTGCAGAGAGGGCCTGCAAGGAGCCCAACCCAATCATCGACGGCCGCAAAGCAAATGTGAACCTGGCAATACTGGGAGCAAAACCCAGAGGCAACCTCACCCCAGGTGAGTGTGGTGAGTATACGCTTTGAGGGATTTCATTTGAGTTTTTAAAACGGCGATAAATTCGCCTAAACTTGGTAAGTTAGATATCGCGTGTTCTATGTCTACAAGTAAAATAATCCTCTTCTATAAATGATTTATAAAAAACACTGGCCCGTCCGATAAAGAAATAAAGAATTCGTAGCAAAACACTGAAATCTGCCGAACTAGCAACTGACACCTAGGAACTCACTTTAGATTCGTAAAACCATAAAAAACAGAGGTTTGGATATTAATGGACATGTTCAGAGAATAGTTCGTCTATTAGGATTGCCAAATGTATGCACAAGGTTGGATTGTAACTTAATTTAGGAGGAATACAACCCGTAAATGTATAAGAAGCAAAAAACAACAGACAAATTAGGTAGATTAATAAGCACGGTGTCATAATTTAAAACTGCTTTCACTAGTTTACTTAGGGTCCTGTATTATAATGGTTTGTTGGATTTAAAGTGATATAGTTAATATAGTTAATATCTATGCAAACCTACGAAGATAATGCACACCTATCTCATGTAGAGAAGATAAGTAACAATCTTCCTTAAACTCTAACGTAAAATACGAGTTCCTAAAGTGAATATTAGTTAAGTCGACGTTTATTAAGTATACGTTTGAATACCTAAGTGTTGCTTTTAACAGCCCTTTTTCATTTGCTAAAAAGAATCGTCCGCGGCTAAAGCTCAAGATAGGGATTTGAAAACTGATGTTTAAGAGGCGGGGAAAAAACGAAAAAATTTAAAATTGAGAAATAATTACTTAAGCTGGAAAGACTACCAGTCCCAAAAATTCCGACTTGAGAAACCCCACAACCAGAAATTGCTTTCAAATTTTACGCATTACACCGTTTACCACTTTATAGAGTGTCAAATTAAAAAACGCAGACCAAAAAAGGTAAGACCATTGGAAGGATAAAATGAATATAGAATCAACTGTAAACTATCCTTTCGATAAATGCTTATCTGATAAATAAAGTAGAACATCTGTATGTGAGTATGTTCTCCTAAAACTCGAAAACCAGATATTGCACAAGTTTCAACATTTGAAGGCTATAAAATCAGGACAGATAACAGACTATTTTTTATCTAACTATCCTCGGTTCGATCCCAGACGAGTCAAAGCGTGTCCATGAGAAATGCAAGTAAAGTTCAACTAAATTAGAAAGAATAGTCATACGAAATCGAGACAAGTGTCAAAAGAAGGCAAATTGATGAAATATTCTTACTTTTGTCATCGGATATTGGCTTTGATTCGAAATTGTGACAACTCTAGTTAAATTCACGAACTTCTTTAGATATTTTGAGGTCTCCTCGGATGACCAGGTCGAATGTTGAATCCAAGCTCTTATTAGAATACGGGAAATTAAGGCCCATTTATAATTAAGGACAAGAATTGATGATAAACTATATGGAGCGATTTAATCATTTTGAGTTTATGATGACTAGTAGTGGGGTACGACCAATTCTAAGTTTTTCATCTCGATTTTTTAGTATTTCTTACTTTGAAGGAGGCGAGAGAATAAGACGTACATCAGTGCAGGGACAGAAACGGAAAAGCTTAAAGGCCAATGAATACAAGGCCTGAATATCCGTTTGCAGGCTGTTGGCAATAACATCGCTAAAATAAAAGATAAAATATTTCCGTTTTCGCCATTCGATGCTTAGAAGATGTTGCTACACTTGCATACATTCCTTATACGTACATACAAATCTATCCCTTTCTTTGTAGTGGTACTCGGCAATAAGAAGTGATACGGAAATCTTCTGGGACATAATTTCATCTTAATCCTTTACCTTCGAATCCATGTACTTTCCAAGTACGTCAGTTTCACACAATTTCCGTAATCGTGTAATTTGAGCAACATGCCCAGCGCATTGCGCAGCAAATAGATCGAAAGATAAAGATTCTAGGTTCGAGGCCACCACTTCCCTTCTTCATCTCCTCACACACGACCATCATAACGGAAGAAAGGATCTTTTCTGAAGTTCTGAAACGGCTAGTTTAAACGATATCCAATCCCCTCAAGGGGATTTACGGAGAGTTTTAGGCGTACTTTCAAATTTTCGTTATGTATTCAAAGCGATGGTTACCGTGTTGATTTACATCCGTATTCTTTTTGGTAAATTTTTAAATATTCGTTTTTATACTCAGTTTAAATCCTTCGTTTGCATTCTCCATACATACATTCAAAAGTCCGTCAAAGCTTTCTTTTTATTTAGTAAATAGTTATTCTTTCATTATCTCAATAGTTATATTAACTATCTTATGCTTGATGAGAGTCCTGTTTGTCGAAATGGATTTGTCAATGTTTATTTCGAGAAAGTGTGGCTCATTCAACATATAAATAAACCAGCGGATTTCCAAGTTTGGCAATTTCCCGTTGAGAATCACTTATGTAGATGAGATGGTGTTGATGGAGAAAATCGGTAAATAAAAGCTTAACGAAAGCTGATTTCACAACCATCATTAACAAGTTTCTTTCAATACGTATATTAAGTATTATAAAGTTATTATTTAAACTTATTTATTAAAACTTTCCAGTTATAATCAAACCATCTAATAGACAACGCTTACTATTATCTTATTATTATTATGAAAAAGATTTATATTAAATTAATACGCAGTTGCTACTGAAGATTCCTGACTGAGTAGGACTTAATGTAAGCTACAGTAAATATAATCAAACGAAAGTTAAATTATGTTCCGACACGCATTTTATTTGTTTACGAATTTTATTTGTTAACGAAGGATTTAACATCAGGTTGTATTAATAATGAACCAATGTGCTGACTCCATTAGATGATTTATATGGCGTAGAAAGATCTTCATATAAATATGAAATTAATGAATTTTAAATGGAAGTTATTTTTTCGTGCAATAATGTAATTGGTTTCGAAGGAATCACGTGTTAATTTAAATCTTCATAAATTAATAATGCTTCGATATTTCGAAATCGGGGTCGAAGTACCAAAACTATATCCTTCTGTTTGCACGAAAGTGCTGTTATTGGGAAAAGGTGCACGGTTACAGTCGTGACAAATAGCGAGAAGTGCTCCTCCTTTTCCCTTTTATTGATACTTTCTTGTCTCTGTTTGTATTTACTCCTCACAAATAAAGTATTCACAACTACGTATTTGTCCTGCAATGGCGAATACTTTCAATGATTCGAAATGTGCGAAACCCGAAAGAGAAAAAAAATTGATGGTGGCTTCGAGTCTGTTATTTAAATTAAAGATCCCTAATCTTTTGAAACTTCCAAAGCTAATGTTATGATTATAAAAACTGGAAGAATATTGTTTCTGTTGTTAATTTTCTTATTTTACTCAGAATATTCTCTCGTTATTCCATATAAGTAGGTATACGTTCGACACGTCAAAATTATTTTCTTCAGTCTTCATCGAGCAAAAGCCAAAGGTAAGCCCTTTGCAGTACAGCCTTACACACTTTACAGTAAGCCTATATTTGCATTTACTTCGACGGGCCGAATTCGCTCCACATTTCCGTCATCAATCGACATTTGCTATTTCGAGAGGTCGATATTTCTGAATATTTCATAATGTCCTCTGCTCGCTTTCTTACGTGGGGCAGACCCATCTTTAGACCTTAGGCAAAGAGCGAAGAGTTTTGCTTGTTAACTAACGTTGCCCTAAATAGTTACAGCAAGAACAGTTTTAAAATAAATAAGACTATGGACAAATAATATACTATTGTGACGCAATTGCACTCAGCCGCATGTTCGGAATCCTTCAAAGAAACGAGATTCGGCTGCGATCGCTTGATAAATTCAGGGAAAGTGTGTTTGCGGAAGACATGATATACGATCCTCTTCTGCTACTTGGGCCGAGCCGAGTGTAAAATGAAAGATGCGAGGACAAATCGTTTAGGGACTCATTCTTTCCGCGAACAATACGCAATAACAATAAATGAAAGAGGTAACTCGAAAGCTTGGTGTTTACACCCCCTGCCACTCACCGAAAAGCTGTTTGCAGTGTGTTAATTTAGATGTTAAATTGACTTAACAACACACTACCGTGTAGGTTTCTGAGAGCCAGCCATCGTATAGGCAATTTTTTTCCTCCTAATATTGAAAGAATGGAATTACGTTAACTATCGCTGTTAAATTTATTATGATTAAAATTATGTTATTTATTTATTTTTTAGAAATTTTAGTCCTGGTATTATAATCGATCGTTAAATCTGATAGTTACTTAACCCGGAGGTTGAGCTTCTCCTCCAGTATGCGACACGGCCAGTATTATACAACTTTTTAAACTGATAGTTGGTTATCTACCACTTTAACTAAAAGATGCCTTGCTCGAGAATTATTTTCAAACCCGTTACCGTGAAGTTTGTTTAAACAATAATGCATCGTAATATTTCCTGCGCATCCTTGGTAGGAAGTTCTTGACAGATCATTGCATCATTTGAAACCCTTCCGTTCAGAAAATGGATGCGCTAAGGTATAATAATTTTATAATGGTAAAGTACATTTTTAAGTAAATTTAGAGGAAGAGGAGAGAAACGTGATAGAGAATAAGATAAGTAACACTGTGATGTCGAAGCAGAAGACGGTTTTTCAATAAGAGTGGCAAATAATTTTTGCATTTATGTATATTTCGTTCACTTGGTGGCATCTACACAAGTTATGACACTACATATTCATGATCATAGAAAAAAAATATCCTCCATGCTATACCCTAAAACTTACCTCCACGTATAGTGAAAACGTCAAATCCCGATCATGATGCCGAAACACAATACTTGCGTATTTTTGCACCCAATTTAAGACTTCATAACATTAGTATTTTATAAATTAAGTTTCGTGAATAGTTTATCATAGCCCGAAATAGGGTACGTCTGACCATCACAATCATATGAGAGACTTTTAAGCAATGCAGTCATCAAAGAGGATGGGTGGCCGTATGTGCTAAGAGGTGACAATGTGTTACAATGTAAGTAGGTATGAAAGTGAGGAAAACACCACATTAGCTTCTCCTTCTACTTTCCTCCCCCAAACGAACGTTCTTCTCCGTTCCGACAGCGGCCACAGACGCCTCAAGCAATCAACTTGTAGATATTGGTGAGACGATGTCTTTTAGTAATTGAATAAATGTGATTCAGAGAATGGATAAGAAAGAGGTGTGATTTTCCTATAGATAAGCAGTAGTTAAGGCTTAACCAAGCTCAGCTACCAGTTAAGGCTTAACCGTCGATTATAATACGGATTTTCGAGTTAACTTTAACCTCCAAGTTAACTATCGATTATAATACCGGGCCTAGTTTTCTAGTTTATGGGTGCCTTTGTGTTACAAGGAAACCGAACGCAATGTGAAAATCAAATATTGAAATGGACTCAAACAAATTTTATTTCCTTTACCAAAAGGAATGGAATGAGGCTTTAGTTTCGGGATTCCGCTGTCCCTTAGCGACGCAATTCGCGAATGAATTCGCAATTCTCGATATTCTCGCGAATCCTGAAATTCGCGATTCGGTATTTTGTTCAGATTGCAGTCACCTAACTTCAAATCCTAATATTTACTCAACAATTCCTCCGCGTTAACGTTTCCATTATCATAGGAAAGCATCCAATTGTTTCACCAAAATGTTATAATCAGGCAATTAAAACGACGGAGAAAGGAAACAAAAATAAATCGAATTCGAAAGCCCTCGCATTCTGGAGAAGATGATGAAAAAGTTGATTCATATACGTAAATGATATGTATAATAAATTTCACACTTTATGAACTTAGTTCGAACTTCAGCCTCATCGTCAGGTCGATAGCTGTGCTCTGATCGTGGGAGTCGTTTGGAATGGCAAACCATTGGACATTGGAGAGATAACTGAATCTGCATCGCTGATAGGAATTTGCATTGCACCAACGAATTACAGAAAAAGTTGAAATTTTAATGGAATTAAGGCTGGTGATTTTCCCAAATGTTGATATCAATCAATGTAGTAATTAAGAGGGTTTTAAGAAGGTCCACAGTTTGTTAAACCAAAGAAAAGGGTTTGAGTGCACCTCACACAAGAAGTTATTCATTTCGGAAAAATTCCGATAAAAAACTGGAGACCGAAAAGGGCGGGAGTCGAACCCGAATTCCCGCGCGGTGAAGTGAAGTGATTGGTGCAAGATTCAGCGATTAAGCCAGAGGCACTTGTTACAAGAACTGATTGTATGTCAGAACCAATTGGTTATTGGTTGCACCAATTATCAAGATAATTGGTGCAAGATTTTAGATTTAGAATTTTACCACACGAGCCGCCGATTGGCGTACGGCAGGAAGTGTATCAACAGCAAATATTCGTACCTAATCTATCCTGTTAGCCTCTCTAATGCTCCGAGGAAAAAACGACCAGAAGTAGCTATTTGTTCTAGCGATTATCTCCTTATATCGCTTGGTCGACGCCTCTCATAGATCGCGTTCGTTTTGAACTGGAATTATGATGTCTTCGACCTCGTCTGAAAATTCTGGGCTGATGAATTTATCGAACAGCTTCCGTTTGTATTCTGATCTTCTATCCTGTATTGAACTCCATCCGAGGGAGTTTATCATGGCCGTAACGCTGCTATCGAATCTGAAATCTCCGCTAACGAATAGACCTACTTCATATGGATCCCACACTGCGCTGCAGTATTCGAGATTGGGTCTAACCAAGGAATAGTAAGCAATTTCCTTGACTCTTGATTGACATCCTCTAAGAGTTCTACTTGTTAATCTTTGCATTTTATTAGCCTTTCCTATAAGATCACGAATGTGTTCTTTGAATGATAAACTGCTGCTAATTGTAACTCAATTTCAATTCAAAGATTCAACAATTAAGAGGGGAATAACTGTTGCGTGAGGTCGAAGAATTTTTCTTCGCTGGAAAAAATCGATCTATTTGTCGTCGATAAAATGCGTCGCCGTACAAATTGGAAGCACCCCTTTTACCCTAAAAGCTTCTTCTTTATGTTTCCTTCAGAAAATCGAATTTCATTTCTTATTCGACGTTTCCCTGCTTCGAATTCACTTCTTCTTTAGAGCTTCTTTTACGAGCTTTCTAGATAATACACTCTACCCTCAGTGCATCGCAGGTATTGCTCGGCAATACTTCGAAAATTTATGCAAGCACGGGAACGAATAATTGTGAGAGTCATTAACGAATTGAAAAAGGTACATCTGAATTCCTCACAAAATTTATTGTTATAATAAAGTTAGGGCGAATGATCCAGTGAAGAAGAATCAGTGGACAGCTACAAGAAAAGGGAGAACAAAATGGCAGAGTGAGGAAAAGAAAATTAAAGAGATGCATGAAGCGAAGCCTCTGTGTACACGACAGCAGAGAAAGTAACAGTCCAAAGTAATGAAGCAAAAAAAACAATCGTGCGGTCTTAAATGTAAGGAAACTGTTCTTGAAAACCTATCTGTTCAAAGTCCTGTGAAAACAATGTGGAAGAAAAGACTGGAAATACTGTTGAGGAACATTGAAGGGGAGTTCATCAAGTACCTACAGATACGAGACCGCGGAAAAATAAAAAGAAGAGGAAAATTAATCGGACTGGTGGATACGGAACTGAAAGAAATGGATGTGCTGTGTATATTGAGAGTTAGTAAGCAGCTCTATAAGAATTGTTATCCAATTTTGGAACAGTCGTCACAATATTCAGGACGCGATTTAACAAGGGCAGAAACATTACAAATGTTTTTTCAGGAGACATATGTAACGATGAGATGAACTTTGGAAAGCAAAACAAGAAAAGAAACCAAAATATAATTTTGTAAAGTGATGGCAGTCCCTACCGTAGTCTTTGTCGGAATGTTGGGCAAAGAAAAAAAAAGAATCAAGAGAAATAGATTCATCAGAAATGAATTTGTCAGAGTGGCGAAAGGGAGAATGGAAAAAGTAAGGAATAAGATAGGATTTGGAGGATCAGCACTGGCGTGTTTTATGAAAAGTTTAGTTGTGCAGCATGAGGAGCTCTAAATAGGGTTAGCTCTTCCGAGTTATTTATGCCTTTTCCGCTTGTTTGTGCCGCTGCAGCGCGCTGTTTCCATGGAGTACGTCAACAGGCGTAAATTTACTTTCTAAGCTCCGTAGTTTACCTTTCCTACGTGCCTATTTCTCCCCGCTGTCGTATCTTAAAATTACAAGAATTCCTGCACCTTCCACTAATTATCAGAAGGCGCATTCCCATTCAACAGATGGAGAGTAATTGTTGGGAGCTGCGAGCAATTGCCAGAATTCGAAGGCGTTTGGCCGCTCCATTCCCTGAATGCACGGCCGTGTTCAAATGTCCTTTGGGAGTGCAATCGATCATGCGAAGGCAACTTGGTTGGACGGAATTAAATATTTACTAATGGAGCGATGGCCATACCCTCTTCAAATCGATCTTTACACCCTCTGGTAATCGCGTGATATATTTATTGACAGCGCTGCTGCTTTCGCCAACTTTTCCTCATTGCCACCGCGCGGTCACTTTTCCATTGCAGTCGCTGTTCAGCCCGAGTTCCTATGGCAATGGCATTCTTTTACTCTACTTTCAGTTACGCAGCCATTGCTAGAAATTCGGAAAATGTCCGATATTCCTCCAGCCATATCTTCACAAATGAAAGTTTTAATGACGTCGCTGTCTAAAGATGTAAAAAATCTCTTTTTAGTTCTAATCGCGTAATGAATTGCCTATTAGTTGAAAACATCATTAACTCTCGTTCTGTTATTTCTCGGTAATCTAATTCTTCAATTTCGTTAGGGTCACTCATTTCCTGAATATTTTTATAATTTTTTGTAGCGCCCAAATGGTTAGGTTGCTAGATTTTCACCCATATTTGAGAAACCGCAAGCTTCTATACCTTATCTTATAATATTATGAGTCCACCGAGATAATCTGTTTTCTTCAACGAATGGCTTGCGCCAAAGCGAATAGAGCACGTGCATAGAATTTCAGAGGAATGAAAAGGCCGTTCTTATACTGCGAGGAAGATCAGGGAAATAGATGCCAGAACGAATCGACTCAGCGTATTGATTTTTCCGCGAAGAATGCGCGAAAGTAATCGATTAAGGAATTAGAGTCATGGTGCATGCACCCCCTGCCACACGCCGAAAGGCAGCCTGCAGGGTGCTTACACAGACAGATACAAAGTACAACCGGAGCAAGAAGAAGGGCAGAATACGACTAGTAGAGGGGGAAGAAGCAAGATTTTAGAGAGTACAACTTGCAGAAGGTAAACAATACTTCAACAACTTATGCAAAAAGATAGAAAATATTGAAGTGGAGATCCAAGCAGAAAGACTAAACACACAAAATCTATTCCCCCGGAAGAGGTAACAGATGTCATCAAATAGACGAAGAATGGAAAGAAAGGAGGGGTATCTGTAAATTGGTGTAACAGAGATTCGTTAATTTCCTGAGATTAGGGAAAATCCCCAAGGAGTACGACCGTAGAAGAATTCCCATAAGCATAAGAAAGTAAGCAAGGAAGATTTGAAGAATTACCACCCCCATCAGCCTCCTTCCTGTTGTTTATGAAACATTCTTGAGAGTAATAACGTCTGAAGATGACCCTGGCATTTGCCCACTGTGGACCACATCCATACGCTGTGAGAGTCACAGCCTGTAATTTGGTCCGCTAGGATTTGGTCACAGTACAATTTGGTCCGCGACGACTTACGATGATTGAGTAAAGACACGCGATGCGCAAGGCTGAGATTTGTCATAATTAATTGTTATTGCAGAAATTTTAATAATATTTAACCGTCTGTTAAAAATAATTAGAAGTATCCCTTACTGGAATCGGAGCGTGCAATAGGGGAGGAAAACAGTTATCCGGACGCAAAGAAATGACAAAGAATTGTTTACGTTCAATTTCTAGTCTATTATACGCAGAGAATAGGCATCCTGAGATACTAGGATTATAGGAACAAAATAACAAATACTCTTTTTCCACAGATGTATTTAAACAATTCACGACCGGTTTCGGCCATCGTCTGACGATGGCCGATCTGTGCCGAAACCGGTCGTGAATTGTTTAAATACATCTGTGGAAAAAGAGTATTTGTTATTTTGTTCCTATAATCCTAGTGTTATGGATTTCCTCACAGTAAAGCCTGTACAGTACATCCTGAGATAAATAAGTGTTGCTTCAGAGGTAAATATCAATGAGGAGAAATAGATTAATAATGAAATGGAAAAGATTTTGATACCAAGAAAGATCTTTTTGCACGAAAGGTTGACCTAAATACATCGGTTCAAAGAAAACAGCAACTGAATAGATTTGATGCTTTCAATGGTGTATATGGTATAGAAATTCTTCTCGTGTTTTTGAGTCATATCACCCTGTTGGAAAACCGAGAAGAATTTCTACAAAACCGCAACTGATTCTCGATTTTCTCGAAAGTATCACTTTTTTCATTTTCCTTCGATAGTATTTGACCTGAATGAAATCGCTGCCCGGAATTACTTTTACAGTATGATGAAAATTTATAAAATCAGTTTTGGCCAACTTTCTGTTATAGAATTTGCAACACTGTGCGCCGTTTCCCCGTAAGAAATACACAGGTCCGTAAGATTTACATTCTTCATAACGTTGGACGGACAATTCAGGGTGATTCAAGAGTCTTGTTATGATTACGGAAAAGCAGAACTTTTTTATTTTTCAATACATGAAACAAAGATGTAACATTTTCATCTTTGTTTCATGTACCTATGTTGAAAAATAAAAAAGTTCTGCTTTTCCGTAATCATAACAAGACTCTTGAAACGCCCTGTATATACAAGGGATGTATATTTTATTTCGATATTTAGTATTTGTGAATAAACCAAGCCAAATCACAGTTTGGAAGCTTTCAGTTTCATTTCTAGCTTCTTTTTGAGTTTTTCTTGAAAAAATGATGATACGAAGGATAGTCTTTACTATATAGTATCATATTTCAAATTTAAGTACGTGGAATCAAAAAATTATTTGCTCAGCAGGGATTTGGATGGAAGTACGATCTACTCAAGACAGAGGGTGGATAAAATTACTGAACAACGGAGAAAATACCGTAGGAATTCAAGGAAAAATAGCACATTATTTTTGGTATATTTTTCTGTTTTAAAGAATTCCTTATGTTTGTTATATTTATGAAGATGCAGCGCGAGAAGTGAAAATTTTACAATGAATTCAAGAAATAGGATAAT
>KZ312449.1:294947-316551 GCA_000376725.2 Ladona fulva | reverse complement strand
AATAATAAAAACATAAAATAATAAAAAAATAGAAATCATTTGCAAGGCACAGTAGTATACAACTTATGCTTCAAGATACGGAGTGAGTCATTGAAAATATCAATACAATTGTTCCTTCTCAGGATCTCATTGGCTGCTCGGATCATTCTTGTGAGAGGCTCATGTTTACAAACATCCATCCTCCCAAAGGCTACACGGAATAGGACAATATGTCCTTATATGTATATGACCTTCTCAAGGGAACATTGAAGTTTATCATATTGAGAAGAGCTTCGGAATCAATATACATATCCAACAAGAACATTCCTAAGAAATAAAATATCGGCAACAACTCTTCTCGTCCTCAGAGGAGTCAACTTAAATCTTCGGCATATATCAGGATAATTGTCAGACCTAAAGTTAGAAATGTTTTCTTTCCAACAGAACTATTTGGCTAATCGAATCTGGATCTTCTCGACGGCGTTAATATGTGAAGAACAGTGGGGATTCCATATAATGCTATTGTATTCGAGGATAGGCCGGACTTTGGTGCAAAAGGATCTTACATCTGCATCAATACCCTACAAGCCGCCTTTCGGCGTGTGGCAGGGGCTTATTGTAATCTTACTATTGTATCAGTGGAAAAATTATGGACTGTTTACGTTTAAGAAAACCTAAGAGGCGGTAAGCTTTGGTCCCGACGGATCTGATGTGGTTTTTAAAAGTAAGTTTGGAATCATAAGTTATCCCAAGATCAGAGATAGAGAATGAAGGATCTGGTGCTTTCCTGGCGTATTATGTGAATAAATTCTTCGCGGGCTCTCCACCAGGTCAGGTAGCTTGTGGCCGACGTTTCAAAGGCAAACTCCGCCATCCAACTCCAATGGCTTCTAGGATAGACTAACAAAAGAGGCCATCCAAATAAAACTGGAAAAGAATAACTAATAATAAAGGAGACACCACCTGACCCGAGCACTCAGAGCCCTGAAGACGATGGCGGAGTTTGCCTTCGAAACGTCGGCCACAAGCTACCTGACCTGGTGGAGAGCCCGCGAAGAATCAGAGATAGAGGTCACACGCTCTAGTACGCTACCATTAAGATGGTAATTGTAATGAAGGATACTTTTCTTTAGGCCGAAAGATATAATCTTGCTTTTGGTAAGGTTAGGAAAAAGGTTCCACCACCACCACACCAGTTAAAGAAGCTGTCAAGATCATCCTGCAAAGACTGACAGTCATCCATTGTGTTTATCGTTTTATTAAGTTTGCAGTCGTCAGCATAAAGCAGAGTATTACAATTCAAATGGCTTGGTAAATCGTTGATAAAAGCATTGAAAAGAAACGGCCCAAGAATGGAACCCTGAGGAACTCCAGAGGTAACACAAGCCGCTGATGAGATTGCACCATCAACAGTAACTTTTTGAGATCATTCATTGAAATAAATCCAACAGATCACCACAAATTCCAAAAATACTCAATTTATGGATCAGGTAAATATGATCAACCTTATCGAAGGCCTTCATGAAATCAATATAAACTGAGTCCATTTGTGAACCAGAGGATATGGCAGAGGCTACCAGGTTAGAATGCTCCGCCAAATTGGTAGCAGTTGAGCGGTGCGGGAGGAACCCGTGCTGTTTGTTAGAGAAGGCTTTGCCACAGTGAGACATCAATTTGTTGCATAGTAGTTTCTCAAAAAACTTGGAAAAAGTTGGCAGGATTGAAATTGGCCTGTAATTACAAACGTCTGATTTACAACCAAATTTAAAAACGGGTAACAAGAGCTTTTTTCCATCTCTGTGGGAAAATGTGTTGAGATATAATCCTATTAAACAGTAGAAAGAGGGATAAAGTGAATTCATCAGCACACAATTTGAGAATAGGAATGATATCAGTACCAGGGGAAATATCAAAATATATATAAATATACCAGGGGAAAAACAAATGAAATCTCAAACAAAATTCTTTCTCCTTATGGCCAGCATAACATAACTGAGTGGAATGATTAAATCCATTCTTTTGCAATAAACGTATACAATAAATATCAGTTGGGGTTTTTAGCAAGAGCAACTCATAATTTAGACTCATCTTGCCACGACCGTCAATCAGACTGCCAACAAGTAGTACGAGTGGCCTCCAGCAGCAAAGGAGAAGCCTGAAACCAAGATCAAACTGAGGACCACCTCCACTAAGGCTGATATGCCGAGGTTTCCCAAACCATGTTCCCCGGATCACTAGTGAGCTACGAAAAAATTTGTTCTGCGAAAGCTTTTTAGGATTGACAATCTTGTATGATTTTCAGTTCTGAATGAATTTAACATGTTCGGAATTGAAGAATTTTTTCTTTTGTTATATGGTTATGCTGTAAATAAATCCTTGATTCTTACTTTAATCAATTAACTACTACCAATATTTACCGACAGAAAAATTAGTCTATGTGTTCCACGGTTGTCATAATTTATGAAGTGCTGCGTCAGAGGAGACGTTTGGTAAACCCTGACTTAGGGTTTAACCAATGCGAGGGAGATAAATGAAAGAACCAAGTCAAGAGTGAAAACGTGCTCCTGGAGAAGAGCCTCTAAACCCACAATAAAGAATAAAAAAATAAAGGAAAAAGAAACATACAGAATTGTTCTACCGTTCGGTTGGTTCGTAATATTCCTTAATCAAGGAAGCCTTCGTGATGCGAAGGGAATTGATGGATATATTTTTCGATAAAAGACTCATTGGCAAAATCCTTGGTGTGGAGTGTTTCGCTGCATGGGTGAGAAACGTGGTAGTAAAAATGTAAGCATGAAAATATAACACGTGGTAACTAATGAATTTTGAAACTTGGTCGTAAAAATTTGCATGCACACACAAATCAATATAGAGTTCGTTAACAGCTAGAAGGAGTTCTCCGAAAGGCATCGACAAAGGAATTAATCGCTAAAACAGACAGTTATTTCTGATCGTTCTTTCTGCGGAGCATCTGAGACACTAATAGGATAGATTAAGATCATATACCCCTGCCATACGCCACCGGCGGCTCGCAGAGTACTACTCCACATCTCCGCGATGTGAATACAAACCACCGAGAAAACAAGGAAGCAGAAAGGAAGTTTATGGCCTTTTCTATAACATTTTCACTTTAGCCACCGGAGACGTGTGGGTGTCTTTAAGCCAGCATAAGTACACGATCACTTCTCAAATTCTTTGAAGAAAAAACGATCATTAATGAACATTCATATCGGCGATTATTCCCCTATAACACTTTGTAAATTTCTCTGCAATTTGACCGTAGTTATTACTGAAACCATTACTTCTTCTGCTTCGTCAAAAATATCTGAGAAGATGAATTTTTCGGAATGTTTCCGTCGGTAGACTGATCTCACGAGGAAAGAATCTAGTAGCATTTCTTTATGCACTCTGCTAGTGCCGCACCGCTTACGGCGGCCGCTGGAACTACGATGAAGTGTGTAATCTTTGGCGGAAAAGTGTAACTTTGGCTCCTCCAAGATGAGTAGAAGGATATCCTAGATTACCATAATGCATAGTTCCAGCGGTGGCCATCAGAACTAGACGCGCTTGCAGGTGCGTAAAGGATCATTACTCAAGAGTCCTACTAAAGACATTATCATAAGCAAAACTATGCATAAGAAACGGATAGAACCGGTAAAAAAAACCTGTTATGTTGCCTATCTTCGAACAGAGTTTATATGGCTGTGGGATACTAGTGACATATAGTGAATTAATGCGTTTATAAATAAGCGAAGAACAAAATTCGGAACGTTGAACGACACGTGAAAGAAAAGAATGAATCTATCTGAAGAAATCCATGACCTATGGAGGGGACGAGGAAACGGAGCACTGCCTCACAACGCACATATCGGGACTTTCTCACGGAAAGGTGTATGAGATCCTTCAAAATTTAAAACTTTCGAGGCTTCATTTTGCCAAGAAATGCTGAATGCAGCTATATTTCGAGATATTCATGAGATATTAACAATCAGTCAATAATAACTGTCCACAATAACCTCTTAATTACTTAGGGAACTCATAAATAATCGAATATCAATCATTTGTTGCAGCAACAATCCGAGACAATAATCGCTTCCGGAATAGTTTGTTTAATCGTTGGTTGAAAAAGTTAATGTCGAAATCATTCTACGTCAAAATTCTTTGGGTTCACTCTCGAACTGAAAATATAACGAGCTCATAATGGCAACTTCAGCTGAAACGCATCGGCGGAGGGGAAGCCATCGGCGACTTTGTAGTGATAGCAATTAATCGAGGATATGATTGAATGAAAATCAATTGTGATGTTTCTCTAAGATCAAACAACGTTATTGCTTAGAAAGAAAATACCTTGAAAGAAGAATTCCAAGCTGTCTTCAGATATCATATATGATTCCTGCACAGCAATTCACACACACTTCATATCACGACTTGACTGCCTTGCACACTCTCACAGCACTAACAAAAATTGCTCTTCCCGGTAGCCACGAGCGACGGAAGGTCGTCCTTGGCAACACCCTACTGCGAATAGGACCGCTGCGGTACCTCAGGTCGAATTGAATCCGACGTTTCCATGTGGAATCCGCAATTCCGACGGCCGAGGAAGAGCCTCTGCCTACATTGTAATCTTTGGAAGAGCTGAGAGTCCAACACTGCGGCAGAAACTGAAAAGAATACCAGTGAAAATGAACATGTTATATCTCGATTAAATTGATGAAAACCAGATGGAAAACGTATGAAAAGGACTGTTGAGGACATGAAGAATTGGCGCGAAATGTTGATAGAAACCAATAAAAAGACAAAAGTGCTGAATATACAGAAAACAGTAGTAATGTATCCTTAAAATTATAGTTTTAACAACAAATTGCAACATATGTTTAGTTTAAAATATATAAGTATGGTTCCAAACGAACAAGTTCACATATAAGGCCACAAAATTGTTGTGTGGCGCTCTCAAAGTTCTCTCGACTGAGAGTACACAAAAGAGCGGGAAAAGGACGCACGAAATTGCTTCTCTCCCGCTTATTTTAGCCGCGCTTAGATCAAACCCAATTTCGAGCGAATCAACCAAGGCTCTCATATGCTATAGCGTTTTCGATGGCCTGTTTTTAGGTTGATGGTCATCTATGACATTGAAACATAGTTCCTTCTCATTCCAATACACACTTGTAATAGTATTGGTCTTTAAATCATTAAATCATTTTTATTTCACATCATATACGGCCAGGGACAGCTTACCTTAGTAAAGTACACCGTAATGAGAATGCTGTTTAAATACAGCGTGTGTGAATGACGTTGAGGAAGGGAATTAACTTAAAGGAAATTTACTTTACTGGAAAAGAGGAACCGCACTCGAAAAATCCAGTAAAATATTCTAATTATTTCCTTGATCGAGAATTCGTTTCATGATTTTTTTAAGGCATGAAACGTTATAATTCATTGCTTTGTCTCGTATTATTACGTATTTCAGCTTCGGGTGGAATTTTAGAATTTTTCAGCATCGGTGTAAGCGGAAAATAGAAATATATTCAGTTGAAAATATCTTCAATCTATTTTCGTGTAATTGGAAAAGGTGGAGTACCTGACGAGTTGTAATCATGTTCGTAAAGAACACTCCCTCATCTACAGAAAGAGAAATTCGGAAAACTCATTGCATAACTCAACTTCCCGGTCTTTTGTCTTCCACAGAAAACTCTGCCACGTATGCGGCACGCGATGAAACAAGCTTTACGGCACACTAACTTTATTAACCATTCCCTTATTTGTTTCATTCCGATTTTCAATCGAAAAAGACTTAATATGGAAAAAGATATCTATAACACTTCCATGACGAACGCTCATAAAAATATTGGGCAAATTATGCGCAAGTGTAATAAAAAATATGAAAAGTATATTAATACGGAATATAGCGCGGGGCCACGGCGTACCAATATGCAGTGACAGACCGGTTGGGAAACATTACTACCCCGGATTCGCCGGAAGACTCCCGGAATCAGACGATAATCTGCTTATTTCTCACGCTTCTACTCCAATCGCCCTGATTTGCCTTATTTCTTATTTTATATTTTAACCCAAGCAGTCCTCCAGCGTAATTATGTTCTGTCTCGAGATATTAGGAAATATTTTCTTTGGGTATTATCAGCTAATTTCCATTATGTTTACCAGGAAATTGCGTTCAATCATCCAAAATCCTGTTTGCTAGTTCGATCTCGTAGTAATGCGTTTATGCTGTTTATTAATGCTATATACTTCATCTGCGGTAAATAAAGTTATGCTTTAAGTTGTCTCCAGGATTCCCCCGGAATACACAACTCTAGGAATAAGCCCCTCGGGAGTTGGCAACTTTAGAAAGTGCTTTTCTAAGTCAACAGTTATTAAAGAACGAGGCCCCTAGCAATCACTTAGCTCGCCTGGGCTCTGGATTGGCATATTAGAGAGTGAAATTCATAGAGAATGGCGTGATGTGAAAGGAGGTTGAAGAGATTCCAGTTGAACTCACAAACTTGGGAAATTGGGTTCTATATTTCTACCACTTATGCACATTTATGATGAATAAAAGTGGCTGAATGATTTTACTTAGACGATCCTGATTCCATCAAATACGATAAAAAGGGAAACTGTATCGGGATTATATAAGATTTAATAGCTTACCGGTAAAAGTTATTCTAAGGATTCTGAATTAACGAATCGAGGAAATGTTAAGCGGCAAATCGGAGATGATCAACTACATAGGTTTTCAGAGAGATACAATTGGGGTAAAGAGGGTACTTGTGGGAGGAAATACAATTGGGGTAAAGAGGGTACTTGTGGGAGGAAATACAATTGGGGTAAAGAGGGTACCTGTTGGAGGAGTAATTAAATTCAATCCTGATCCTGTTGCTCCGTAGATTTTTCCTATTTATTTCCGTTCAGCATTTACTCCACGTACCGCAAGCAACGTTCTCCGTTTGTATGTAAATTCTTAATTTCCATAAGCAATTAGAGCAAATACGCTTATTTACGAGGAAGTTAACGAGCAATTATAATTATATTCATAACTTCTTCGGTAAAGAAAAATGTTCCTCATTAGGTCTTGATTAAGACCCAAACTGAATGAAGCAGTTACTTTTACCGTTCTTTTGAATACGCTCAAGGTCAACAAAACTCTGTTTTATCAGACGTAACCGAAGTCACGGTTGCGTCACAGAATCGGTTAAAATGCATTTCTCTATTATCTATTGCCTCCTTCATCGAAATGTAAAGGAATTGTTTTAAATAACAGACCAGTGTTAAAATTTAATTTTCTAATCTTTTTCCTACCAAAGATCAACGGATTCGTACATGCCATCCAATGGATTTTAGAAAACAATTTCGATTGTTTAAATAAGTTTGAACTATGTCCTGTTTAACAGCGGATTGGTGTGAAAAAAAGTTCTGATCCTGATTGTTCATTGATTGATTGATTTATTTCACAGATTGATACTAAAGAGTCCGAATCGATTAATCTAATGAAACCGACTACATACGGGAATTAGCAACGTAATATTTCTGATATTTTTCAAAAAAATTAGCAAAAATTAAAAAGAAACCCAGCCATTTCCTTGACAATAGTTACCTGCGCATTGCTGGATGAAATATAATAGACCCCTTAAGTTTCGTCGACCACATTGTTACAAGCCGCTACCCCCCCCTTTTTCCATTCAGGTTTGCGGACAATTCCTCGCGAAGAGTTGCTCGGCGGACAATTGCTCGCAAACAATTCCACGCGGCGGACAATCGCTCGCCGGACAATTCCCCGCCGGACGGTTTTTGCTGCGGACAATCGCTCGCCGGACAATTCCCCGCCGGACGGTTTTTGCTGCGGACAATCGCTCGCCGGACAATTCCCCGCCGGACGGTTTGCGGACAATCGCTCGCCGGACAATTCCCCGCCGGACGGTTTTTGCTGCGGACAATCGCTCGCCGGACAATTCCCCGCCGGACGATTTTTGCTGCGGACAATTGCTCGCCGCGTACTATTCCTCATCAGCAAAGTTGCTCGCTCCATACTAATTTTAACTACGAGAATTACAGAGATTATCTTTATGCAGAATTTATTACCACTCGAAAAGATACAGTTTACCACCTCTTCATTGATTACTCGATATGTAAAGGCCTTCGTGGAAGGCCATGATAATGAGAATAAAAACAATTCCAAAGTATATTCAAATGAGCGACAAGTTTTGCTAGTAAACTAGAGAAATAGTAGAATAATTAGAGAGCTAAAGATTTACATTTGCATTAGTACTCCGGGAGCAGCCGTATGGCGTATGGATGTGCAAATATAGTTACAGTAAATCAACATACATAATCGAAGAGGGAACTGAGGTTTTGTATCGTGACCTTCAGGGGTTAGGATGCAAAGAGTTTGTTGGAAAAGAAATAGTAGAGGTAAAATGGCTGAGAAAAAGGTGCTCATTTGTCAGTCGGTTACTTTTCTGGAAACATTTCCAATTCTTCTAATTGATCCGCGCAGCGACTCTTATTGAGGCATCTCGCCAGGAGGTCGGTGGTTATGTCCCAACACATCAGGACCCCCTGCAAAGGAAGTCTATTGTGTTCTTGAACGCACCTTTCTCCCGGTATTCAAATGTATTTAGCAGTTCCCACGCCAGAGTTCATAAACCTCAATGCAATCGTGTCCCTTTTGTTTACGGAATTTTTCATGTTTTTATGTTGAAGGGTGTATGAAGCCCTGCTCTGAAATTTACTAGCAATCCATTCTCCAATCCGCACGAAACCTTTGGATATTCCAAAGGGAAAGCCTAGAGGCGGCCTTCAACACCGATCTCTTTTTCATTTTTTCTGCAGAAGATTATCTATTAACTTCAACTAGAAGTATCTCTTATACATTCTGCTTTATTATCATGAGTTCCTCTTAAATAAGTATTCATTAAATTCGTTATATTAAAATATAATTAAACAGATAAAGAGGGACCTCTAACCTATAGATCATAGAATGGAAAGTCTACTGATCATGTTAGTTAGGCCTAGATATAGCAGTTGTAATGCATCCGCCCTTATACATACGCCATACATATTCTGCGAGAGAAATTAGGAAATTAGATGCTCGAGAAGGTCGATTCAGGAGTACATATTCTCCGCGAACCGCGGACGTAATCCATCAGGGAAATAGATTGATGGTGAATGCATCCTTTGCCTGACACCGAAAGGCGTCTTGCGGAAAACATATTCTGAAGCAGAAGTATATATTGAGGTGTCGTAAATATAACTGTGCCGAATGTTACTAGCTCGATAGCGAAGCATTAGGCAAAATTAGTATACAGGTATGGAATGCCCTTTCGACTTTCTCACGCTTCATTCTGCCCCATTTTTGATGGTTTGCTTGCAACAAGTTACAGGGCAACATTACATCATGTCTCGGATTATATTAGATTAGATTGAAATAAAAAATTAACTACTTTTCCTTTGATCATTCTTCTCAATGACGATACCCTACAAATACATCCTTACCTGATTTCTGTCGGGGCAAGGGGGTGGACTTCGTCGAACTGCGCCACGTTCTTGACTCGTGTAGGGTACCCCTAAATCGCTCCGGAGTCCATTATACGGCCGAGGCTGCAGAGAAGGTAGCGCGTAGGGTGTTCGCTATTTATTTCATTTAGCACGTATAAATATTTACGTCGTGAACCTGAAAATCTTAACATGCTATCATCTTTCCAAATATTACTTTTAGACAGGCACAAGCTGCAGACAAAATTATTTAATTTTTTAAAATATTTATGGAACATTTGGAATGAAGATAAGCCGAGTTACTCAACCAGTTAGAGACATTGAGACATTCAACAGCTACAGCTGAAGATATCTTACTATTGCAATTTCTTAAGATTCTCCGATGATTAAATTTAAGGATTAATTTAACCATCTTTGTCCTCAACATCAAGAGTGCACACGTTTTCTATTTACGTAAACCAAATTGTGTGCCTTATGGGAAGCTTTCAGGATGCTGATGTTCATATAAATTCCTTTTGAACGACTTTACCGAAGAATTACATTAGCAACAAAGATAACATTGAAACGCTGGCATACTTAATGAACATCTGCGTTGTTTAAGTTTGTAATAAATCTTCTCATAAGAAATTTTCTCAATTATAATCCATGAATATTTAACGTGCAATCAATATCAGTATAAATTTAAAAAGAAGAACACTAGACTTTCATAACTACCGAAGTTTAATTTCCAGCCATTAAAAGAGAAACAGTTCTTATCAACGGTAAGGAAAATTCACTCTTCAGGTAACACCGTATTAAAGTATAACGGACTAAACTTAGAAGAGGAGGAAAAAGAAATAAAAGAAACATTGTCAACTATAGCTTTCTCTTGTGGGGAATAAAAAAATGCTGACCGAAAATTAATAAAAGAGCGAACCATTTAAAATCGAATTTTTTGTCGATTCTGTCTGAATAGCGAGGAATGGTATGGCGAGCAACTGTTAATGAGGAATTGTCCTAGAAAAGTATGTTTCTGCGTCATCATCCTCTACGCCGCGATCAGAGTTCGAGAGTAGAAAAGTGCTGATTATAAATACAAATATGTAATCATTTTACTTTATAACTTCGCTTGAACACTCTTAAATTGATCCTGTGTACAACTGTACATTTCGTTTTCTTTAGGTCTTGCGTATTATATTAATGCAGTAAAATATATTAATACAGTGAAAGTTGACAAATATTACGAGGGATCTATTCTTCGAAATTCTTTATCTTCATGCCGATGCGGAACTAAATGAGGAAATTCGTCGGATGAAATTGAACTTTTTTTAATCTCTATATTATATTTCGATATATTCTATTTTAATGATCATAGTTTAATATTTGCATACTTTACGTGACAGAATTGCGGACATCTCTTCTAGAGCATTTTTAAACGTAGAGCGACGAAATTAGTGAAAGCAAGCGTAAACCTAATTGGGTAATACCTCGTTGATTTTGGAGCTATGAGATTTAGAAGATATGAGAAGCAGAATTTGAAACAATATACTGCGAAAATTTGCGACGCCGATAAATAAACTTTTCCTCGACGCTGCATGGGCAATGCACCGCTTTCCCAGAAGATTTCAGTTTTAAAAAGTACTACACTCTTGTATTAGCATCAGCATTCAAGTTTCTGGATTATAAGCAGAAAATGTACTCTCTACTTATTTTAGGTGGTGATTCCTGAGATATAATCCCAATATCAAGGCCAAGGATCAGAAAAATTCCCCTTAGCCTTTTTTATGAGGAAGAATCAAGATTACGTCATATTTTAATGCTTATATCATCGCCATATTTTTCTTTTTGCTTTACAAACATGTGTTCAATATTTCAAAGGAAAACGTGTTATGTTCGTATTATCACATCTTAGCTTGATTACATTCCTCGTTCAAGTAATCTTCACCTTCTAACGCCCTTCCACTTCGTCTTTCATTAATAGCATATCTATCACCTTTTCACAGATAAATCCACCCTGCCTACCTAAATATTATCATTTTCGCTAGGATACTAATTTTAAATTCATAACTCTGATTATACTAATATCCATTTAGCAGCTCCAGCAAAGTATCACCTGAATCACTCAATTCATTTATATTATTTTATGATGTTTCATTTACGAAAGTTTGCTGCGGAAATATATCTTCATATGTAAAGGTTTTTAACGCTCTCTTCTGAAAAGTTGGTAAACTACTTCTTTGCGAGTGGTAATAAATTCTGCATAAAGATAATCTCTGCAATTCTCGTAGTTATAAATAGTATGGAGCGAGCAACTTTGCTGATGAGGAATAGTCCGCGGCGAGCAATTGTCCGCAGCAAAAATCGTCCGGCGGGGAATTGTCCGGCGAGCGATTGTCCGCCGCGAGGAATTGTTTGCGAGCAATTGTCCGGCGAGCAACTGTTCGCGAGGAATTGTCCGCATACGTTCCATTCATTCCGCCAAAACGTTTTTGCAAAAGGACGTCAAGTGAATCGATTTCTAACCTTCTTGATTTGCATTAGTGATTGTATTTCCTTTTGGTTTAAAAGCTTTACGTCCTTTTTCAGCGAATAGTGCTTTAGAGGAGTGCGGATTGATGATATTAAGCGGTGAAACACACAGCGTAAAGAACAAAGGCCACGGCGGGATGCGAACTCACGACCTATTGGCCCGGAGACTCTACTCGAGCGGCCACCGCGGCCGGCCTTACGATTTAGGTGATCCACTGAACTTTATATGCAGTCGAGAGCGTTTGCCTCGAAACTTAAACGCGTTTTTTTTTTTCGTTGCAGCTTACCCGTTTGCCAGCCTGCGAAGTGCCTATCCAGCAGTTCTGCAAGGACAGTATGGGTAAGTTGAATGGCATCCCTTCTCTATTGTTCCGCACGCCCTATGGACAACAATTGCTCGCCACAACAATCTCTAGCAACAGCTCGATCCCTTGTTGCTTGGCAACACATCCTCGCATTACTACGTTTCTTAGATTGCCTCGAATGTGTTATGATCAACAGCCATCTGTATCCAAGTCAAGATTCTAATAAAGTTAAACATTCAAAGATGATTGCAATTTGCAATCTGATTTTGAAGTGCCACTCTTCCATCTTTTCCTATCATCTGTCCTTGATTTCTACAAAACCCTTCCCTTTTGATGAGAGAGGAATAAAAACAAGATTTACATGTCACTTGTGTAAGGAAAGGGTGCGCCAAGAACTATTACTAGAAAAACGCTTTCCAACCCTTCTTAAATGATTATCAAATATATTTTAGGTCGGAACTCCAGAAAAACGATTATCAAAGAAACCCCTTTACCCTAAAATACCGCAATCTTCTCTTCCATCGTTCAAACTCTGCTTCATTCACTCTGCGTGACCTCCCCACTTACTTTGGGACCCTGCCTAGTGTTGCATTCGGGAAATAGAAAATACGAAAGGCGGAGAATGGCGATACGTTTTGCAAAGAGTTGCTACGATAAATCAGTGAGCGTTACTCAAATTCTTCGGGACGCAAAATGTTAATCTATAGAAGATAGAATATTTAAGCAAAGACTCAATTTACTAAATAAGTTCAGAGAAGATGTACCCGATATTATGCGTCATTCCTGTTGCATAGGCCGTTCTGATTCTCAGAGGAAAATCAGAGAGATATGCGCTAGAAGGAATTGATTAAAAAATCCAAAGTCTCCGCGAACGATATGCGAAAGTAATCGATTAGGGGAAAATAGTCATGGTGCATGCACCCCCTGCCACACACCGAAAGGGGGCTTCTACATTAAAATAGACTTACCCTCCCTTCCTTTTTCTGCCACTACGTATGTATGTCTGTTTCCGTAAGCCTGACGTTGACGCCGTGAGTTGAAGATTAAAATTCTGTGTAAACGTTGTTTTTATTCCTCTCTCATCATCTCAAAGTCAAGGCTCAAACTGTGGACTTTTCCTTCCTTTAAACTGTCAACCACTTCTCTCTCTTTCCTTTCTCTCGTCCTTCTTAATGCGTATCCAATATAGTTTCTCTTCTTTGGATGGAAAAACTTAATCCTTTCCTCTTACGACCCCCGCCACACGCCGAAAGGCGGCTTGCATGGTCATTATGTAGATGAATGCTTTCCTCAGAACCTCCTCATTTTCCTCATGTTAACCATCCAATCTTTAAAAGCTTCTATACTTTTGTAGTTGTTCCTTAGTAGTGTCCGAGTTTTAGAACAGTAACAAAACATGCTCCGCAAGGACAAATATGGTAGGGAAGTGCATTTTTGAAGGCAGTATTTAAACTGGGAAACTTTGATCAAAGTAGAACGCAGATCGGCGAATTGCAGCATTCGCGAGAGTTTTAGAATTTTCAATTTTGCATTAAAAAATCCTTGTTGTGTCAACGGTCGGACACGTGTCTATCATTTTTGAGCAAGGAACGAAAGTCTCGTACGAATCTGTTTTCCATAGAGGTGGTCCTCCCCTTGTTGGTGCTTTAACAAAGGCTTAATCTCTCTGATTTTGAGACAGACTGATGCCATGAGGGCTCATTACTTTCGTCTCCGTCATTCCTTTGCCCTAACACTCCCTCACCACATACCAGGGTATCGAACCGTTTTATTTTTTGTTCCGGTTTCGCCCCTTCTTCCAACGTTGAACCGGTTTATTTTTTGCCCCGGCCGTCGCAATATACAATTTTCCAATGAAGTTTGTTTTCATATTTATTATAATTAACACTATATCCTCCTGATATTTCATCCTCCTTGGAGTCCTTCATAAATAAACATGTGGTATTTTTAAAGTGCTAATGTAGTTGTGCTAAAAATATAAATAACAGTAGTGAAGAACTAACAATAGGCGCAAGTTTCGCTCTTCCGATTGATGAAATCAGTCACGGAAATCGAAGCGTCTCTAAGCTACAGACGACGGTTATCTTTCCAACAACTGCTATGCACATATTTTTCCTTTCATATACGTTACTTCCATTAGCTACCAAACTAAATCAAGAGTTTTGCATTTAAGTAAACGGATATTCTGTCCGATAACACGCACTTTGATGTTTCAGAAAGAAATTCTAAAAGAAACAAATATAAACGAATTTTTTTAAAATTATTTACAGAGAGAAAATAGGTTTGTGGCACAATCCGCAGCCACAATATAAGATAATCACCATCATCACCGTGAAAATCATCATCACTGCACTTAAACAGTCCTCAGAATTGTTTTCACTTGAAGGGTCACTTTTTTGCAACAGCATTCCGACTTTGCTCCCATAAAATGTAAGTCAAACAAAAGGCCCACTTTTAAATCGCAAGGACTCACTCGCAAATACTCACAAAATTGAAGATCGTACGTATAACAGCTTCTAGTTGAAATGCGACACTTTATGATAATTATTTCAATTCCATTTAAACTTATGATTATCAGAGAGATTCCTATAACGTCTGAAATGTTCTTTTCCTATGCTGAATTAAGAGTACGTAATTATTAGCCAATAAGACTTCGGTTGATTTCAGACCCCATCTTTCGAAAGAATAACAAATCATGAGCATTGAAATACGGCACCCATGATTCTCAATCAAACAACAAGAAAGTTAGCTCTCCAAGCAACCAAAGCTTCTTAAGCAAATAGCTAACACAGGAAAAGAGATATTCTTCAGTTGCACAATTATGCAGTGGAGACGCTCCAATCCTCCGCAAAGTCGCGATAGTATTTTATTCATCTCTTTTCTGAATATATCTGTTGAATAAATGGCTGCCCTTTTACGGTACGCTTCCCCGTTGAACCACAAAACCATCAGCATGTGCAAATCATTGATTAATTTGTCAAAAGTCAAGGTTGTGTTGATTTAGTTTGGTTGGCGTGCATAATCACAGATGCTCTGTCCAGTTGTATCTGTACCCTTGTTTTCTAAAGTTGAAGACTATCAACTATGTATCTAACATAAATCATGCTATTAAAGTTTATAATACTTAATTTAATTAATTGTACGAGGAAAAACTGTTTAATTACCTTATTTATTACATTACTATATTGCTGATTGCAAGTTTTAAATTATGTTCACGGATGACCGGTAATAAAAAAGCGTGATGAGAAAAAACTTACACTTAGGGATTTTTACCTTTCGTTCGAAATTCTTTCAAAAAAAGGCAAATGTAAGCTTTACAGGGATGCCAACTCATGTATGCAATTACTTCGAGATATTGCCGAATATAGACACCGTTTTAGCTCTTACACTCTATATTTCAACGATTGGTATGTAATTGCATTGATGAAGAACTTTTCGAACTTGTTGAATGGAAGTGTCTGTTCTGAATGATGAAACTCTTGGTTAGCTTTTTCGTTTCTTCGCATCTAAATTACAAACGTTGAGGGCAACGAGATATTTGCAATTATTCGCCAGCCATAATATTTTTTTCAATAACAGAAACGGAACACATACCGAGTGTTTTACTATTCCTTAAGATTTATTTAAATATATTCTATTAAAAGGAATTCTTCACGGGTTATCATCCGGGTAAGTTCGTGGTTATTCACCGACGTTTCGGCATCGACCACTGATGCCATTTTCAAGGAATACCGAGTATTTTGAGTTTATATTCAATTTATATCAAATCTTATATTCAATTAGTTTTTGTACAACATAATGCCTCCATATCAAAGTTTTATCCAAGTCATTCTAAATAATAATAATAAAGAACATCTTATTCGATAGACACATGCATTTCCTCTGCTCTGTATTCTCCTTTGCGTGCATAGATATACTCCCATCTCAATTTCCCTCAAGTCAGTTTCCTCAGTTCCGGTTGCATTCACTGAAGTGTGTGCGAATTCAGAGCGACGCTGATTCGACGTCCGCTTAATACTCGCAAATCAGGATTTTTGCAATCATCATAAAATTTGCGAATTCCAAACGCCACAAAATTTAAATCTGAAATATTATTATTTAACATTTAAACATTGGTTAAATCGTTGGGGATGTTTTATTTTATGTCGGCTTCGGAAAGTAAGCAGCTCATGCTATAGGGGTACTTCACAGTCTTTATGCGAGAGCTGCGCGATTTGATGGCCGCCCATGAACTATGCTTTGTCTTTGGGTTTTCTGGCACAAAAGACCTGTTGTCTATTTGCAGTCATTACATATAAAGAAATAAAACTCACACCCTAACCCTCTGTACCCACAGGTTTGTGGAGCTATTGCGCCCAACTTGGCTCCACTAAAATTACTCTTTTCCGCCAAAGACATTACCTCATAGTTTCAGCGGCCGCCACCAGAGCTGTGCACCAGGGTGCATAAAAGACTAGTACCTTCATCAATATCACCAATTCAGTCACCTAAAATAGTAAAAAAAGCTTAATAAATCAGATCGAGGCAGAAGACCTAATTGCTTATTTGCGATGTTCAAGACTCGCGAGATTTTCGGTGACTCATCCTATGCAAATGTTGGGGTACTGGTGTGATATCAATTGCATCTCCCAGTCTGTTTTGGACTTGCCTTTGGTAGCCTCGGGTCGGCGGGCTTCCTATTTAAAATACGTTAGCAAACTCGAGAAACTAGAATAGAAAGAAAAGAACTACTTAACCAACTAACCCATCCTGTCTCGAAGTTCGGTCTGAACCTCAATTCAACCCAACCCTTCACCTTTAGCTTTGAAGTGGGAATGAGGCGCCAAGCCAGGATGAGGAAATCTGCCTTTGCTTTCCCCATAAAACTTAATGATTTTAGTTCAACAGGGAAGCAGCAAAATGATCCAAAGAATTACGCTTTGCAAGATGTCGAATTACCTAAATGAATGCCAATGTTCAATACCTTTCATACCTTCGTTATCATCGCAGCAACGAATAAACGCAGACCAAAGTAAGTGGAGAGAACACTTTTCTCTCTTCAGTGAAAAAAGAAATAAATTGCATTCGATGCATCGAGATGTGGTTGCAAGAACCAGATCCAATTCAACGTATTACAGACTGTGCGGGAGAAGTGTGCCAGGTATACTTGGCTTGGGCACACTGTACCCCGCAATGAAGAGTCGGCAATCCTGCCCGGGGTTGCGACAACCTCCCGGGCCCCCTGGTCTTGTTAAACTCGAGTCTAATAGCTCAGGGCTTTCCAATGCCGTTACAGAGCCTCGGCCGGGTGACGAACGGGCAGCCTTGGCAGCAGCTTCCCATTTGACGCCGGCCCAACTTGACGGTGCGTCTACGCACATTTATAGTTTTGTTAACTCAAGTAATTCTATTGCGTTTGTGTTTTGGTTGGAGTGAGTGAGTGTGGATTTAATACAAATATTTTGGTTTTCTTTTGTTTATTGAGTACTCATGATTTTCATTGGTTTTCACGTGTGATCCCTTTGGATTGCATAGTTTCAATCATTCCCGTTTTCTTCCATTGAGAATCTTCTAGAGTGGGGTTGCCAGACTTGTCCTGTCATCGTACGCGGGACTGTCACGCTATTCATCCAGGGATTGTCCCGTAGTCGTTGAACGCCTTGCGAAAAAGGCTGCTGAATTTGCTAAAATTGGTTGCATTTGCACTTCTTTGATCGATAAATTTAGGAATTTAACCACAAATAGACCAAGAATAGATAATTAAATACTGTCGACAGAAAAGGATGTCTATTTAAATAATCTCCCTCACAGGTGTGCCAATTTATTTCTGAAAATGCCGCAATGTGTGTTTTGGAAAGCAGATAAGTTGCTAAGCCCGAAAAAATCTCGCCAATTCTCTCTTATAATTAAATAATCAGCTCAAATATTACATCAATTAATTACAAATTTTATGAATTTAAGTCTTTCGCATGTAAATTTAATTCTATTTTGATTAGTGATGAAGTCCAAAATGTTCTGTAACGGGTAAATAGAGGGGCTTCTGTGAAACATGACTGAGACATTGAAACAGAAGAAAGTGGATAAATTAGGGAATGGGGCAATATCGCTCAATTTGTAACTGTGGAGCCAATTTACTTCCCCTCAGTTTGCATGCAGTTTGAATTTTGGCGAATTTTCTCGCAATCGTCCAGCTCGTATTTCCCGCTGCCATTTTCCAGATTCGTTCATTCACTCTCTAAAGGCGCAGAGCCTTGCTTAAATGAATAGAATGCCAAGAGGGAAGTCTTTCAAATAAGTTACTTAAGTAGGGGATAACTTGCTGCGACGATGTATCTACGAGTATATTTGCTGCTGCGAAGGATATCTTCTTTAAATCAATTTTCTATTAAACATTGGCTCTATCAAAATAAATCTCATTACTTAGTTTTCCGTGACTTAGCAGTGTCGTAGTTCTCTTTCTATCGTACAATCTCTCCGAAGCTTTGGTTCACAAATTTGAAGCCACTTTTATCCCTCAACGGCCGATCATTATTCTATGGCAAAATTAAGATTGCAACGTTCGACCGATCAGATGTGCGGAATTCCCAATTCTCCAGCGTTGCACTTTCTTTCTAGTTGTCCCGTGCCTTCGACACAAGAATCTGGCAACCCTGCCTTAGAATGGAAGTATTCTATGATGTGGGTGTATTAGGTGTGGTGACAAATAGAGGACATTTTCTGCACGCACAATCACGTGGACTGCCTCCAGATGCTCATTTTCTTCCCGGCTTTCTTCCCTTCCTCTTGTTAAACGAATTCACCCGGAAGGAATTGAGTGCGTTTAGGCAGTACAGTCGATCATTCCCTGAAATCTTCCCGTCTTTTTGGTAGTCGTTTTCAATAGGCTTTCAATTAATAACTCACAATTAATCCTAAGCGTAGCGAAACACAGGGTTTGTGTCACCTCTCATCCTGAACTATAATCAATTCTTCTCTAAGATACTAAAAAATGTTATTTCAGAATATCTTTATCACGTAGTCTTGAAGAAACTTACAACTTCTCTAGTTGGTGAATAATTATATTTTTCTGTAGAGCTTAGTAAATTACTACCCCGTGGAGTATGATTACACATTTCAGATGATTTCAGATGTTTGTATTATATATATATATATACACACACACATACTTATATATATTTAAGAGCTTCGGAAATCTTCTTTGCAAGTAATACTGAGATAAAACTGAATTTTAAATTGTCGAGTAGCTTTTCTGCGAGTGTCTAATGATGAAAAGTCAAGACTTTTAACTCCAAATAATTCTGTGGCGTATCCAGGGGAGGTTTTGGGTGTTCCACCCCCTATCGAAGCAAAATGGGTTTTTAGAAACCGAAGTTATGGGATTTCAATTGTAATCGTTTAATATTTGCAGTTACACACGCCAGTGATAACTCGGAAGGAATTTTCCTGCCCGGGAATGTGTAGAATTTTGCCTTTAACCTTTAACTCCGAACCCTGCAGAGACAAATCCTGGCGACGTCCCTGACGCTTACGAACTTGCTACGAGCCTCTTCCGGGAAATTAATTGAACAATCCAAGTTTATATACACATGCAGGATCTAAAATGTATTTCTTACCACTAACTTATATGTATACCTCTTTGGGTAGTTGTTTATTAAGCTCCGCCGAAAACATTTTTGAAAGTAATTCTGATTGGTGTACCTCACAGCTTTTGTTAGAAGTCTGTTTGAGAATAGAGCAGTCAACATTACATTGATTTAACGCTTGTATTAAAGCCTGATATTATATGTTGCTTTGGATTTGATGTTGATTTGTTTTGTGTTCTTCGTTGGGATTCTCTTTCCATATATCCGCTTTGAGTGCACTTTTTGGTGTGTGCGTGTGAGTAGATGAGTCCCTCTGCTGTGAGAAGCGATTTTCATCGATGATCTTGGTCGTTCAAATTTTCAGACATTCCCGAAATGCTATTCGACGCTATTAGTGAACTTAGAAAACGCTTCCGTGTGTTTCGGGCAGTATCTTTCAGTCGAGTTGTATTTCAACGATGAACAAATTAGGGTTTATCGAACTAAGAATTAACGAAACTAATCTACGCTTTTCAGATTGATAAATACCTACAATCTAAAGCCACTGAGCCGTCCACGTCTGGGCGTACCAATCGGAGGACAAGGCGGAGGCCCGATGGGTTTGACAGGCCTATGGCCTGAAAAAAGGGGCCTTCGGTTTATGACGCTTTTGTCGCAGTCATTGGCCTTTCTTACTGTCATTTCTTGCCATTCATTACTGTATTCTCGTCTCTGGACTATCTTTAGATAACTACTTGCAGTTGTGTGATCCAGAAATATCTACGGATTCTTCTCGCACAATCTGATTAATTTCAGAGTACTTTTGGCCCATAATTCATTGATCCCTCATCTGCCAATGATAAAAGCAGAGATGGCTCAGGAATAGGGCTGTGAAAGCATTTTAACCCTTCCTGGGCTATGATATCTATAATCTAAAGTATTTTCAACTAGTAAACGCCTCCATCAAACATGACGGAACTTAATTTAGTTTAAAAATATGTCTATTATCGTATATATCTGGCCCACCTAACAGCAAAAAAATTCCGTCCTAAGGTCATAATAACTAATATATTTCTTACCATTATTTATAATATTTATTCTACTGTTTTCACGTCAAGAAAGCCTACTATACGTACATTTCTTATAAAAATAATAAGAACATAATCCCCGTGCACTTATATGGTATAACTCATGAAATCAATGTACAACAATTGCCTTGGTCGTCAAAGGGATGGGTTGTTTATTTCCCAAAAAGTTTTCGAATCTTCCGTGTATTTTATCAAAGTTCTCGCAATTTCGAATTTATATGAATCATTCACCACTAAAATAAGATTCTATGCTTCAGGTGCCGTACGAAACATTTTTTGATCCTGTATCTATACCCATATGTCAATCTGGGTCTTTCTCCTGATTGGTTGTATTTGGCCAATCAATAGGTTGTTTATTTCCGAGAAAGATAACTAATTTTCCGGTACATTTTATCAAAATTCTCGCAATTTCGAATTTATATGAATGATTCACGATTAAAATAAGATTCTATGGTCATTTTCCTTTCTTGTGACTATTGTCTCAATTTCGTAAGACCATTATTTCTAGTTTTATTTTTTTAAAAGAAACGACCTCAGCAAGTCAAGAAAACGTACCTTACGTTCATCTCTTACACAAGAAACACAATGCAGTTTGTTTCAGATCTCTAAGTCAAGCCGTTTCTGAGGTAAATAGGAACGGACAGACATTTGCTTGTTATATAACTATATATATATACACGCCGAAAGGCGGCTT
>KZ312449.1:277604-293724 GCA_000376725.2 Ladona fulva | reverse complement strand
TATATATATATATACATATACAAAAGCAGATTGCCAATGTAGCAATTGAACAATTAAATGTCGTTAATTTGTACTCTACTTTCTTCAATGAAATGTGACAATGATCGAAGCAGAGTCATGGTTTAAGCACCCCCTGCCACCAGCCAAAATGCGGCTTTCGGGGTAGGTACGTAGGTGTAGATTTACTCGACGAAAAGAATATTTTCTGAAATTCCATTGACAAAAAAGATCTGAATATGAAAACTTTCCGAAATGGTCTAATATTTGTCCCCGCGGTTCGTCAATGCAAATCATTCGACGCTGCAAATGCTAAAATCTCTTAAAATTATTTCTTCTTCGCATATCTGTAATCTATCTATAATACTTTAATACAGCAATGTACAAAGTTTGTAAATTGTGAAAACGTCTGGTTCTCGAGTTTAAGGTGAGCATACACAAACTTACATATAAGATTATTTTTCGCTTTGGCCGAGGAAGCAGAGAATTTGCACCCTTTGATCTTCATATTAGGCCTGCTCATGTAGAAGAAGATATCTCGATTTGCTTCATTTTTCTAACTATGTGGTAATAGCCTGTGCTGGCGCCAAATTAAATACAGCTATTTTACTGATGTTCTCTATTTTAAAAACTGAATATGAAATTTAACCAAGGTTTAATATTTTCCTATCATTTCCATGCTAGTTAACGCCCCTGTCAAGCTCACGGATTTAAATGCTCTTTGGCGTTGACATTTCGTTCGTCTCCCAAACATCTTCTCCTTTTCGCCGTAATGTTTCTTCGTCATATTGATCTCGACTTATAAATGTTTCTTAGTAAATCGAGTTGATTAAGAAATACTCCTGCTTGGCCATATTTTAGCCCCTTCGACTTGCACTATGTCCTTTGCATTTGCTGTAATCTCAGAAATGGCCTAATATTTATAAAATGTCATTAGTTGCTACAGTTAACTCTATTCGAACTGATTATCCCCGTGTATTTATATGGGATAATACATTAGTTCGAATTCAACGATCGCTTTGGTCGTCAAGTTAATGTCAAGTTGTTTATTACAGTAAAATTTTGCTAATCCTACAAAATTCTACAACACATTCTATAAAAAAATAGCAATTTCGAGTCTATATCAATATTTAGCGGCTGAAATAAGAATCTATAATAATTTTCCTTTCTTTTGGCAATTGTCTAGATTTCTTGGGGCCATTATTTCTAATTTAATTTTGTAAATGAAACAATCCCTGCAATTCATGATATCGAACTTTACAAGCAGTTCTTACGGAAATGTATTATTGGCTCCTGGGTTCGAACCCGAGCCTGCTGAGGGTTGTAAATAGTTTTCGTGGGTCTTTTATCCTCGCAGAAACATAATGCAGTTTGTTTCACATCTCAACATCAAGCCGTTTATGAGATAGAGAGGGGGACGGACAGACAGACAGACATTTTGCTTTTTATATATATGATGATGGTATAGTAAAATATTTGAAGCACAATTATTTAACTGCTAAACTGCGTTAGTTTAAGTGACGTTAGGACCTCCGCTCCTTAGAAGAATATCCGATATTAAACTGAGTACTACGTATTCCGTGTTAGCTGAAATGCGGTATTAGGAAGGGGGAGAGGCGCGCATCCTTGGCGGCTAGAACATGTGCCACGCACGTGGGGTCCTCACGAGTATGCGAAAGGAGCCAAAACTAAGACATTGATTTGAATGTGGAAAAAGCGTGGAGTAATGCGAGAAACCCATATGCATGGATAATTGCACAAGTTTAATTATAAACTAAGTCGATTCACAATTGCAAATTTAGCGATTTTCTGCTACTTTAGCCACAGTTAAAAGAGTAACCTCTATGCCGTGGTCTGTTACATTGAAGATCCTCTTTGTACTCGGTGAAAAAATACGTCAGATTATCAATCAAATACTTACATTGAGATGGGATGGATTTCAAATTCATACGTATTGTACGTGAAAGACAGTGAAGATCCTTATTTTTCCACAGAACATTTAAAATACGACCGGTTTCATAAACATGTTCCTCATCGCCTAAAGATGCAATCTGGTCGTATATAAAATACTCCTTGGAAAAATACGAAAATTCATAGTCTTCCCACCAAAATTGGCCTTCCAACATCGATTTCATATCATACGTAATTAATCCATGTCACATCGGAGCTGAGATTTTATTTAAAAGTGCTCATTTAAGCAATTAAATTTCTAAACTAATCTGTAACGATCATTTTTCAAAGCTCGACGACTTGGCGGCATTTGCATCTGATAAAGACGGAGGTGAATCAGTAGCTCTGATAAAGACCTAGAAGGCTTATGAAACGTCCTTTACGCCCTCAACTCCTTTAGGGCTTTCAGTAGTGAAAATATTTGCTTGGAAAGACCTGGGTTCGAGTCCCAGTCACGTCGATATCTTCTCTCGTGTTTGCGTCTCAAGACGTAGGTCCAAAATTGCAAAGTATTCGCCTATATCCTGATCATTTTCAGTTGAACTTGAATTTCAGTCCAATTTTCTTCCAAAATTTCCGAAATAATTCAGAGGGCATGTTATTCTCTTCCTATTAAAGGAAGGACAACACGAGAAGGTCCTATTTAAAAGTTACCGATCACACGAAAGGCGTTCTAAACATTTCCGGAGTTACGCTTTACTACGTCCGCCTTACCTTCGGTTGAAGTGAAAGCGACATTGTCGTTTAGGATTTTTGCTCGTTTGTAACAATACACCGACGTGGAGATGCAACAATAGCGATTTTACCCAACATCAATGAGCAACTTTAGGATTCCCTATGGGTGTTTATGTACCATAAATTCGTATCTAAGGAGCACCATTTCTGCTTTTTTTGAAGTTCAAAGAATCGGGTGCTTGTTATAATTAGGTGCTTCTTATTCTAGATTCGAGAATGTTTGGTATATAATTCTTAGCAACGGTAGTCGTTGCGGCGGTCCTGGAAAAGTGTGACGAATACGATTCCAAGGACTTACTGTAAATTCTTCGATTTGATTCAAGTATAGATCCGTAATTATATAGTCGACGCGATCAGCTGCTGGAATTCAGCATTTCTTCAGATGCTGATTCGATGTTCGGAATTCGTTGATATATTTTCAATCAATTCATTTTCCGCGCTTCGTCTTCACAGTGTTTCTTGGCGCACTTCGTAGTCTCTAAATGCGACTCACAATGCGGTGGCAATTTTTATCGCAATATATTAGCTTCAATGTGATATAAGGAATAGTATTACTGGTCATAAAGAGCCTTAAACGATGGACGTTAAACCCTTTGGCGACTTGTGTCATTCTAAACAAGTTTGTGTTATGAACGATTGTGAGAATGGACTGTTAATTCTCCATGGAGATTGCGTTCGTCATTCAAATGTTTTTATTCCATGGCGGTCTTCTTTGACTCTGACGTATGAAATGTAATGATTCGCAAAATGGGTTCTATAGGTGACAATCAATCCACTGATTGCTGAGAACCATCTATGGTAAGCCTATTGCAGTCCACTAAAAGTTATCTCTCCGCATAATTGTTGGATAACTACAACAGTTCTGGGTGACAACAATCGCAGCTGTCATGCTCTTTCAGTCTGAAAGTTTCCAAGATACAGTATAAGGCTCTGTTTTCTCAAAAAGAGTCACTTTTTCACGCGACAATATATTGTGGTGTCACCGTTCACGAAATTTACTAGCGGAATTTCGTTAAATTACATACTCGATTTTACTGAACATTACGCAGTTCGCGAAATGTACATAAGCTCACCTCTTTAAAGCGTTGTTTGCGTTGAAAGTCCATTCGTTTCCCAATAATCTTCCCTTTTTCTCACCCCAATATTTCGTCGTTTTCATGATCGTGGCAAACCAAAATGTAAATGTCCTCAACAATTCGGGTTAAGTAGCACTCTTACATGTTCGTATGTGTGTTCCTGCGATTTTCATATCGTACTTTGGAGATGCTGGAATCTCAAACGATTGCCCTCTCTACGTAAAGTATGTCGTTTTTGATTCTATATTGACGTATAAGCTCCGTGTATTTATATGAGAGAATGCGTTAGCTCGAATTCAACAATCGCCTTCGTCGTCAAGGGGATGAGTTGTTTATTACAGCAAAATTTTACAAATTTTCCATATATTTAATCTAAATCATCGCAATTTCCGATCTATATCAATATTTCATGACTAAAATGTGAATCTGTAATCATTTTCCTTTATTTTGGTAGTTGTTTCAATTTCGTATGACCATTACTTCAAATTCAATTTTGTAAAAGAAATAAAGTCTCCGAGACATGAAAACAAACTTTACGTGTATTTCTTATGGATACTCATTATATGCTCCTGGGTTAGAACCCGAGCCTTCTCAGAAATAAGTTGAGCTTTCCTGAGGCTTTCTACCTCTTGGGAACACATGAACTTTGCCTCACACATATATAACAAACCGTTTCTGAGATAGAGATGAGGACGGACGGATTACCTATAACCAAGATTTAACTATATGTAAGAATAATTTTCTGACAAGTCTTAAAATAGTAGGAAATTAGTTCCCCCAAGCAAAACCTGCCAGTTCACCCGAAACAAAAAGCAATTCTATCAGAGAAGAAGATGCAATGGTTGGGAAGACAATGCCGCACCCGAGGGCCTCAGACGGTGCCGAAATAGCTCGCTTAGGGAATGCACTCGTGACCAAAAAAACCCTTATTTTAATGGCTGGCTTCTCCCCCTCAACGCTTCTCCAAAATAAACTCGGCCGAACAATGCTGACGACTCGAATAGCTGTGTCGCAGCCCTCTTCCGATTTTCCATACGACCATCAGGGCCGACAACCGCCCCAGGGCTCTGCAATCGAAGAGGCTTCAATACTACGTTCGTCCCACGTCAATGTCGCTGTCTGGTCCCGTTATCTTCGGGACGAAAGGAATACGTAATTGCACTAAAGTTGCATCGATAGACGTACTTTAGTTAGTAACGTAACATCCTATTTCACAGTTCCTGTACTCTACATCTACATATGTGCCCTGCAAGCAGCCTTTCGGCGTGTGGCAGGGGGTGCATGCTCCATGACTCTACTTTCTGAATCGATTACTTTCGCGTATCGTTCGCGGAAAGATATTTCTTATTTGATATTATAATATAGATACTATAACTTGAAGCGACCTGTTCTAGAAAATGCTTCCCTTTCTTGCAGTATTATAACAGCCAGGGTAACAGAAAGGACCCATAATTCTGGATGCAACCTCTGAGAATACACATTCTCTAAAATTATAAATCAGCAACTACGCAAATACTCTCAGATGCAGATCAGGAATCCTTAGATAAATTCTGAGAAAGTACGTTTGTTGAAGGCGTAATGCAGGCCTCTTCTGCCAAATCGGCCGATCCGACAGTGAATCGGCATAAAATAAGAGGAATGGACGCGAGGACAAGTCGTTCTTTCCGCGAACCATACGCTCCTCTATGGCCGATGAAAATGGTTAGATTTTGGCTGTCAGTTTCCCAGCAATGCTAAAATCGCAACAAGGTGTCCATCAGAGCTACAAATAAAATCTTTGTCAGAGTTTTTTTTCGTATAAAAGAATCTAAACTTAATATAAAGAATCTGAACGAAAGTTTCCTTTCTCACCTCATAATCTTCGTATTAATCTTTTGCAACTCTAAGATTTTACAACATTTTTTTGAGAATTAGCTTCTGAGTTTGATTTCTAGAAAACTTCACTTTCCTATCCTCTCTCGTTCTAATAAAACTTTCCCCATTGGTTACTGATGCCATTCCGATTTGTTATATTTCATTATTGTTGTAAATTCGTAAGAATTAAATATCTACATTCAACTCTCGCGATAATCAAATCCAAAAATATCTTTCTGCCGACGACAATGACCTTTTCCTGGGAACTTTTGAACGCGCTGCGCGTTTCAGTTGTTTCCATTGGTCCATCGCTGCGTGTTTTAGGTTTCTTTGAAAATTCATCGGTAATTGACGAAGAAAAAATGCGTCACGGGACTCGAACCTGGATCTCTCACTCCCAGTTGCTGTTTCACTTCTTTCTCATGCGTGCGTCACTCGTCGCTTATTTATTCGGTTGTGGAGTTTTTCGTAAATGACAGCTCTCATCTTTCAATCCAAAATTTCTCGTTTACGAAAATTCCATGTTTTCTTACTAATAATTATCTTTTGATTCCTTCACAATTTATGTAAAACATGACCTCAGTTATTTATATTAATTAATGTATTTAATTAAATCTGCTCCCGAATTTTCTTAATGGAACTTCCTTACTTCGAGGCAAATGAAAGCTTTGCAATCCAAAAATACCACGAGGTCTAGATTTTTTATTTCGGAGGCGGATTATAGAGGCAATCGCACCTTTGGCATTTCTCAAAGTTTAAGTAGGTCAGATCTCTTTATTCTAATAGAAGCTAATAATCTATGCCTTTTGGTACAATCCCTCGATGTCTTAGCCAAAGCAGTGGTCCAATAGACACCGAATGTGGTGCGAGTGAAAATGGTCTTTCTCTTTGGACACCAAATTAAGGCCTGGAAGTGAGAATGCCGTTCTCGAATATTCTTTTCTATATTTAAAATTGATTTCTTAAACATTCCATCTGCTTTTTTTCCTTTCTTTCAAGTTAAATATATATGTTATAATGAGTTCAAAACGCTTTTTTCGAAAAAATTCTTTCTATTTAAGGCCGATAAGTTAATACTATTATTTTCACTATTATTTACTCAAATCGCAGCTTCCGATTTTGGTTTATCTGATTAATTTATGTTATTTATATTTAGGAAGGAACTATGATAGGATATATCAGGAATGATATATGAGGAAATATGTATATTTATTATTGCCAACGAAGCGTTTTTTCATAGTCTCTATTTTTCATAATGTCTGATATGAAAGTTGAATTAAAAACAATTGAAAAATTTGCATTTCCGCCACCAAGCACAACTTCCACAACAAGCACAAGAAAACTTTTATTTGCATTTACGTTTGAATTTACTAATGTTCGAAAAGCAACTTGGTTCACGTTTAAGAATGGCCACCTCGTTGTAGATAATCGAAAACAAAACATAGCTCAACATTTTATGATATATGGGAGCAGAAAGTTGCACCAAAGCGAATAAATGCGAATAGCATCTTCACGTTTATTTAGTTCTTTTTTTCAATTCAGGAGCGTTTTGGATCCTCTTAATGAAATTTTTAACTTGCCGAAAGAAATAAACATTCACCAAGAAACAATCATCAAGAGGTTGGTTCATTGACTTGCACATAGGCGGAATAACTTTCATAACCATCGACAAATATTTTGTCGTAATAAGAAGTGTTCATTTGTCCTGATCTACTATTAAAAGAAACTTTCTTCCTTCGACTTACTCTAGAAGAGCATTTGATAAATAATCCTTTAAGAGTATTGAAGTCATTTTTCCAAATTTGTAGCACGTCACAGAAACATTGGTGAAGTCTTCGGTAAGACGCGTAAGCTCTTCTCGTACGAAACCTCGGCGTCGTAACGAAATTCGTAATATATACAGTGAATTTTTAAACTAACGGAAAGCAATAGGAAAATGAAACTGTTTATTCAATCACTCTGCATAGAGTAGTTATAAGACACAAAGTATCGCGTTAATGTTTTGTTTATTTGCAGAGATATAAAATGCCAAACTTAAAATTTTTTTCGCTCCACAATTTTTGGGCGGAGGTAACTTCACCTTTATCCCGATTTCTCGGGCCTTATGTACCTGCGATGAAAAACCATTAGGTTTTTAGAGGGATAAAAGCATGTTTTTTCTTTTAAAAATAATTCTAAAAAGTTTTGAGAGGGTCTTTTTTGTAAATGTGAGCTGAATATACCCTATTTTCGGCGTCGTAACGAAAATCGCAACATTTACACTCAATTTTTAAACTAACGGACGCTATTAAGAAAATTAAACTTTTCGTGCAAACACTTTGTATAGAGTAGTTATGAGGCACTAAGTTTCGTGTTTATCTTATGTTTATTTCAAAGGATATAAAATGCCAAACTTTAAATTTTTTGGCCGATTTTGCTTCAAATTTTCTTCGCAGAATTCGCTCTTAAAATTTTTCTTATTATTTTGTGTAATAGAGTTGCAAAGGTTGTCTAGGAATACCATGTTTTCTTTTGCTCAACGGATTACAGCCTGAGATAACGTGTCTCAAAGTTGCTAAAATTCGATGTCTAACGGTAGAAGGCTGTGGCAGGGGGTCAAACAAATGACTATATCTCAGCAAATATTTTATCGATGGATGTAAAACTTAGCAGGTGTTCATAGAAGATATGAAGGTATGTTCAGACAAAATTTCATTGAAATCGGTGATTGTCGAGCGGGGCATTTCTCCAAAATTGGTCCACTTGACATGGAATGCCCCAGCTATGATTGGATTCGAAAAGCGGACCATGAGGAATCGAAGAATTAACGTCCATCAGAATTAGGCGTAGCTTATGTTTGAAAAAGTAAATTGGGTTGACAGAAGATTCATTAGGGAAGTGCTGGAGACCGTTTTGGCTGCAGGAAAAAAGCGACCGCAGAGGAAATGTTCGACAACTCTTCGGTTAGAAATGCTTGTGAAGCTATTCTTCTTCATTCATTCTTTCGTAGACTCTATCTTTCATGCTATAACGCTTTATTTGCACGTATAAGACATGTGCAAGGACTATGGGAGTGTTCTAAACTTGAAGTCTTCTATTATCTAAATATTCCCATCCTGAGTTCTTAATTATCTGGGTTACGCTCACTGGTTTGTCGTTGCAATTCCTGACAAAGCGAATCGCGTTTCGATGTACCTTTTCGAATATTGTCACTTTCAATTCGACACTTGTCCCATACAACCATACTCAAGGTGAGGCCTAACTAACGCCAAATAACATCGCTTGCGAACTTTTACTGTGACCGCCTATTCTTTTCACGAAACTGTTTTTTTTTTGTTTCCATATATATTATGGATGAAGATATGTCATTATTCGTAAGTATATTTTTTAAGTCAACTTTTATTACGTCTCTCCCTAAAAGCTGAGCAAATTTTCGTCTTCCAATGATTTTATTTTGGAGAACTTAATTACTGAACACTTTTGTACACTAAGACCAATCATCGCACCATTTCTTAGTTCTACCTGAATCCTTGAACAAGATCCTCCTTGTTTCCTCTTCTGTTCCTCACGTAATCAATTCAAATTGCATTTCTCGGCCAACTTTTCCTTTATCAATAGCCATTAATAGTGTCATTTTGTCGCCATGGTCATGCGTAGTGTCTGTTCATGAAAAAGCGCGGGTTTATGGAGAGGATAAATATATCCCTGAAATTGGAGTCATAAATGATTTAAGTAGGCAGCTCAAGTCACTTAGTACTGCATTTAAAATATTGCTTTATGTGAACTTTCTTTTAAAAAAGATATTGAGTCGCTTGGAGCTCACAGGACCGCGAATTCTTTGAATCTTCGCTGGTAATGGTTTCTCTTATATTAGCCATATCTTTATAGTCGAATGAAAAGTGTACAAATATTGTTACGACAGACGATTTAAAAGCCGATCAATTTACATTCATAAATTGGAGCTCTGTATTTATTGCAGAAGTCTACTCCGCAGTTGAGGTCCCGCAAACCATATAATGCTCACACTCACCATTCATACCATCAAGTAATTCCACATCGATCTGATTTCCAATCTTTCACATCCTTTTGAAGGCATGTTTTTGTCATTTAAATGGCATACAGGGGCCTCCGGATAGCCGTGGGGGTAACGCGTTCGACCTCAGTGAAATCGGTCCCGGGTTCGATTCCCGGTGGAGACTCACGTGTTAAATGACCTTAGCTGTCGAAGAACTTTTGAAATTACTACTAATACTACAAGTGATTGGTGCACGATCACGAAATTTATAAATACTGAAAAGTCGTCCATCCGTTAGGAATTCCTCCTGAAAGTCGGCAGCCCTTTAAAGCTACCAAAATCGCTGGAGAGGCCTAATGGAAGAGATGAGGAGTTGGGGAATAGGCCCTTAATTTTTTGACAATATTGTGAGTGAAACAAGTCCTCGTAAGTTAAGCAAACCCTTATCGTATCAGAAGATCAGAGACCCGGAGGAATTCAATATCCCTCATAGAGTAAATGGTAATATGATGATGGTAATATGATGAGTAATAGTAAATGAGAAATAAATTTGCTTTATCCTGTAGGAAAAGTGATATTAAACATATTCCATTCGTAAAGATACTATAATATGAACAGAAATAACGCATAAAAATGAAAAAAATTGAACAGCGCAACTGCATTTCTAAAAGTTCTGATGAAAGTTAGCGATTACTGAGGAGTCAGTCGTGTACAGAGAGCAGGTGGGGATAATCAAGGAAGTCAATGAAAAGGGCCATTGAACAGCGCTAAGTGAAGATAAGGACAAAATCCTTGGGGTGCTAAATGACCCCAAGGAGGGAGACGGAAGGCGGCGCGCGCAGGAATCATCCCAGATGAGCTGTTCCTATTTTGAGACGCTCCCGGGAGAGGGGACTGCGTCCGGAGGTAAAAATACAGAAACGCCAAATGTATTCATTTAATATTTCTAGACCGACATTCCGTGCGTCCAAGGAGGACTATTCCTCGGGATTGTTTGTCGCGAACTAATTGAGGAAAAATCGGGACGGGTTTAAGTTTACCCAGTTTAGATAGACTCATTACGATTTCAATCGATAGATCAGTCAGTTGTGATTCAGGCGCTAACTATGGTCAGAGCAGCCGAATTACAACTTTGATATTCAGCTAGAATCGATCCAAATTAATCATCATTTAAATTGCCAAGTAATCCGCGAAAATCTGCAAAATTGAAACTTAATGTCTGCGTTCTTATTTGTTTCAATAAACAACTTCTCTTGGTTTTCATGGCTTCCGTAGTACGGAAACTTTAAGCACATGGCGATTTTTACCGAAATCTTGCTAAACTTAAAATTTTCTCCGCTAAGTGACGGCAAATCTGGCGGAGGAAAGCGCAAATCGGCACCACTGACCATTTGAGGATGTTTCCGACGTCAAATCATATTATTATAAATAAGAGAAATAGATGCGAAAACGAACCGATTCAAGAATTCGTTTTTTCCGCGAACGATACGCGAAAGTAATCGACTAGGTAAATAGAGTCTTGGTGCATGCACCCCCTGCCACACGCCGAAAGGTGGCTAGCAGGGTATACACATAGACATAGACATTATTTCGAATTAAATAAGGCGTTAATCACGTGATATAATAGCCACTCGGAACATTAGCCGCATAAGATACTTAAGCCATAATAAAGTGGCATTTAATGAATTCTACATTTGTTAGTCCCATACTATACTAAGTAGTAAGGTGTGTTTCCTGTTAGAATAATACTATGCAAATGCCAAACTTCTACAGAGGACATTCAGAGTGTTGTGTTCCTGCCAACAAAGCTCGTCCAGTCTAAAACTATGCTGTGGTTCCTGTTTTATGAACGCGACAATGGGTTACCCTAGTAGCAACAACCTTTCAAGGAGATATCCATCTTAAGTCAAGGTATCCCAGCAACAGCTCCATTCATTTTCCCGCTTCTTAAGATTTCCGTCTTTTCCGCTTCTCGAGCCGAGATTTTCAAATCCCTGTCTAAAATTACATCCGGAAGTAACATTTCTGCGGACGAGAGTAAAAACTAGGAAGTGTAGGATATGAAGGAGCATTCCCTTTTAGAGGCATTCAATGTGTTTTGAAACGACTCTATACTTAAAACATCTCTCGAATATCGAAATCGAATCTGGCGACTCAGGGGAGTTCATCTTTCATCATTCTTTATATAGGGGCTACAAATAGGCAACAAGCCAGTCGGTAGTCATTATCTTGGGGAAATAAAAAACAAGCACTCATCCAAGACGGGGAGGGGGTTACACCTTACATTTAATATTTACAGATTCAATTTACAGCGTCAAACATTTCTCCAATTCGTCTCTAATGTGAAATAATGAATTCGTTCGAGTCTACACCCCAAATGCTGTCGATGAGGAAAATCCCGAGGCATATGAGATGGCTGCTTAGGAAACGACCTCAAAGGCGTCCGAGGCACTTTAAACTGACATTATAACGAAAGAAATTGTTGTGCGGCATTGTTGCGAGTATCTATTGATGTAAAGTGGCGACAACTAGCATGTCGTCTTCGATTGTTGGCATCTGCCGCTGTGTGTAACGGTAACATTCGTCTTTTACTGAATTCATGAGTTCCCTCGAATTCACCGGCTCCCAATTCACGACTTATATTCATAGACAAAAGTAGTATTAAAAAAATTGACTTATGATATAAAAACGACAGTTATCGCCAAATTTTATTGCTTAGATCTGCACTCATTTCCTGTGAATTGCTGAAATCGTCGATCTCTCCATAGGCACAGCCCCACATTACGCAGAAGATCGCTAAATGCGTGGGTGAATTTACTAAAGGAAGACCAAATGTCTCTTTATTTGGAGGTCGCTTTCAAGGTCATTTGAAGGTCGATCGGCCATTTGAAATAGAATTTTTAAGGTTTTCATTTCGTCGTTCTTTAAATAGAAACGAATCGTTTTTCAACTTTCTTCATATATTGATATTCTTTTCTAACAGGAGCCAATGAATGTAACTGACAAAATGCGATTTAATAATTATTATCTTCATCACCATCGTCATTATTTCGATTTTTCTCACTTTTTGTTGTCTAATGCCGGTACATACTTTGGAGGGTCTTTACCATGTCAAATACCTTCCTATTTAATTTCTAGGAACTTTCTTACTATTGATGTTGTTTTTAGAATGACTGCTTTTTGAATGTTGGAGTGGATGATCTTTTTAATATTTAATTTTTCCAGGTGTGTATAAAAAAGTCTGGCTGTAATTCCGGTAACTGGCATTGGCACTATTGAGCTGCTTTATTTCCTGTGCTAATTTGGAATTTTTTCTTCTTCTTTATTTTGAACATCGACGTCGCTGGGGATGGCTGTGTCAATTAAGTACGTTTTCTTTGTTTTTTTTATCGATAAGGGTGAGGTCCTGTCTGTTGTGGATTACTGTTTTGTGTATTGTTTGATCCCAGTAGAGATTGTAATCTTTGCTTTCTAGTATATTTTCAGCTTCGTACCTAACTTAAGGTTATTTCTATCATTTGGCACTTAAATGCAGCCTCCTGATGTATTATTTTTTCTCTGCCTACACTATTCCAGCCATCAGTCTGCATCCTCCTGTTATGTGGTCTATTGTTTCTTTATTTTAATGGCATTTTCTATAGTTCCTTGTGGCTATTATGTTATCTTGAATTGCTTGTAGAAATCCTTCTGTCTCAGGGAAAACTGTCCAACTGTCAGCCATTTGTATGCAAGAGTTTTGTCTATGATCGGATTCTGTATAATACTGTGGTGATGACCATGCAGTATCTTCTTAGGGCAACTTTCTTTCTTCTGCTCTTCTGTGTTTGTTTGTATAAATTGTGGATTCTGCTCTTCTTTCAGCTTTAGCGGAGTGTATCGTTTGTCTGCTTTGACTATAGCACCGTGTAATGGAGTGCATTTGTTATGGAAATAATTTCTCAATTTTACTATCTGTTTGTTATGAAGCATCTCAGTGTCCATCTTTTCTGGTTATCCTCTCGAGTTTGGATTCGATTTTCAGAGAGCTGTCTTCTATTAATTCTATTTAATACTTCAAGGTCAGTTTGCGACCACTTAATCATGCCAAATGAGTGTGGCGTTGTATATGTATTTATTGCCTTGAATATGTTTTTGGAGTTGAGTTTAGATTTTAGAATGAGTCTTAAGTTGCATTTTAATGTTTGCATGGTTGATACTTGTACTTTCTCTTTAATCTTAGGCATTGATATGTTTCTTCGGGTTCCATATTGCTTATTGTTTCCTTGCTCCGTTGTTTGCCTTATTATGCCTCTTTCTGCGTAACGTAACGTCTTACATTCGTCAATATTCCATTCGGTGAACTCTTCTGTGATTTTCAAGAGCGCCTGTATTTGCATTTTGTTCGGAGCAAAACGTTTGATGTAAAGAAGACGGTTTATTATATGCTGAGTGGTGTGGTGATGTCCGATTTTGAAGCCATGACCGCTACTATTGAGAGCATTTGAAAGTGGATTTAAGCATAGGCAAAACCAAAGGGCGCTAAATGAATCTCCTTCAAATATTCCCCTGTTTATCTTAATTTCCTCTGTGCTTTTATGTTTTTGGTCTGCTTCAAGATGTATTGTCGCCCTCCAGGTTATTATTATAGCTATTATGAAGAGTGTCCCGCAATCAGCAATGTACTGAGTGCACAAAAAAGTAGAATTAGTTTTATTGGTGACAATTAAGGTCATTTGCACCATCGATTAATTAGACGGAGTTGTATCATTTAAATGAAAATGCCTGATGATATAATAAAAATTTCCTTGTAATATGTCGCTAAAATTATATAAACAAAAAGCATAATGTCTGTCAGTCTGTTCTCAGAAACGGCTTGATGTAGACTTGTGAAAAGAACTGCATTATTTTTCTTTGATGTTGTAAGGCCCACGAAAACTATTCTCGGGGCTCGAATCCAAAATGCGTTTCTATAGGAAATTCACGTCAAGTTCGTTTTCATGTTCAGCAGACTGTGTTTAGTGTGCAAAATATAATTAGAAATAATAGTCCTACGAACTCGAGACAAGTGCCAAAATAAAGAAAAACCTACTTTCTGCTAATTTCCATAAGTTCTATCGTTTCGAGTAGAGAACATTGAAACCCTGAGTGAAAATGTTTAAAAGAGTCAAATAACACTTATTCCGATATGTACTCCAAATCAACTTTGTTAAAGTAGTAAAGTCAAGCTGAAACAATTCGCATTGCTTCAGTTCAATTTGATCCGCTCTCTCTATCAGTATATTCAGAGCATTCTCAGCAAGTCTAATGCTGATTTAGCGATGAATAAAGGAAAGAAATTTACTGACCACACCAATGAAATCTATTTATTTAAGTCACAGCCTGGAGGCGAAACGGTTGGCTGAGTGCAATACGGAAATGCAATGCGATTTGAAAACACAGAAATTATGTCAACAAAGCAATGGCTGTGACAGGGCAGAGAAGAACCTATCACCATTGCTACGAGAAGATCCAAAGCGAGAGATCAGAAACAACAAGACCCCACAAATTAGCAAGAATCATATTTCGAAGATATGTTCTTTTAAATGACATCTCGAAGAAAATAATCCACTTTTAACGAAACTTTCCTACATATTTGGGTAATTCACTCACTTAAGAAAACGCAACGTTTTTTTCATTAACATTTACTTAAATTCCAAACGCCCTCTTGTGATATAAAGAGCTCAGCTTTGAATATCTCCTCGTTCGTCAAGGATACGGGTAGCTTAGCAACTCTAACATTTCATTATCACTGTGAAATATTTTCGCCACTTCGAAAACAACGCAATCCGGCCGTAATCAATATGCTCTATCTTCACTTGGTGGAACGCCACCAGGAAATATATATGAACGTACTTGGTAGTTTCCAAGAAATGTTTCTTCTTGCAATCCGGCCAAATATGGAACCATCATTCCATTTCATCTTTCTGATATCGCACAACAATTTACATTCACATATAAACCCTGCAAACCGCCAGTGGCGCGTGGCAGGGGGGGTAAAAACACCGATAATCCTATCACACCAAAACTGCTATTAGCTTCTCTAATATTTCGCTGGAGAAATGAAGTAACTGTCCGTCCTGGCAATAACTTCCCTGAATCGCTTCTTAGTTTTCTCTCGAAGGTCGCGCACTAACTGGAATATCAGCTACCTCGTCGACGGGATCTGAAGTGGTAAACTTATAGAAAAGTAATCCAATTAATTATTTCAATTATTTCTCAATTTTTTCTAAATTAAATTTTTTAAAGAAGTCAAACATGTTATAAACGATCTGGATGTTGGTGATTATTAATTTTCTTCTCAATCATTCATCTAAATCTACATAAGTACCCTGCAAGCCGCCTTCCGGCGTGTGGCAGGGGGTGTAAACACCAAGAGTAGAATTACTTATTTAATTTATTATTATCGCGTATCGTTCGCGGAAAAAAAGAGTCTCTAAAACGACTTGTCCTCGCGTCTATTTCTCTTATTTTACGCTCACTGTCGGATCGGGCAAAG